>CM022776.1:8152185-8717185 GCA_012411365.1 Ameiurus melas | reverse complement strand
CCTCCAAACCTTAACTGTAAAGAAGGTTCTAGCTCAATATCGGCACTAATCAAACCCAATTATGCTTGTATCTATGGATAGTATTGTTCATGACTGATTGACTATGAATAAATATATGACTTTGTATACAGAGACTGCACATAGCTGCCATTTTAAATGGAACATTTGAACATTTTTGGGGGAGAAATGGAGACTTAGAACAGTGAGGAGACACAGGGGCTGATTTGATTTCCATCAATACATGAGTTGCCAATCAGACAAAACAACAAATTTAATTCACTTCTTCTATATTGTAAATTATGTTGTTGTACACTAAAAATGAAGATGACCGCTGCTTTTGCCATCATCACTATGACTATTGCAATTGTCTCTTATGTTGGTTAAAGCTACAGTGCATAGAACATTTATTAAGAATATAAAAAAGGAAAATTATTGAGTCAAAGGACAAGAATTCACAATGCATTCAGGTGTGGTTGAATTTGAGCTTCTTATTGAAAGACATTTATTTCTTCGCTAATTTGGTGCAAAGCTTGTGAATGATCATAACATGATTTATCCTTGTTGGGGAAATTGTATCTTTACCGAGCTGTGTACTTGTTTAACTCATGAAAGCTGGTTGGTGGCAAATGGGAAGTGTTGTGTGTTTCAAACTTGGTTATGCTGGATGAGATTGGGCATCTGCTCAACATTAGTGATCCATGTTTGTTTATTACTCTGTGTTTTAGCTAGAGTTATATTAGTGTCATGGCATGGTGGCTTAGTGTCGAGCACATTTGCCTCACGCATCTTGGGTTGGGGAATTGAATCCTGCCTCCTGCTTGTGTGTGCGTGAGTTGAGTTTGCATGTTTTCTCAGTACTTTGGAGTTTCCTCCAGGTACTCCAATTTCCTCCCCAGTTCAAAGACATGCTTTGTAGGCTGATTGGCATTTCCAAATTGTCTGTAGTGTGTGAATGTGTGTGTGTTATTTAAGATGGGTTGACACCCTTGGCATCCTTGTTCTCAGAGTTCCCTGGGATAGGCTCCAGGCTCCCCCGTGACCCTGTGTAGGATGCACAGTATGGAAAATGGATGATATTACTGTCTGACTTGTGCTTAAAGTTTTTGACAGGCTGGAGAATCAAAATGCACAGATAAGACTTCAAATCACACAGAGAACAGTGATTTGGTTGTAAAAATAAACGTGCTCGAATCGACCAGATATGAGAGTTTTGTACTTTACACAGTATTTTAGCTAGCTAGCTAGAGTTAATAGGCTAGTTTGTATCTATAGGCCTCATACACAGATAGATAGATATGAGGCAACAATACAATGTGATGCTACTGCAAAATGGACAAGGGCACAGCACAACCCACTAGAACTAGATGTGTTACCAATGTGTTATGTTCCAACATGCAATGTGCTGGACTAGGTGTACTGGGAGCTGTTCTGCAAAAATAATAAGCAGAAGTGTGGCACACACTATAACCATACAGCATATATAAAAGTGATCAAATGTATACTGTTGCAAATGATTTGTATTAAAAAAAAAAAAAAAAAAAAAAACAAAGGTAAATGAGGTAGATAAACAGAACTGCTTCCTCCGATGTATGAAATTAGTTTTCCTCAGGCATGCTCTCCTCCACAGTAGCCGATAACCCCGTGCTGACGCCAGGGTCATTGGCTTTATTGCCTCAGCTTGCGCGATTATGCGTCCTACAGCTTTATTTTGCATATACAGCGCAGCTTTATGAATAAATCTTTAAACAGCTCATTTGATCTTCCCTCCCTGTGAGGGCAGGGCTTACTCTCTAACGACTGGAATCCCCCAAGCCACATGAGATGCTTACTGAACAAGGTGGAGAGGAAGGATGAAGGAGAGAAGGCAAGAGCAGAAATGAGGAGGGCAGATGGGAGGAGACGAGAGGAGACAGGAGGGCACGTGAGACGAGGTGAAGCAGGGATAAGAGGGAGGTAAGGTGAGAAGAGGAGAAAGGAGAGGTGGAGAGGAAACACAGAGAGAAATGGCACTGCAGTGGCTGCTTGTCCTTGCTGGAGCAGAACGGGGTGTGACAGTGAACAGTGCTTAAATTAGCAAGTTGATTACACTGCTAATTACTGACGTTAGTGTGTTACTGATACAACCCAGGCGAATCAAGACCAACAATTTAGCTCCATACACACCAGCAGTCCACAGAGCACTGGCACAGAGGCATAGTAATAGATCAAAACACAGCAAAGCGGATAGCAAAGAAAGACAGAAAAGGAGGATGGATAATAAAAACAAAGCAAATACAATTTAAAAAAAAAAAGTTAGAGCAGTGTTACTCTACTGCACATTTATAAGGGCTCTATGGTACATTCACTCATTCTTTCATGGTGGAAAAACAGCATGACCAGCATAATGCACTTTTTTTACTATTCGACCATGCTGGTTGATATTTAAATTTATTCATCTTGCAGACTGAATAAAACAACTTATACGTGAGGCAGAATCATGAATACAGCTGAGCTGTTTAGGGGTACGGATCCAACACTGGCTCCAACGAATTTAGATGGTTCTAGTTCCCAAAATATAGAGAGCATAATTGAAACCCACATGAAAGTTAAAACCTCGTGCAACTTTGTTGTTGTATCCCACGGGATCCCAGTCCCAATGCACGTCTGTAGTCTAAACTAGAAGCCTTCGCCCGATCATCCATGCAAGCAAATCTAAGCAAGCAAAGTTAGCCAGGCTCTCTGTGGAGATGGGTGGCATACTCTCTATACTCCTGTAAATTTCACTGACACTAAACAATCATGGGCATCTGTGAGCTCATGTATGCAGAAGAGAGTAGATAGCACTGTCCTCCGAGTGTGTTACACTGCCCAAAAACATGAACGAAGATCTCAAAGCCGGAAAAAAATAAAGGGACTACAGAACATCATGAAACCACATAACATTAACGGAAGACAAAAGTGAGGTGCAAGACGGGACTTCAATCAGTCCTTCCAGGACGTCACCGATTTTTGCGATCGCAGAAATGAATGCAAAATCAAGGAAACTCAGCAGTATTCATAGGAGATTGCGTTTTTTCTAAATTATCGCAGAGTTGGGGTAAGATACGCCATGTGACATCATTACAATGCACATTCAGAGAAAGCCCCTTCAATTTACACACGTTGAAAATGAGTACAACTAAAAGATCTCATTTACCAACAAACATCACTGCAAAAGATCAATTCAATTCACCAATTTATGTAGTTTTCAAAAAACTCCACAAATTGCATTGCAAATGAAAAAAATACTAAAAGCCTCAGCAAAATCAAGCATTGTATGGACTGTTAAATACTATTGCTCATTAACAAAAATGTAACATATACGTGGTCATGTGACGTGATGCAGTGGGGTGCAGTGACTGATGGGAAATGTAGTCAAGTGCCGATTCCGGCATAACCCCCGACAGGTGGGATTTGGCCAAGACGAAATTAGGGTCCAGAAAAAGAAACTAGATGCTTTGTAAACCTTTCTGACAAACATTCTAAAAGAAAAAAAGAAAAAAAATTATAGTGTGCCTCAGATATTCATATCTGTATTTGTGTTCACTTAGAGTTCTCAAACCCTTCGAAAGAGATCTACTTCATGAATATTCATATGAACATTACAGTATTTAATTCTTCATACATATGAATAACTATAGTAATATTTAGAGCGTAGATAAGTCTAGCCATAGAGCTTGAGTTGACATTACTCGTAGGCCTGCTTGTTTTTTTTTGTGTTTTTATTTTTTTTTTTTTAGATATTGAGGTTCAGATTAAACCCACTCAGTTCAAGTCAGCAATCAAACTACTAACTTTAAGAAGTCAGTAATCAGACAGAATAACTTTGATATTGGTGGTTTGTGAGTTCCACTGCTGTAACCTCACAGCAAACCCCCTTGCAATGCTTCACAGACCCATGGAGGTTCTCAGACCCTCCTTTGAGAAACACTGGTTTAGAACACATTATCCATTCATTCTGAATAACACAGTTGCATTTGGTTACACATGCAAAAATATCCATAGGACACATCACAATGCAGTACAGGCTCATTTAGCTCCTAGGTGATGGGATTGGAAGCGGTTTTCAAGTCATCCAATCATACAAACATTCTCTCATACTGTGTGATAGAAGTCTAGCATTATTTGTTTGTATTATGCTTTTTATTTATGCTCAGTTGTATTATGCTACAGTATTGCTTACTCAATTAAAACACCCACACAGTGAAATAAATGTATATATATATATATATATATATATATATATATATATATATATATATATATATATATATATATATATATATATATATATATATATATATATATATATATATATATATATATATACTGCAGAAATGTAGAGTAATTGGCTGAGTGTATATGCTTACTTTACAAAATTAACAAAAGTACATGTCCAATGTAGAGTCCTGTCTACAACTGTAGTGAAGTGACATCTTTTTGTATATTTGAGTGTCAACATGATCTTTTATTATATTTCTATTACTGGCATGAAAGACGCCCTGCGATGGATTGGCTCCCTGGGATAGGCTACAGGTTCCCTTGTGACCTTGAAAAGGATGGAGCGGTATAGAAGATGGATGGATGGATGGATGACATGAAAGAAAATCACACAAATCAAACAACAAAACAACATATCTGCCCAAATACGAACACAAAAACAAATAAGCAACAAAACCCCCCCAATAATAAAAATGATAACCTACATACTGAAAGAAAATATTCAATGGCAATGAATCACATATCCTAACCTGCACTTTTATACAGAAATTTTTTAATAGAAAAATGAAAGAAAGAATCACATTCCAGGACTTTTCATAGAGTTAACCCATTTAAATTTCTCCCAATCAGATTCAGACGGACTCTTTTGGTAGACTGATCATGTGATACCACTGAGTTGCACAGATTAACAGTATGTTTCTGGCAGGTGTGATTTTGGATAGAATAAGTAACAGTAAAAAAAAAAAAACCCCACTATAATTAGAATGAATAATTACTAGTTCCTTCATTTTTTCTTTTCTTTCTTTTTTAAACTGTTCCACCATTTTCTTTGGAATCTGGCCTTGGCCAATTCCACACTAGCCATCCCTATCATACGACAGTAACCAGCTGGGGAGAGTGAAGGATAAAACATGCTTCCTCTGAGACACGTGAGGCCAGCCATCTGTACCTTTCCAATCTGCTGCTCATGCAGTGTCACAGGGCAGTGCAGCACTCTCCGAAGAAAGCGCCCTCTTCTGCAGTGAGCTCACAGACGTCCACGAATAGCAATTTTGCTCCCTTGGTTCATGGCCACAAAAAGCGCAACCGGGAGCCCTACTTGTTATTTAGTGCCTCACAAGGTCAAAAGTCATGAATTCAGAAATCAAAGTTGAACCTAGGTAAAGTTGGATTTGGCTCTTACCACTCCTTTAGCTGAGAGAGCAGGATTACATAAATGCTATGGCTAAACTGTAAATTCTGGCATCTCTGTATGGCCAAAAGTCTGTGCACACCTGACCGTCATACCCCAATCTATCCTTGAACATCCCATGCTAAAACCATGGGCATTACTATGGACTTGGTCCCCCATTTGCTGATCTAAAAGCCTCCAATCTTTTGGGAATCTATTAGATTTTGGCTATGGGGATTTGTGCTCAATCAGCCACAAGAGCAGTTGGAGTTCCAGATCATTCCAAAGATGTTCAGTTGGGTTGAGATCAGGGATCTATGCATGCCTCTTATGTTCTTATGCACCAACCTTGGCAATCCATCTCGCTGGAACAGGGTTGGGCCTCTTATTTCCCATGAAGGGAAATGTTAATGCTACAGCACACACACACAAGACGTACTACACAATGGAATGTTTCCAACTTTGTGGAAAACTCAGTTTGTAAACTTTCCAACTCAGTTTGGGGGAGGCCCACATATGCGTGTGATGGTCAGGTGTCCACAAACTTTTGACCATAAAGTGTAGAGCAGAGCCATACCCTCCTTTGAACCACTAGCCCGTTGTCTATGAAACCAGGGTAGGAGAAAGCATACGTATCCTTGCACTCTCTAGTCTTCTAAGCAGCACTACAAGTCATCAATAAAGCAGCTGGACAATGTACAAAATCTCTCCAATTCAACTAATCTTGGTTCAGTAATGTTTAATACACGGTTTAACATCAGGGACGTCTATTTGTCCTCAGTGCTACTGAAATAGACATAGCCAATCTAAAAGGACTGAGCGTGAGGTTGTAGCTGAAGTGTCTGAGCAAGAGATGATTCTGCTATAATAACTGTGGATGGCAGTAGTGTAATTTAGGAAACTTGTCGATGACACACACAAACAACTCACAACTCAAACGTACAGCGAAATCATCAGATTTCTCGTTCTATTTCCGTTAAGATACTTTGCTGAATGGTGTCTGTATGTAGGTAATTGTTTGGGTTTAATGTATAAAATAAAGTTATCTGGAAATTATTAGGAGGAATGTTTCGAAAGCAAGAGCATCTTGTCAAAATAAGTAAAGTTTTTATTATTATTATTATAATTTTAAAATATGTTACACTGTGTAATATTATTAGTTATAAGTCTTTAAAAGGTATGGACATTATATTTGTTAAAGTGTGCAGACTATTTATTAGATTTGAAGTGAGTAGGGACTTTTTTCTTACTGCAATTTTTTTTTAGTTTAGGTCATTTTGTTTAGCTTACTCTAGGTCCACTTTGTGGACAACCCTAGGGGTGAAACACTACAGTCTCTCTTGTTTTATGGAGACTTTGGGTGTGTGTCCCTCTTCGGCTCAGATTGGCTATTTATATTCCTATGTTTACTTTATTTAAATGGTGCCTGTTCTTGGGTTTTTGTAATTTTTATATAACCAGCGACAGCTATTGAGTAGCCAGAATGAGCCGGGGGATGGCGGGGGGATTTTTATTTATTTATTTTTCTTCTCAATGAAATATTTGGGAAAGGGAAGGGAGCAGAGAAAAGATAAATGAATCACATGAATGTGAATCACATGAATATGAATCACATGAAAATGAATCACATGCATGAATATGAATCACATGAAAATGAATCATATGTAAATGAATCATATGAAATGAATAAATAAACAAAGGCAAAAAAATAAATAAATAAGTAAAGTTTTCTCATGGACAGTGATTAGCAAGTCCTGTGCTAACTGGCCTGTGTGGCTGAAAAGAGGAGCCGTCCTCGACATTGCCGTTCCTATAGAAGAACTGCTCATGTCTTAAAGCAGATGTAAATGTATTTAGACTCACACAGAGACATAAAAGCTTTCAACTCTCCAGCAGTGATAAGGGGATTGCAACAGCAATTTTGTTATGGATCTATTTACTTCCATCTTTCAATATCTCTCTGATTATATTTGACAGCAATCAGCTAGAGACTTGATGTGAGTTTTCACCACAGATCCATATTCACAGAGCACCCTTAAGGCACTGACGAGCATCACTATGCCTTGGGTTGTCCAGCGGCAAAAGGGCATAAAAAACCTTATTTCAATTCCTTTTTTTAATCATTGTCTCTTTCAGCTTCTCTCACACTCAGTCGCTCACTATGCATGACTGTGTGTGTGTGTGTGTGTGTGCTGAGCTATTTTTTGCTAGTAAATTGAATTATACAACATTTTGACTTTGGGGTGGGAGAAGGGCATGGAAGTGCTATCAGCCATTCCAGATAACACTGATTAAGATCAATCCACTGAGATGGAGAGAGAGAGAGAGAGAGAGACAGAGACAGATAGAGAGACAGACATGGAGAGAAAATGATGAAGAGAATCCATCAGGCGGCTAAACATCAAACTTTCCCCTGTCACGTGTTTTCTGGATGAAGATTTTTAATGATAACTCTTAGCCTAGACAGAGCGATCCCTCCCCACCTTCCTCCACTGACTTGGATACTACTTGTAGTCATTTCAGTAAAACGGGCCCTGTGCTATCTTTTTAACTATCTAATTAGGTTTGCTAGGTGCTTACACCATTCATTAGTACATTACGCACAATAATGGCAGCACTTTAATTACACGTGCGGTGGAACAAAACTGCATGTCCCAGCTAGCCACGTCTTCTCTACTCCTGATAACAACTACAGGAAGTCTTACAAGACCAAAAATCACGAGAAACGTGGTCTCCTGTGGAATTTTTTTTTGTCTTTTTGTCTGTGAACAGGCTTTTGTGACATGGAGGAAGGATATTTATACAGTGTTGCACTGCATCTCATTTAAAAACAGCTCTTGCACCGAGAGCTGAAAGAGACAAAAACCGGCTATTGATCCTGCGGCTCAAAAGGAAGGGCAGCTTGTGAAAAGCAAGAGATGGTGGTTGAAAGGAGAGGCAAGGTGGCTGGATAGAAGGAGAAGTGTCCTTTGTGTCTGAAAGGGGAAGGTTTCAAATCACAAGGTGGCAGGTTGACGGCCTCACAATGGCAGCTACGGGAGGTTAGATCTGACACCCGTGCCCTTAGCAAAGGTTATTGCATTCTCAAGTGGCCTCTACAATACACTCCAAAGCCCAGTACAAACACACACACATGTATACACCTTCTCGATCACACACATAGTTAAATATAAACATTCACTCCCGCTCATTTACAGACATACCGTACATATCTGTATCTTCAGCTCCTATGAATCAACAAGAAGCGTATGAAAGGGAAATCAGCAAACAGCCGTCATACATCTCTTTGAGATGATAGAGCACTCCTGTGCATAGTGCGAGTGTGTTATTTTCCCCCTTCTTTCCCTTCTCTTTGGAGGTGATGAGGGAGAATGTGAAGACCGATCCTCTAAAGGGGCCTTTATGGGAACAAAATTTATACATCGCCAATTCATAATCGAAATACTAAGTGACAGAAAGCTTAAACCTTCTAGTCTTGGCGGAGTTGCTATGGGAACCAGGGGACAGGTCTGGCGGCGGGACGTCTCCATCACTCATTGGTTAATCCTCCATTATTTAAAGTCTGCTCTCTTGACTGGCGTAAACTTTATTACGGGCGACAGGTCCGAGTTTCAAAACCCAGGCTGTCAGTGAGTCTGACACGGGTAATTTGTTTTAGCGTAATCCAGTTATATGGGGACAGGCTTAATGCACTTAGCTTTTATTATGATGCTCAGAAGAGAGCTCTGCATGCGTTTTTGTAAAGCTGTCGTGGAGGGAGCAGAGCAATGCTCAACTGTGGAACAAGTTCACTGTACACTGGGGCGGCATCAGAGAGCGACGTCAACACTGACGCCGAGTCAATTACAGGGCGGTCGTGAATAAAGCTAAACATGGCAACTCCAACTCATACACACAATACTGGAGAATTATGAGCTTCCTTTTGCTTTCACTTGAATTTGTTTCATTCAAATGACCGCTCACGTAACAGAATGTGTACTGTAAGTGACCACAGCTTCTAAAATAAATCAACATTCCCTAATAGATCAACAAAACAATATGCAATAATATGTAAGCTGTAGAAACACATAAAAGCACATAAAAACCTGACATAAATGAGTATTTCTCTATTTTATGCTTATACTTATACTTATATATATATTTTCCCTCATTACCATTTTTATTGTTTTTATATATTTTTTCCCGTTGATTTTGCTGATCATTTTCTTCACATTAATTGCCTTTACATTAATTGCTATTTGTAATATTTGTGTTTGATATGTAAAATTTTGTGGATAATATTTTTTGTGATTATTTTACATATAAAAAAAACAACAACATGAGGCTGCAACCCATAAGTTACTTTTCCATCCACCCATCCAAGACTATCCCAGGGAACCCGGGGCCCTAGGTGGAGGACACCCTGTCCGAGGTGCCAACCCATGGCAGGGCACAATCGAGCACACACAGTGGACAATTTGGAAATGCAGCCTACAGCGCATGTCTTTGGACCTGAGGAGGAAACCCTTGAAGCACATGGAGAACATGCGTGCACTCAGGGTGGAAGCGAGATTTGAACCCCTAAACCCGGAGGTGTGAGGCACCCGTGCTAAACAATTTTTTTTTTAAACAATTTTTCATTTTATGGGTTTTCACAATTATCACTTACAGTGTATTTATTGCTTTATGTTTGGCAGATGACACAGATAAATAGTGTGTAAGCACCATGAGAAGCCCAATTGTACATAAGACCTGGTGCCTTGTCCCCAAATCGATGCAAATAACCCTTCCCTATCTACTGTGGGGTCTCATCCGTCCCCTCTGGACCCCTCCAGCCCCTGCAACCTGTTTCTGCTCCTAATGAAAAGCAGGCCGGCCATCCCTTTCGATTCTGCTGGCTGGCCCAGACTGCTGTTACAGCCAATCGACTGGCTGAATAGAGCCACTACATCACAATATACAGGTGTGGGCATTCCGCACACTAACGACATTGTGCCTTCAAGCAGAAAGCATGCCAGCATCCATCTCTCTCTGTCTCTCTGTATGTGTGTGTGACCACAGACGCATACAGGAGTCCAGGTGGTGGAGGAGGGTTTGTGGGTAATGGAGGAAAAAGAATAGAATGGTATAAAAAAAAAACATGGAGTTGGTCATATCCGCTTGGTTCAGTTGCAGGTATAAAGCTGTGTGGTGTAGGGGAAGAAAGGTCTGGAACGCACAGCAAAGGATGAGTGTTTGAGAAGGATAAAAGGTTGTTTGGGTGAGGGAGGATGTGAGTGTGTGTGTGTGGGGGTGAGGGTTGCTTGAGGAATGTGAGAACTGTGATGTGGGTGGGTGTGTGAGCCTGGCGTTATCAGAAGACTGCAGTTGCAGTGTATGCTGGCTGGGTGAGCTGAGAGGGGGCAGGAGTTAAAGGTAGGAGACGTGAAGTGTGTCCGAGGTGGGAGGAACAAGATGCAGGGATGCTGTGCTCCAGAAACACCACTCCTCTACTGTTAACCTCCACTGCCCAGACACACACACACACACACACACACATACACGGACTATCCCTTTTTGGAGTAAACACTGTGCCCTACATCTACAGTATACACCAGACTACCATTAAGCACCAGGAACCTTTTAGACCAAAAAGACTATCCTCAATTTCACCAGCACTGTGAATCCAATTCAATATTCTTACAGTAATGCAGGGGTCAAATCAAATACACACAATGATTTGTACATCTGGATGTTGGTGCTGAAATGCCTGAACTAGTTGCTAAGCAAGCTATCCAAATCAATGAGCATTAACACTGAATACTGCAGTATCTAATTGAGTTTTCTGCTCTTTCCTCTGTAATCATTTATATTAAGGTCAGAGAGTATTATTTAAACTCTTATGCCTTCACATGGTTGAATTTGGTGCGTTAATTAAGGGACCACCATATTAAGGTCAAAGTTACATTGTTCAAAAAAACATTACAGATGAAATAATAAAAACAGAAACAGACATTAACAGAAAACAGACAGGAATAAAAATGAGAGCCATGAAGTATAAAGTCTTGGAAGTATAAAGCTCAAACAGACAATTGAGGTTCTTTTTTTTGAGATATCAGTAAGGTCACTAAACAATCACCGGTCACTACAAACACCTGAACACCTGCTCATTTATGCAAATCTCTAATGAGCCAATCATGTGGCAGCAGCACAATACAGTACATACAGATACTGCTCGATAGCTCCAGTTAATGATCATGTCAAACATCCAACTTGGGGCGGGCGGGGGTGCTATTTAAGAATTTTTTTTTTTGAGTATTTAAGAAGCTGCAAATGTCCTGGGATTTTCACACACAACAGACAATCTATAGGCTTTAAACAGAACGGTAAAAAAAAACAAAAAAATGTTCAGTGAGCAGTTCATGTGTGGAAAAGATCTGTAGACGAGATCGGTCAGAGTAGGATGACCAGTTGATGATTGGAAAAACATCACCTGGACTGTTAAATCTCTATTTTTGCTGCAACATGGAGATGTGAGGGACAGAATTGGGTGTAAACAGAATGAATCCATGGACCCAACCTGCTTTGTGTCAAAAATTGAGGCTGGTGGTGGTGCTGGTGCTGGTGTGAGGAATGTTTTCTCAGCACACACTGGCCGACTTTATACCAATTAAGCATCGTGTGAATGCCACAGCTAATTTACCCATCTCATAATGGCTAATTCCAGCATGATCATTTCACACCATTTCACAAGGCACAAGTCGTCTCAAACTGGTTCCTTGAACATGACAATGAGTGTACTTCAATAACCTGCTCAGTCATCAGACAGCCAGATAGAGCACCGCTGGGGATGTGGTACAACAAATCTGGGATGCAGTCATATACTGCGTGTGTGTGTGTGTGTACATATATGACCATACCCTTAACCCTCAATCCTGTAAGATTTGGATAAAAGTTTCAGCCAAATGAGGTAAATGTTTTGAAATAAGGAACGTGTGTGTTGAGGGATATGGGTATATTCCACTGAACTGGATGTCATTTCGTTTGCAAAATTCCACCGGCAAAAAGCTAGTGTGAGCTTCTTCTTCCTTTACAGCTTTACTGATAGCTCAAAACTGTGCAACAACTGTAGTTAATTTTGTTCCTTTTGTCTTTAATTAAACTTCATTCCGCTGTGTCTTCCACAGCGCATACCTCATACATTAGCGCTGCTAATGCAGGAGGCTTGATTAAGCTGATGGGAAAATGATGAAGACGGTTGAAGGACAGATGACAGATACACAGCACTATGCTGTCTGAGTGATATGAGTCAAGCACAGGCAGCTCATCAGAGTACCACCTTACTGCACCTTCGTGAGTTACAGTGAAATGAAATGACACAGACAATATAGAATGACAAGCTGAAATAGAGTGACGAGGCCAACAGTGACACCATCCTGATTCAACCTTATTTAATGTCCGATGTGTTTCTACCAATTTCAAAAAATGATATTTGGCTGTAGTTTTCCAGCATGTGGAAGGGCTCTCAGGGCTTCTCAATTATTTTATTCATTTTTATTTTGCAGTGAGGGACCAGTAGTGTACAAGCATAATATTTTAAATATTACCTGATAAAATAAAATAAAATCCAAGGATCCCTCAAGATCTCTGCACAGATTTATGTTATGAATAGAATATAACAAATTGAATGCTGGACACAATTGATTACAGAAAATTATTATTTTGTGTTAAAAGGCAGATTTTTGTATCATACCATGGTTTATGGGAATTGCTATTGGTTCCGGTAAACAATGATGATTTAATGATAACATTATTGACATTCAATTCAGGAAATATCTTACAAGATAAACATCAGTGTGGCTATTAAACTATAACATAAAATTAGAATATATATTATATTAACGTTTATTCGCCGGCATAATAATAAAATCACAGACCCCCCCAGTGGACCTCACTTTGAGAAGCACAGCTTTATTTATTTTTATTTTTTTAATGTTGTGATTAAAATCTTAAATGAGTCAGATAAATAACATGAAGCCAGGACAGTCACCGCCACACAGGCGTGTACAGGGTGACATGTGTGTTTTATTAATACACTGAGTAGTCTTACTTATCATACTTGCACATGCAAACAAAACCCTCATCTGAAGTCACCTCTGTCCTTTTTAATGATCTAGAGAACCCATGAAAAGGAGAAAAGAGGTTTCATTACATGAGGTGTCAGGCTAGAAAGACCAGCTAGCTGTTGATTTCTGCCACTAGATGAGCTACTCAGAGACATGTCCTTTGACATCTACCATCCTATCTACATCTCTCTCAAACACTCACACATACATGCTTGTTCAGTCTTGCTTCCTTGCTCATATCCTCCCTCTCTCTCTCTTTCTCTCTCTCTGTACATGAGTGGTGGAGGAGCGAGTGTGGCGTGTGGAGCATATGTGAAAGCTGTTTGGTGTCTTTCCAAAACAATCATAATTGTATTCTTTGCTGTGCTTTTCTTTATTTTAAATAGAAAGTCAGTTATCAGTGGCCAGTAAAAGTTGAGAGCGGATGAGAGTGAGCCGGGACGTCATGGCCTTTGAGGCCGGCGGGGAGACACTGTCTCTCTGGCGTGGCGTCAGGTGTGTGTCGGAGAATGGAGCATGGGTGGAGGAGGTGCTGCCTGCGGTGGGAGAGCAGGTCAGGTGTGAGAACATCTACTCTGCCTCCCGAATGAACAAAGCTGTGCTCCTGAAAGAGGAAAGGCTTGACGGTGATTTATTTGAAAGAGAGAATATGGTTAAAAGGTGTCATGACAATTTTGGTTAGTCCCTCTACCTGCTCCTTCGGTGCGAGTCGTCATCTCCAGCGTGCCCTCATTCATTAAAAGCACAAAAGCTGATCATAAAGGAGCTGGCCCGCTTCGGAAAGTTCGCCAGCACCATCACAACCATTCCGCTCGGCTGCAAAAACTCCACAGTGAAACACATCCTGTCGTTCTATTCGTTCAAGTTTACATGTTTCTAAACAACCGGAATGAAACATCAGAGGTAAACTTCACGTGCAAAGACGGCGACATCGATTAACACCGTCTTTGCCACCACAGAACGCCCAAGATGTTTTGAGAGTGGGGACATCAGGCATACAAGGCTAAGCTGCTCACACAGAGCCGTGAATCCGGGGAGCTCTGGGGATGACTCGGCTAGGTTACAGCAGCAGCAGTGCGGGGACAGTAAGCGGGAGAACACTGGAGATCCGGGGCCTGGAGCAAATGACTTACAGAGCAGCGACACACTTGAGCCAGAGCTGCAAGTGGTCAGTGATGAACACAACAATAACACTGAAACAAAGTGATAACACTAACACCCGCGCCGATGCTACCATTGAAATGAACACGGACCACGAAAATAGCATTAGCGATAAACCCGAAACCGCTGTCGGCGCTAACAGTGACTCCGTCCCTCATGTCTGCAATGAGGATAATCCTGACCCTGTACGAGAGCAGCAGAAGAACGCACAGGCACTGAGCAACACTCATGAGGCACATCAAACTACAGTAAAGGTAACGACTGACAGCAAGGAGAAGATGAACAAACCGTCAGCTAAACCGTCAACTAACACCAAAGAACTCCAACGAATCCGTGGATGTCAGGATGCAGGAGAGTGAAGCAGCAGAGTGCAGCTCAGGCGCTACAGGAGGAGATCTCACACATATGGAGGAATGAGAGATCGAATCAGATGAACCGGTATTATTTAACAGTTCAGAGACCCCACACCAACAGCCTAAGGTTCTGTACACCACACCACAGATAAACCGCTTTTCACAACAGACCACAGGAAAAAGGAACATCTCTCTCTCCAGCTACTTCCCCGATAAGGAAAAATTTGTTGAGTCAGCACAAAATGCCACAAGAAATGACAACTTAGGACAACTCTCACCACACAGAGGATACAGTCTCAGAAAACATGTATGGATGTATTAAAATTTAAATTAGTGTAAGACTGAAGGGGCATTTGGATTTATTTTTGGGTGAGAGGTGGGGGCTCTGAGGGTTTTTTAAAACATGTAAATATGAAAATAAGACCCCCCTCCGCTTCTCTCTCTCTCTCTCTCTCTGGTTGCATGCACCACATTTAAAACAAATTAAGCTTTCCATCAAAGTGAATTTCAAGCTTGACTGCTTTTAAAGGTAGACTAACTTACTTTTCGTTCATTCTCATTCTCCGTACCCAGGAAATGATCTAATATGTAGCTCCTTCTGATTTCTGTATGCTTTATTTCCTTTCTGCTGTTTTGGTTCCCAGTTACAGAAAGCAATAATGATGCATTCCTGACCTTTTCAAGTCCATTCTTGAAGCATTCCAGCTGTGGTGGGAGGATGTGTGACTGTTTGAGACACGCCTAACTGGTCCAAGAGCCACGCATTGCGATTTTATCTAGCCCTTTTCCGTCTGAGGTCCTTTGAATAACAAGCAGGCTACAAATCTGTCCCAAAATATTGGAACAAAGCTAAGCCCTCAAGTGTGAACCATTTCAAATTCAGAAAAATAAATATTATCTCTGAGTTAGCAAACCTGCCACATTTCGAGGCGCATTACAATGAAGACCATCTCACTGAATTGGGCACCAGGGACATGAAAACCTCTGAGAAAAAGACTCAGCACACGGATCACTGAAAACATGGTGAAAGGACCTCAAATGGTGAGAGGTCATGTTCTAACCGCATATGACCTCTTGGACCTCATGATCCATATGGTGCCTAGACTATTCTCTCTGATATTAGATGATTCGCCCTGATGTGTGTGTGTGTGTGTGTGTGTGTGTGTGTGTGTGTGTGTGTGTTGTGTCTCTTTGGGTCTGGCTCTTTTTCCTTTCCCTCCCTTTTCTCATTGGGTCTCATTCCTTCACTCACTCCATTCTATCTCCTCCTCATTATGGCTCTCCATATCAGCTGGATGATAGCTGTGCTGCTGATACAGGAGTTTCAATGTGCAATAAAGCACCTGGATGATGTCCTGGAGGGCCTATTGGTCTGGATAAGGGGCCAGCTGAAGGGAACGGGGTCAGATCAGACTCTTTATTGCCCTCCCTAATGTGAAATAAGTGGCCGGCAGTCAAACTCGGGTCACAGTGCAATATGAAATCAGATCTGTTAGGGAATGGCTTACAAACTGCAAGGTGCAAATGGAAAAGACTGGTTGTGTGAGACACCAAGAGAGCACAATGATTCTCTCTCTCTCTCTCTCTCACACACACACACACACACACACACACACACACACACACACCAGGGCGAATCATCTAATATCAGTTTTCTGTTAAGGACAGCAGAAGCACGTCTACAGATTTTAAAGCAGCATCTAAAATCGGAGAAGAAAGCAAAAGACTAACAACAAGGCAAAAGTACAGAAGAATCCATGGAGTTTATTGTAATTGGATTTTAAAGTTATGAGAAAACAGATGAACAAAATTAGCCTATACGCTTCGGTGATGAAACGATGAGAGCATTTGGGAGATAGAACTCCCAATCCCACAAAGTTGTTTCAATTTCACATTTAACAAGGTTCTTATTTTCTGATTTTGAGTGTATAAAATCCCAAGCCCTTATCCAACCATACGGTGGAGACATGCCTTCCTGTCTCCTCCACTCCTAGATGTCTCCTCTCTCTATCTCTCACTCTCTCTCATCCCTATCTCCGTCACTCCAGTCTGGCATTGACCTTCTCTTCACTCAAGGCAAAGCTGCTATTGATTAAATCTTGGCACAGAGTGTACAAACACAAAGATAAGCCCGGACAGACAGAGAGAGAGAGAGAGAGAGAGAGAGAGAGAGAGAGAGAGAGAGAGAGAGAGACCATTCAAAGAGGTTCACATCCTTTATTCGCACTAACAGGCTCCAGGACAAGGTCCCCCACTGTTCCTCTGCCTGCACAGGCTACAGTGACCATTACAACAACAAAAAATTACCTTTCTCCCCCCTCTGAATGGGTTTCTTGTTTCCATGTGCCTTCATACCTCCCTGCACCAGCGTTCACTGCCATTTCTCAGCTCAGGTTTGGGCAGCTCATTGCTCTGGCCGAGCCTCACAGAGAGAGATGTGAACAAGTGGTTGTGATGTTCCTTACATAGAAAGACAGCCAATTATTCCATTCTACACTGGAATACACTGTGGTGCCTGGGTGAGAGGCATGCTGGGGTTTGCATGTTGCTAACATGGTTATTAGTAGTCATTAGCTCTTGAAATGTATTTCAATATTTAAAACTGCATAATGTCCACATCCAACTGCTCTGGAATAACAAAGAATGTGATTATGGTAAAAGTAAAGGGGAAAAAAACATGCCAGAATTTTTAATATCATCATTTGAACATGCTAACTTTCTTCCAATTTTCTCACTTGAACTTCTTTATCTTCTTTTCTTGCCTCAAATTTGTTTTTCATTCTTAGCTCTCACAGTTTAAACATGAGAATTAAAAAACAGCTGTAAATGGTAGCTCAAGGACACTTCTGGAAGATGGCTACTTCATTTTCGACAAATGTACGTGTACACACACATAATTTATACTTATTTGCACTGCACTTACACAATAAGTATTTGCTGATTTCTTCTGTTTTTGTGTATCTGACACAACTTTTAGATCCTCAAATGAAATACAACAAAAAACAAAGGCAACCTGAGTAAACACACAATACAGTTTTTATTTATTTATTTTTTATTGAAGCAAAAAAGTAAAGTTACGCAACTCTGGTCACCAATGTGAAAAACTAACTGCCCCCTTAAATTTAAAATCAGTTTGTGACACCTTTAGCAGCAATAACTGCAACCAAATTGTTCCGATAACTGGAGATCAGTCTTTCACTTACTTCTAGGACTAGGATTTACTCCTGTGCTTTTGATCATCGACTACGTTTACATGGACAGCAGTAATCTAATTATTGACCTTATTCTGAATAAGACAATATTGTGATTAAGGTGTTTACACAAGTCATGTTTAGAATATTCTAGAATATTCTTTCATGTTGCCATTTTACATGTTGTAGAACATAGATCGATTAAGGGCACACGTCTTTACGTCGCCACGCCGTCTGACGTTCCCTCTGGAATTTCATGCATCAACATACAGGTCGTCTTCGTTATTGTATCGTATAAAGTTTTGGGTGTTTGTATTTTGAATTTTACGAAAGCTTCAAGTAAAGTTAATTGTCATGCTGTACGTGCAAATAGACTTAAAGCCATGGGCTGTGTCCGTAACCAAGTACTTACCTACTATATAGTAGCTGAAATACATGCATCTCGCATACTATATAGAAGGTAAGTACGTGGTTTTGGACACAGTTGTGCTCTCCTCTTTACTGTCAAACAGATGAACACCACCCTGTGTTTACGTGTCCTGTTACAAAATGCGGTGAAAACTCCCACACAACGTTAATAGTGTGATTAAAGTGTGTACGTGTCTGTAATACACGTCGATAATGTGACTAAAACAGGAATACTCCACATGTCTTAATTTGATTTGTGTTTACTTCGAGTATGACTTCAGTCAGATTAAAGTAATAAAAAAATTGCTGTTTACATGGTAGTTTCTTAATCAGAGTATTGTCTTAATTGGGTTAATACTGGATTATTGTTGTCCATGTAGACATACTGATTGTCTTGCTGCATAATCCAATTGCACTTGAGTTTCAACTTACGGATTGAAGACTGGACATTCTCCTTTAGGATTTTCTGACAGTGACCGACCAGAATTTATGTTTCCCTCAATTACTGCAAGTTGCCCAGGCCCTGAAGCAGCAAAGCATCCTCACATCATCACACTGCCACCACCATGCTTGATCATAGGTACGATGATCTTTTAGTGGAATTCTGTGTTTGTTTTACACCAGATGTAACGGGACCCCGTCTTCCAAACAGTTCCACTTTCGACTCATCAATCCACAGAACATTCTTCCAAAAGGTTTGAGGATCATTAAGGTGTGTTTTGGCAAAATCCAGATGAGCCTTAATGTTCTTCTGGGATATCAGTGGTTTTCACCTCGCCACTCTTCCATTGAAGCCATTTTTGCCCAGTGTCTTTCTGATAGGTTATGAACAGTGACCTTTATTGATGCAAGAGAGGCCTGTAGTTCCTTTGATGTTGTCCTTGGTTCTTTGGTGATTTCCTGGATGAGTAGTTGTTGTGCTCTTGGAGGAATTTTGGAATTTGGAATTTTGGTTCGCTACTATGCAGAGTTTCTCCATTTAGAGATAATGGCTCTCACTGTGTTTCTTTGTTATCCCAGAGCCTTTGAAATAGCTTTGGAACCCTTCCCAGACTGATGTATTTCAATCACATTCTTCCTCATAATTTCTGGAATTTCTTTCACTTTTGGCGTAACGTGTTACTGGTTAAGAGCTTTTAACCAACTTCAGGCTGTTGAAAAAGTTCCATTTAAGTGTTGATTTGATTGAACAGGGTTTGCAGTAATCAGGTCTGGTTGTGTCTAGTCCAGCTGAACCCCATTATGAAAGCAGTTTCATAGATTTGGGGAATTAGTAACTATGGGGGCAAATACATTTTCACACAGGCCCAGTTGGTATTGGATACATTTTTTACTTCAATAAATAACACTATCATTTAAAAACTGTATTTTGTGTTTACTCATCAGGTTACCTTTGTTTTCTTTTTGATTTAGTTTTCATTTCTGAAACAATTTAGTATACACAAAAACAGGAAAAAAAACAGTTTTAAAGCATAGTTTTTGAAGAAAACAATATTGGTTGGGTATTGGTATCGGCTGATACTCAAGGTTTCGGTATCAGTGTTGAAAAAGAAAACGTGACTTTGTGCAAACTCTACTTACACCTTAACAAAACATAAGCACATGTTTTTTACTTAATTAAAAAAAAAAAAAAAAAAAAAGGTTTTTCCAGGTGGAACAGTGGCTTAGTGGTTAGCACGTTTGCCTTGCACTTCCAGGGTTGAGGGTTCGATTCCTGTCTCCACCCTATGTGCGTGTAGTTGGCATGTTCTGCCCATGCTTTGAGGGTTTCCTCGGGGCACTCACGTCCAAAAACATGTGCTGTAGGCTGACTGGCATTTCCAAAATGTCCATTCCAAAATGTCCATAGTCAGTGTGTATTTGATTGTTCCCTGTGATTGGTTGGTACCCCGTCCAGGATGTCCCCTGCCTCGTGCCCCGAGTTCCCAGGGATAGACTCAAGGCTTCCCGCAACCCTGTATGGATAACCTGTACAGAAAATGGATGGATGGATGGATAGAAGCAGTTTTCCTTGTGGAGATCAACCAAATGTCCCCACAAGGTCAAAACTGTCAGATATTACTATCCTTGTAGGGACACTTGGTCCCTACCAAGGTAAAAAAAAAAAAAAAAAAAAAAAAAGCATGCGCACACACAGATTCTTTCCATCCTCTGAGTCATCCTCTGAGTCATGGTGAAACAAGCTCCATCATAGTGCTGATGAAATACATCAGTGCTTGTCCACTGGTGACAGAGGGGAAAAAATTCTTCCAGTAAAAGTGCTTATGCTGCACTTCTCCCTCTGACTATAGCCATAAAACACTACTCCATCAACTTACCCGACAGAAACAAATGTGTGTGTGTGTGTGTGTGTGTGTGTGTTACACTGTATACAGAATTAAACAAAGTGAACACCTCAACTCATCTCAATAACAGTGTTGGAATTGAGCTTCAGGATGTATTTCGCTTGGCTTAGGGCACATCGATAAAAACTGGGCCACTTTGCAAGCCAACGCATGCAAAACAAAGAAGGGAAAGAAGAATGGTACTCCAAAGAAAAAAATACCACAACAAATAAACTCCAGTGACTGGAGACCCTACAGCAAAGGGGCCATCATACAGAGATAAAATATAGCAGTGTGTGTGTGGCTTTCTCAGACGAGTACAAACCCTGACCCACAAAAAAGGATTGGAGGGAGAGAAAAATAACAAGAGGGAAATAAATTTAAAGACAGATGCTATAAAAAGGCGTCTAGGAAAAGGGAGGTGCCAGTAAACAGAAATAAACTAATAAAAAGAGAAATAGATGGAGAAAGAAAGAGTGAGTTTGTGAGACAGTGAGCGAGGTCCTGGGAGACATGCTGAAACAGTGGCAGAAACAGGACGACATGTGGATTGGTTCGAGCAGTGTACAGGAAGCTATATGCATTTCAAGCATTAATCCCTGTAGTGCAATTACATCAGAGCTATTCCCTTTACTGCTATGGCTGTGATGCTGTGGACAGTGTGAGAGATCTAGCAACATGAATAACACCTCAGAGAGAGAAAGAGAGGGAGATAGAAAGAGAGAAGAACAGGTGCATGGGTTAACAGGCCCTCAGGCTGCATCCTGACTGTGTGTCTGTCTGTCTGTCTGTCTATCTCTATCTCTCATATTATTCTCAGTGTTGGTGTAAATACCAGTCTGAGTTTGGCAGCGATATATCTAGCTGTGCAGCACAGGCAATTGCTTTAAGATGACAACCAATGAGAAGGCCAAACTTCCCCTCAAAATATTTCTATTTTAAATGTAGAAATGTGTCTATTCATCCCTCTCGGTGAAATTCAATCATTTAAGCAAATCAAATAATGAAATTTCTCACCCCAATATCGCACTGTTTTAATACAAACTCTTTCTTGGTGGCTAGCACAGCCTGCAGGGAAATCTCATCTGAAGCCCCAAACACACCACTCATAGAACTCCAGAGAAGAACAGCTTCCTGTGGCAGATTCAAGTACACTGTGTTTTAATTGGAACAAAGGTTAATGCTCACTGAACAAGAGGCTTTTAATAGGTCATTTCTGATTCTGACTGGACGCGCAGCTTCACTGGGACTCAATGTGTGAATGGGTGGGTGGGTTTGCATGGAAAAAAACATCTTTCAACATTTATTGGATAGTACAATCTTTGCTTGTCGTGCCCAAATGCACAGCTTCTCCTTGCGACGATTGGGGGACCTCTCAAAGGGGCAGAACCTGGTAACCACCTGCCAGTCATTAAAACCGTAACGAACATAACTGACATTATAAACTTATAACACATCAGCAGCTGTCATTTAGTAACCAAATCCATAATAGTTTTACACAACTATTATAAAGTAGCTATGTTATTTTATATCTATAATGGGTAAATAGTTGTAAATAAATAAAGTGCAAGTATAAAGTTATATTTGATTATTAAAGCTTGTTTTAGTATATTTATAGGTCTAGTACTTCTTCAGTGAAATTGGGCAAGCTAGTTAGCAGTTTAGCTGGAAGACACTACTTATGTTGTCGACTTGATATCTTTTCATGCTCTTACATATGAGGAGAGACTAAGAATTAAGCAGGAGGTCAATCCAACAGACAAAACATTCAAGAGAACATACAGTACAGAGACATACAGATATACTTACAGAAATATACACAGACTATATACTGGTCTTATTCCATACTAAGGATGGGCAATATGCAAGGAGTAAGTAATATAAGAAAAATTATAATTCACACCTGAGACCTTGTAACATACACACCTGAGACCTTGTAACACTAACAAGTCACATGACACCAGGGAGGGAAAATGGCTAATTGGGCCAAATTTGGACATTTTCATTAATGGGTGTACTCACTTTTTTTGCAAGTGGTTTAGACATTAATGGTTGTGTGTTGAGTTATTTTGAGGGGACAGCAAATTTACACTGTTACACAAGCTGTACACTCACTACTTTACATTGTAGCAAAGTGTCATTTCTTCACGCGCTCTCACATGAAAAGATATAATCAAAAATTTACAAAAATGTGAGGGGTGTAATAGAAACCTGTACTTGAATTACAGCTGGCACTACTTTCAGAGCTGCATTGTTACAGAAAATGAATCAATCATTTCTGATCATTCAGATCTAGCAATTAAACATTCCAGTGGTATTAGACAAAAATAAAATGTCATAATATTTGAAAAAAAATCATACTAATCTATCATATCATATCAATACATACAGCATACACAGATCAGCCATAACATTAAAACCCACTGACGGGTGACGTGAATAATATTGATAATCTCTTTACAATGGCACCTGTCAAGGGGTGGGATATATTAGGCAGTAAGTGAACACTTCTCGAAGTTGATGTGTTGGAAGCAGGAAAAATGGGCAAGCGTAAGGATCCGAGTGACACTGGCAAGGGCCAAATTATGATGGCTACATGACTGGGTCAGAGCATCTCCAAAATGGCAGGTCTTGTGGGGTATTCCCAGTATGCAATGGTTAGTACGTACCAAAAGGGGTCTAAGGAAGGACAACCAGTGAACCAGCGACAGGGTCATGAGCACCAAAGGCTCACTGATACACGAGGGGAGCAAAGGCTGGCCCATCTGGTCTGATCCCACAGAAGAGCTACTGTATCACAAATTGCTGAAAAAGTTAATGCTGGCTATGATAGAAAGGCATCAGAAAGGTATCGCAGCTTGCTGTGTATGGGGCCGCGTAGCCATAGACCACAGAGTTCCCATCCGAGTTTAATCAGATTAAACATCTGTGGGATGAGCTGGACAGACACCGATCCATGGAGGCCCCAACTTACTACTTACAGGACTTAAAGGATCTGCTGCTAATGTCTTAGTCCCAGATACCACAGCACACCTTCAGAGGTCTTGTGGAGTCCATGCCTTGACGGCCCAAAGCTGTTTTCTCAGCACAAGAGGGACCTACACAATATTAAGCAAGTTGTTTTAATGTTAAGGTGTATTGCTGTATATCACACTGTTTAGGTTTGACAAGTAAAAAACTGTCAAATCTATGAGTTCAATAAAACAGCTACAAAAAAAGCCAAATCAGCTATATGATATTGTAAAAGAATAATTTATCATGCTGACAAAATTCAATATTATCTCATCATATTCCTGACCAGCACCTCAAGCGTCAATATTATTCTTTCAATTTGATTCTATAAGAACCAGTCTGATCAAATGGTATAGTTTACTCTCATTTTGGCTCAGTAGCATAACTATTTTCCCAAATGTTCAGCCATAAACATCCTGTTTTGTCCAGTCAAAGTCATGTCTTACCATCCCATTAAAGCAAAATTTTCAAACATGCCCCAAATGAATTCCATAGCCACAGAATACATAAATGGGACCAATTCGACTCTAAACTGCCGACTAGCACTCACGATTCACCTTCATGAGTTCATGATTTTCACTCTCATATAAAAAATAACCTAGTGTTTGTTAATAGGTTTCAAATAAGACTGAAACCTCAATGAAAGCTCCAAAAGTCTCATTTACATCCATAGTCCCCTCTGGTGCTGGGTGTGAAAGTCATTCACGTGATATATGAGGCATTCTTCACTATTAAATTATGCAGAACCTTAAAAGCATGCATCACACAAATGTATTTCAGTCTGATCTCATTTAGATTGCCAATATTATACATACATTAATCCTTTAACACAGTGTTCTTCAGGTAAGCCGGTAAAACATTGTTTACCAATCTGTGGAAGCCGACACCAGGAATAATATCGCCACTGACATTCGTCTCGTGCTAATGTGATTAGAGGAATATGATATGAATAGCTAATGAAATTAACATTGTTAGTCATGACAACTAGGCTACAGTTACAAATGTCATTAAATAAAAGTTACAATGTGCTTAATGTGTATATAAACACACCTGTATGTTTGGTTGGTGCCTTGCATGTGCATGATAGTCTGGTTGTGTGTGTGTGTGTGTGTGTGTGTATGTGGCCTCAGTTTAACTGCACCACATCTTTGTATCACACCACCGGACAAACATAGTCTGCAGATGTACCCTCATCTCTCTCTCCTTCTCTCTCTCTCTCTCTCTCTCTCTCTCTCATTATAAAAGAAGCTGCCACAAACGCAAGAACACAGGACATAAAAAGACAAATAAGGCCATAAAACTCCCTTATGCCCATGCATACTAATACAAGTATGCCCTCCATGCAGCACATTCACCCTTCCTTTAAATCTGACCTGCTGCAGTGCTTTATAAAGGATGCTTACTGATGCACAACGCTGTATGAAACAGTATGAGGTGGTATAGTAACACCACAAAGCAGCAAAAAAGCTGGTTCTGTTGACATAATTTATTATGACAGGTTTACTTTACCTGAAAAGAAATTATTTGCCATGTTCCCACCATGTGACTTATTAAACCTGTCCATCTAATGTAAAAATGTTTTACTAGAATAAAATAACAGTCCTTGAGTATAGTGGTCATGATAGCTTTTACATGGATGTCAGTGTGAATTAGCGTACCCATTCCTTTTACTGGTGCTGCCTGAAACACAGAAAAAGCATAATACCTGACATCTATTAGAATAAAATTGTACCCACATTTTCATATCCCTTGACTATCACTGTTCTCAACTTCTACTAATTCTACCACTACTACTATTACTCATACTACAACTACTACTAACACTATTACATCTACTACTACTATTTCTGCTACTCTTCTATTACTACTACCAGTTTTACTATTGCTATTACTGATACTACCACCAGCACTACTACTAATCTTCTATCACTACAACCAGTTTTACTATTGCTACTACTGATACTACCACCAGCACTACTACTAATCTTCTATCACTACTACTACCAACACCACCACCACTAGTACTACTCTAAAATTAGTACTACTACCGCTACTAGTCTTCTATTAATACTACTACTACCACTACCACTATTATTACTGTACTCTACTACTACTACTCTACTGTTACCCCTACAACTTTTACTACTGCTGTTACTACTAGTACTACTACTCTTACTATTTCTTCTTCTACTACTACTCTACTATTACCACTACAACTTTTACTAATGCTGCTACTACTACTACTATGACCACTACCATTGCTACCACTCCTCTATTACTACTACTGCTACAACTACTCTAAAGTCTACTATTACTTCTACCCGTACCACTCATCTACTATTAATATTGGTACTACTTCTCTACTATTACTACTACTATTACTAGTGACACTACTCTACTATTACTAACACTACCAGTACTACCACTGCTACGGTTTCTACTACTACTACTAAAACTATTATTACTACTAATCTACTATTTTTACTGGTACTACTATTCTACTTTTAGTACTAGTATCTCTACCACTACTCTATTACTACTGCTACCACTACTGCCATCACCATTACTACTACTAATACTACTACTAATAATAATACGGTCATGAATTTGAACAAATATGTGTAATAACTTATAACTAACCCCTGTGGGGGGTTTTCCAACCTAATTTCTATCCACTGTAACATATATCTGAAACATAAAGCAGGTGAACCAAGAACATTCATCAAGTTTTCATCTGATTAAGCTCATTCACTCGTTCATTCATTCATTCATTAAATGGTAGCATTTAGTGCTGACATTGTGCTGTCAATTAGATAAATATATCACTTTAAACATTCATTTTCTTTTACTGCTGTTGTAAGCATCAGTAGGTACATTGCCTATAAAACTAGCAGTGTTTCTGAATCGCAATCACATGCATATTTGCCTGATTTACTTTCCCACCATTTAATGTACCAATTCAAATCATATCTCATAAGAAACTGATTTTTTTTTTCAACTGATGCCACGTTCCTTATCAACAAATGTCCCTTCATCACAGACCCTTGCAGCCTTGCTCTCCTTGAAACGTGGAAGTGATGTAGGAAAATGTGAGAACGGGTCTTAATCTTTCAAGCATTTCTAATGAGTTTTTCTTCTACAATTATTTGATAAGAGCAGAAACAGCACTGCAGGCACTGCATATGATCCAACACCTGGCTTAGCAAGGCCTGAATGCGCTGATCTCTCTCTCGTTCACGCACATTTGCACGTACACACACACACACACACACACACACAGACACACAGACACACAGACACACACACACACACACACACACACACACACACACACAACTTCCTTTAGGGAGAACGAGGGTGAAAAGAGGAAAAGAGGGAAACTGCATCTCTACTTGTATTTAAAGATATTATTAGCTGAAGGGAATCCTGAAGCACATGGAACTACATGACATGCCCTGAAGACTTTTTAAGATGCCTCAGGAAGTTTATACAGATAAACACAATCAAAACACACCAAAAGCCCCACTATTAATATCATAGCTTTCCAGATGGGATTATCAAATGGTAGCATGTGGGCTGGGTTAGTCTTTAGTGAGTGTTTTCTCTGGCCCCAACATATCCTCTTACATATATTTCATGTAGTACCTGTAATAAAGTGTATAGAATACTGTCCAAACATAAATACCTACTCTGTGTGTATGTCCAGGTGACCTTATTAAAGTAGGAACACAGGGCAAAAACATATGAACAATCATATATTCCATCAGTAGCAATTACATTGATAAAGATACGTACTACAAGGCCAGGTTTGGGAAAATGTCACTGAGGCAGACTCAGTACTGAAAAGTCTCTAGCTCAGCACTTTAGTTTTAAATAAGAAGACCATTTCATTCCAAGTTTAGAGTAACAGCACCTTTTTTATAAGCAATAAACTGTACTTATAGAAATTTTAAACAGCACAATGTTTTAATTAATGCAAAAATTAAGGAAACATCGCAAGATTCGTGCAATTGCAATTTCATCAATTCAATTAGGTTTCTGCAAAAAAAGCACAAAAAAACTCTGCAAGCTGCATTACAATAAAAAAAAATAAAATAAATAAAAAAAACAGCATTTTCAAGTACGTTCGCCTCACACCTCCAGGTTGGGGGTTTGATTCCCACCACTGCCTTATGTGTACAGAGTTTGCATGTTCTCCTCGTGTTGCAGGGGTTTCCTTTGGGTACTCAAAGTGTCCGTAGTGTATGAATGGGTGTGTGAGTGTGTATGTGATTGTGCCCTGCGATGGACTGGCACCCTGTCCAGAGTGTACCCCACCTCGTGCCCGATGCTCCATAGGATATGCTCCAGGTTCCCCGCGACCCAGTAGGATAAACCGCATAGAAAATGGATGGATGGATTATCAAGCATTTTAAAGATGAAACAATCACAAAATATTCAGCGAAATCCTGTATAGACTTTGTAGTGCACTGTGTTGGGTTCACAAACCAATCATTATAGCTTATATAGAGCATTTTAATATAAATTCAGTGTCGAATTATGAAGCTACCCATCCACACTCCTCATTCAGATTATACATAAAGTATTAACTCCTCACTATGCAATGCATAATTACACCAGTCATTTTTTTTCTTTCAAATTTGTGATAGAATTGTTCGGCTGGAGTGGACATCTCATATTACTTAATATATTGTATTTAATCTTCACAATTTAAACATATCTAACCCAAAGTCATACAAGATAAGTCCTTAATATAACCTGCAATTTATTTTACACTTATAAATTCACTCGTCTCTCTACAACAGTGATTTTTTTTTTCCAAATACAAAGTTGAGCTGAACTTTGTCAAAAGGGTAGTGGTAGTAATAATCGAATCTAGTAAGATACACTGCTAAATAACTCTAAGAAAAATGGCTAGCACAATTAGCTAACAGTCCTTAAGAAACACTAGACAATAACTGTAGAAGTTCATGTCAATTGCTATCTATAAAGTAATGAAATAATACTTTCATATCTTTGAATACGATTTGGGAAATTGGTGATGTCCATTTGATCTCAAATGGGTTTGTGGTTAAATTAAGACATGGGTAGGAATGAGCACATGCTCACACAAACACACACACACTCACCACGCTGAGACCCAGCTGCTCTCTCTTTAGGTAGTCTAGGTTTCTTTGCTCAAGGCTAGACAGATAGTGCTGCAGGCGAGAGTAGGTGTAGGGGTAACAGTAGGCAAACTGGTACACGTCATCCTCGCGGTCGAAACAGAAGGCGAAGGACATCACATAGTTCCTCCGATGGTCTGGGCACCGGTAATAATACACATTCTTGGCTGGCAGTCTTTGCCTAAAACACAGTAAGGAAGGAAGGAAAAAGAGAAGGTCATGATATTATTTAAGAATGCTGCTTTGTAGTGAAATCTGGAGCAAAGATGGAAAATCTTCGGTAAATATATAAATATAAATATAAAAATAACAGTGCTAAAGGTGTGAGGTAGAAGGTTTGCAATGTAAGCGATGAAAAAAGGAAAAAGCCATGATGCTTTTGGCCTTGATGTGTATTACCTATTTAACAATTCTTCCAAGTGGGAGTCCATGGAGACTTCTCACAACATGCAGTAATTTCCATATCACTTATGCTACACTACTCCAGGGTACAGCCATTTACTCAGAACCATCAGGAAGCTTTTGTGTACAATTTTTTTTTCCTTTCTGGAGGCTTCAAACTCTCACTTTGCCATCCTTAGGTCCCCTTGTTGTCCACTTTGAGACCAGTGAAAGATGTACTAGTGACTGATGCTGTGCATGGGGGAAAAATGAAGCATTGTGCGCACATTAATGTTCTCAGGAGATAAAAAGGCGCAATTTGATCAGCCATTTTTCTTCTGCTGCCCCGGGATCATCTCTAGTAAAAATGGCCACCAGAAAAGAAATGTAGAGAAAGGAGAAAACAATCCAGAGAGCTGCAGGAGCCTTCAGTGAGACACATGACACATGGCATCCCCTACAGACTCTCATCTTACTCAGGGTATTAGGTCCTTCTCTTTATCTTCCTATCATCTCTTTGTCTGCCTCGTGCCCCCTCGTTAAACCATTCTTCGTTTTTTTTCTTCAAGTTGACTTCAACCCTCAATTTCAAATCAGCTTGGTGAACACAACGAACAATACAGTAAATATCAAACCATGAACAACGCAGCACTACCAATAGCTATCAGAAATGTCTGCTGATTAAACCTTGTGTCGCGTTCTAATTAGCAGGATGTGGACGAGCGAGGGAAAGGTGTAGCTCGTTCTGCAGCACTACATGATGAGAAACCGCAGAGAGAAAATGGAGGCTGGCTCGGACATTAAGGGACATGCCGAATACAGACAATCAGCAGAGAGACAGAGAGCTAGAGGGAGGCAAAAAGACAGAGAAAGACAGGCGATGAAGGACAAACAAAGAACACAAGCTGCGGAAAAGGAAGGGCGGGAGAAAGGGAAGAGAGTGGAAGATAAGAAAAGAATGATCAGAGGATGGGATAAAATGAGTCCAAGAACACTGAGAATCCGGGTAAGAGAAGGACAAGGATCAGACAGAGATTGCACTTATGTCTAATAGCGTAGTGGCTACTGGACAGCTGACTGATAAGGACGAGAAACAACTCTCTCAAATCGGCCTTGGCTAAACCAGGAGTCCCGTTATCTCTCCAACACCACGATTTAGAGCCACTATAAAGCAATAAGAAGCAGCCACACATACGAGCCAACAGGCATCAAAGAGACAGTTACACAAACACTCAGTAAACACACACTCACACAGACTAAACAAGTATGCCAACAAATTCCCTGATGTCTTTGCTGCTTCAACAATGTGAACAGCAGAAATTGAAATTAAACCAAATTAGCTTGGCTCTGTAGGCCAGAAGGAAGAAAAGACAGAGTGAAGAAAAGAGGCCAGTCGATAGTGGAGGAATCTCATGAGTCTGTGTCTCAGCAGAATACTAATACTGTAAAAGTGCCTTTTTCAGTATGATCACTGCCATTGTTCAGAACACACACATACTAAAACACACACACACACACACACACACACACACACACACACACACACACACACACAGTATGGCAGAGGTGAAAGAGGTCATGTCAGTACTGGGATCTGGCCTACATTTGCAAAAGGTTCATGACTGCATGTCTATTTCCAATGCACTCCGAGCAACTGTTCACACAAACCCTCACATTCTATGCACATCCTAACACATCGCTCTTCCTATACAGCGTTAATGATAACACCATGACACCTGCTTCTTTTTTTTAGGTTTAGACACTCTCCTGGCTTCTCTTCAGTGTTTGACCTTGTTGGCTACTGAGCAAGTCCTAGCTATTGATTTTAATTACCCAGTGGGAATGTACTGCCTGACTTCCCTGCTTTGCTGCACCACTATTGGCTAAAGAAAATAGCTATGTTCCTCCAGAGAGAGGGAGAGAGAGAGAGAGAAGAAACGAGCGAGAGAGAGAGCGAGAGAGAGAGAGAGAGAGAGAGAGAGAGATTCAGGCAGACAGCGAGAGACAGAGCGAGAGAGCTTGAAGCATCTCTAAACGGTCGAACAGTTTTTTGTCTTCTCTTCTCTGTATCTCTCTCTCCCTCTCCCTTTGCCCTGCTGTGGCCAATGGCAGTTTGTTTTATCTAAATGATGGTGGCCCGTGGCTTGGTGTGCTCCCGGATTTGGTACAGTGCCCTCGTTCCCAAAAAGATTTATCTTTGTGTCAGAAGGGAAAAAAACAACACCCCCTGGACAATAAATAATGTGCACACTAGGACCTGGCTGGTGCATCACACGGCCGATAAAAACAACCGATATTAAAGTTCCAGTGACTTATCCCTATCAACAGAATGTCTATTGCAATGTCATTTTGGAAAAGCATATTGATGAATGCAACTCTGTTTTGCTTACATGCTTATAGCAACCACAATATCAGTCATTTTACTTCCCATGAGTGAGTTCTGTCATGACATGCTACATGTGTGTAAGAACTGTGTGTTTCAATTCTGCATTCGGACTGCTGATGCACCAGCGTTCACAAATCACTGAGACATTAAAACGTGAATGATATGCAACTTAGGGCCAGTTTTGCACGGATCATTAATTCAGAATCATTAAGACACTAAATGCATATCTAGAAGAGTCTAATTTAAAACAAACCAATAAATAAAAAGGATAGATTTTATTACTTACATTGTGCATACAATTATTGACATGTATTAGGTTAATGAAAAGTGGATAGAGGTTTATTGAGCCAGAGGACAAAACAATCCTGTATTAGTAATTCAGTGTCAGTGGTCATTTGAAAATTTGTATGCATGCGTCATATGCTAGCTCGAGATGCATCAAAATCCCACCATTATCTCATGAGTGCTAAAACGCATCAAAGTCATGGCATGAGGAGGGATTTTATTTTGTAGCCTCGCATAGCTACAGTATTAGCTCATAGTGTCCAATCTCTCAGCATTTCACATGTACCTGGTCGCTCCTGCTTTCATACAAAAAAATTCCAGCACCTCTGCATGAAGTTACGAGAAGGAGGAAGTAGAGCGCGACAGATTCACGCAAGAGCCGACGGATGGCACGGTTACCAAGCAACATGGCCGGCTTTTTTGCCTTCTGGCCTGCGGTGGCATTTTAAAAATCTGTACTGGAGGAGTTCTGTTATTGTTCTCAGTGTCCAAACTCCCGAGTCTCCTCTGGAGTATTTGAACTGCTGGTGTTATTTGTGGTATTTGAACTAGCGGTGCATGTATGGGATCTGAGATTGAAACTAAACAGGTAGGCAGTAGGAGACTCCACTTCCCAGCAGGGGGCTGGGGAGACCGAGAGAGAAAGAGAGAGAGAGAGAAAGCATGTTTACTCCGCACAGTAAATAAGCAGTTTGGTGATATTTGAAAATGCTAGGGGACCTTGTGAAAATGTCGACTTCAAACAGAAAAAGAGGCCTTTTTTCACACAGCAAAATGCCTGTAGAGATTCTACGGCTACTGTTTAGCTTTTCTCTTCCTCCATCATCAAAGACAAACACACAATAAAAGCCACCTGATATCCATCTATCTCTCTCTCTTCAGTATTTCTACATAGCATGCACGTAAACAGGTTAGTTTCTACGGTTTTCGTTTTCACAAATATATTTATTAGCGATTTCCTGCAGAAATATGAGTGGGACCCGAAGCCATGTGCGAACAATACAGCAACAAGCATCTTCCTCATCAAGTACTGTTCAGTCGGTAAAACACACACCTCTTCTTGCACATTTACTGCAGGTCCTATAATTCGCTACTTTGTTACTCATCAATGGGGCTGCCTTTTGCTGTGCCACATGCTGCCTATTTAATCTAATTATAATCTGACATATGATTGGACGTCTGCATGTTTGAATGGAGCATGTGACCAGAAGTTTGAAAAAAAAAATGTAAATCTACCAGATTACTCACCTCTAAAACTAATTCGCTGCATTACGGGGTAACACTTCACAGAAAACTTCATCAGAAAACACACTGATGCACATTGCTGTTTGCTTGGAGATTTTTTCGGCAAGCCACAGGAACTCATTCACACATGAACGAACCTCACCAGATCGCTCCGGATTGTGCATAGTTACATCAGACTTTGTTCACTTTCAACTTTAAGTCTGGTGAAGTCAGTGCAAGAGGGATTTTGACAGATAACAAAAAGCTGATACCTTTTTGACTTACCCTATCTGCCAGTTACTTGTCCTTTACTGTTCACAGATGTCAAATGAAAACAAATACAGACCCCAAAATACACACTTATTGTGATTGAGCTTCATTTTTGTTTACAGAAGATAGCAATCACTACAGAATATGATTAGGGGTGTAATAATCAGATGATTTAGATCAATATGTTGCTTTTTAAAAAGGACCGAAATGAATCAATAACAATAAACTGCCGAAAAAGGACAAATAACAAAATTCCAATTTCTAAACTGATCCAATTTTTTTTTTACTGTAAATAATTTAGGGTCTTAAGGTGATTTGTGTAACTCCATCCATCCATCCATCCATCTTCAACCGCTTATTCCTTCTTCAAGGTCACAGGGAACCTGGAGCCTATCCCAGGAAGCAGCGGGCACAAGGCGGGGTACACCCTGGACAGGGTGCCAGTCCATCGCAGGGCACAATCACATACACACTCACACACCCATTCATACACTATGGACAATTTACCAACCAACCAATCATGCATGTCTTTGGACTGGGGGAGGAAACCGTAGTACCCGGAGGAAACCCCCACAGCACGGGGGAGAACATGCAAACTCCGCACACACATGGCCCCGGCGGGAATCGAACCCCGGACCCTGGAGCTGACCCTGGATGGCTCATGTCAAAAAATCTTTATGAAGTGTATTGCTTTATATTTACATGAAAGTGAAAACAAAATAATAATTCATGAAGTATCCACCATGAAGTACCTTTTATTAAAGTGTATCTATTAAGGTTTTGAAACATACCTAATTTTGTTTTAAAGGTCTCATACAATAGATTTACATGCATCCAAGGTTCAAAAAACACTTTAAGTGCTCATAATTTAAATTGCAGCATCACCCCCGTCACAAACGACTCGTTCAATGATCCGTTCTAAAGTATTCATTCTAGACTCCTCCTTTCAGAGTGTATACTCTGCTCTGATTGGTCAGATGTCTCAGTCTGCTGTGATTGGTTTACCGCTGTCGTAGTTTTATACAGGAAGAAAGTCTGGAATTACTAACGACTCGTTTCAGCTTTTCAGCATCGGTTCCTTCTCTTGGGAGTCAATTACGACGTTTGTTGTGCGCTTTGATTTTCGAAACTTTGTAGAATTTTTTACATTCACAAACAGCTCTATAACACACTACATGAAAGGTAACATTTGAAAAAGCATTATAGGTGCACTTTAAGTACATGCCAAGAACAAGTATAAGTCATTTTGTGTATTTACTGGTAAGTATCTATGAAGCTCATATGAAACATTTTGAAGCATCATTTCAATGCAACTTCTGTGTATGGCCTGAGTAGGATCTGACATAAAAGGCACACACCTAAGCAACATTTGTTTGTTGTCCTGCAAGCCACAAAAAAAGAAGAAGTAGTACACTAGCATTACACATTCAATATAATTAGGCAACGGTAGCTAATATCGAACTGAAGAAATCCAATTACATAATTCTAAATAATGAATATCTTTAACATAATCATGGGTTAGAATAAAATTCATCGTAATCAGCCTACTAAGGATTTATGCCTAGGGGTGTGTTATAAAGGAACTATGCAGCTTATCAGGTTCCCCCAAAATAGTGTGTGTGTGCATGTATTTTAAGCACATCATTTTAACTAGACAATAAAATACATGTTTACTGCTGTGTGAGTGGATGCACATACACACATGCACACATATTTATGGGACATCTGAGTTGCAATCCATTTCATACGCGCACTGGGTCATGCTCAGTATTAGTTAGCACTGAGAGGAACGGCATGTCATCAAACGGCTCTCTTAGCTCCTAAATCAACCTCTCATTAGAGAAGGAATCATAAACTCTAACCAGCCAACCAGGGAGAGAGAGAGAGAGAGAGAGAGAGAGAGAGTTTGGTTGGAGAACACTATAAAATCTCATGTTTAAATTTAACAATGTACAGAGAATCTGGGGAAAAAAACCCTCTCATTTGTTCATTTTGTCCGTGTGTGTTTATATTTGAGCGGGGATTACAGACCTCCAGTTCTGGAATAGGTTTAGACTGTGAGTGCATTAATATGTAAGTAGTTGAGCAACTTCAGCAAAGTAAACTGGACTAATTCTAATCCAACTGTACAAAATAAAACAAAAACAAAAACAAAACAAAAAAAACCCCCACAAAATTTATCATGCCATATGATCTCTTGCTGATTTGTACCATATCAGACATTTTCATTTTTCATAATGATTCTACTGCCTCTTCTGTGACATTTCAGATTCTTGCATCGATATGGTCTACAAAAGTTTTTGTCCCATTAGTGCTGCATCAGTTCATCATTGTATTGTTTCCAAAGCTGAAGCCTTTGCACAACTCCATTTCTTGATCCCAAGCCTGGAAAAGTAAGTACATCTGTATTATCTAATGCTCAATTTTATAAGTAGCTTTTAGTTGTTCAAATAATAATATTTATTTCTGCAACAGAGGTTAAGAGGTTTTTTTTTTCTTTTTTAATGTTATGTTATTGCCAAGTTTCTGTCTTCTGTAGTGACACATGAAACAGCAGACTACTACAACACTATAGCAGGAAGGCAACATAAATGATCCATAATACATAAGATACTTATGTATTATACTCATAACATACTTAATAAAGAAGCGCATAGAGTAAATATGAAAAACATGGCACACGTGGACTTAACTCCAGCCTATGTACATGCATGGAACATACACTATCCACTCCACATCTACTTTGCAATTCAGGAATGAATTGTGTGTGTGTATGTCAGCATGTGAGCGGCTGCAGGAGAGCAATGTTGTGGAGCTGCTTGGTTGCTTGCTGAGATGTGAAACACAGGGAAAGTCTTAACTGTATAGGGAAATATTCTATACAGAGTACAGAGGAGGCAGCAACAGGGGACAGTCACTCATTGGAGATCGACACTCATACATGCCTTAAGTTTTAATAATTATATACGCAAAGTGTTATATTGTTACATCTGATATTATGGATTATGCTTAAGATCAGCCTAAATGTGAGCAAAAATAATTGTTTTGATTTTTTTTTCTTTTGGTTACAGTCACAATAAATTGATGATTATTGATGATTACTACGCTGTTGTTTTTAAATTGCAGGCTTCTGCAATATAGAATTCAATATATAAGCATTTATATATTCATTTTTAACCATTTATATTCATATATTCATATAGGCAGCTGTGGTGCAGTTGGTAGAGTGGGTTGTCCACTAATCGTAGGGTTGGCGGTTCGATTCCAGGCCCGGGTGACTCCACATGCCGAACTGTCCTTGGGCAAGATACTGAACCCCAAGTTGCTCCCGGTGGCAAGTTAGAGCCTTTGGTGTGTGAGTGTGTTTGTGAATGCGTGATTGAGACACAGTGTAAAGCGCTTTGGATAAAAGCGCTATATAAGTGCACATTTACCATATATTCCGCACTCACGTGTGAAAGAACACATGCATGTACAGATACGTATGGTGAAGAAGGGGAGAAAATGCTTCTGGTGTATTGTTCTGCAAACGACTGCGTTTTGATCATCTTGCCCAATTAAAAAGTACTGCAAAAGGGGGAAAAAAAGCAGAGTGAGTACTTTCTCTGTGTGTATGTGTGTTGGTTTGCATGCCTTGGTTCATGCCTGTTGTGTGTCTGCTCCCTCACTGACCAGCAGATGGCTATAGTCTTTACGTTTCCAGATCTGAGAAGTGATCCACCCTTTAGTGGAGTGTCTCTGATCTTTCAGACTCAAAGCCGAAAGCAGCCCCACCCTGTCTTTGTTTCCACATGGACTCCTTCACCAGATCTTTCCAAACACACGCTTACGTTAGAGAATGGTCTACAGCACCCACGTGTCTCAGGTGGTTAGGACCATCTGTATAATCAGTGTGTGTGTGTGTGTGTGTGTGTGTGTGTGTGATGCACAGTGCCCCTGAGTGTAAGTGGTATGAGGGCTGCAGCTCCAACAAGACACCCCCACCTTATCCAGGCAGAAACTTGGTGTGTTTTAGCACCCGCTGTGGCAACCAGAAGCCCCACTGTGCAAAGTGGAGACTGGATAATTATTCTCGAGCAGATGAGCCCCCTGAACCAGCCGGCATGGCGCCAGCCCCCTCACAGGGCACAGGTATCTTGCGTACACACACACATACAAGGATGGTACAGGGGCAGATGTGAATCGGAGAGAAGAGGCGAGTTTTAACAGTCAGACGTGATGTCAGAGAAGTGCCCTCGTGTGAGAGTGTGTGTATGTGTCTTGTCAGTAGGTCAGGTGCAGTTCAACAATGTGCCAGCAGGGCGGTGTGACAACCGACAACTACGACCTAAGCATGTTTACATTTGTACGCAAAGTAGTCATATAAAACTGGTATAAACACAAGTGGAGGCTGAAAAAAGAATTGATTAGCTTTGTTTTGATTTATTAGATTTAAGCAGGACTTGTTGCAAACAGTTTCACATCACAGCTCTTTACATTTATGGCATTTGGCAGGTCCAGAACGACTTACATTTATCTCATTTATACAACTGAGCAGTTGAGGGTTAAGGGCCAAAGCAATGGAAGCTTGGTAGTGCTATGATCTGAACTCATGACCTTCTGATCAGTAGTCCAACTGAGCTACCACTTCCCCTTTCTTGCAGCTGCACAGATTAATGTCAAGAGGTATTGCACCAATGTTACTAAACAAAAATACTGCACTTACTCCTATTAAGTAAGGAATAAAACACAATGGGGCATTAATATAGCACTGGCTTGGCATTTCTTTAAACTGACTCAGAATACAGCGATGCAAAGTCCCATGTTTATAAATCCAAAAGCAAAAAATACCAGGGTATCATTTTCAAAGGAGAGGAATGTAATAATAACAGAAAACAAGGTGTTTGTGCAAATGAAGGAAAACAGGGAGTGTTATATATATATATATATATATATATATATATATATATATATATATATATATATATATATATATATATATATATATATATATATACAGAGAGAGAGAGAGAGAGAGAGAGAGAGAAAAACAAGAGGATGTTCCAGAGCAGGTGTACTGGCTCTTCCTTCTTCCCCTCTCTCTCTCTTACATGCTCTCTGGGGACGACAGAGATGTGTTGGCTGATGCATCAGCAGAGTGGGTGGAATGGACCCAAGGAGACAGGCTGGCGCCAGACTGCCTAACAACACTGCACTCTCCCTTACACACCAACACAACTAAATGCACACACACAAAGACCACAATCATATCCACTCCCACCTACCACAAACCACTACATACAGTACACAGTATGTATGAACACACACACACACACACATACATACATACATACATACACACACACATATATATATATATATATATATATATATATATATATATATATATATATATATATATACACACACCTTCCTGTATATTGATATCCACTTGCCTCTCTCTCTAGCACAGAGAGATAACACAACACAAACACCAAATGATACACAGCAAGGTTGATAGTCAGTGAACCCTGAATGTTAGTTCTTTAAGTGCAGGCTGTAGGTTTCTCATGGGAACACCGGATCTGCTGCTTTGGCTTAAAGGTGAGAGCAGTTATTTTTAGAGGGTGTTTTTTTCTGACTTTTTTGGCCTTCTCCTCACATTCTGACAAATGGCAATAAAATACATGCTCAAAGACCTCTGGGTCTCTTTAACAAGGGACAAAAATCTAATTATGGCGATCACCAACATCTAGCCAACAGACAATGGATTTGCCTGTCAGTTCAGAAAATACACAAAATGTTCACACTGACCCAACAGACACCAACAAACTTTTTTTTTTTTTTTTTTTTTTTTTTTTACGGACAATCTGACTGGTTTAAAAATGGCTGATCATTTTACCACAATTAAAACTGTACTATTACTAGTGTCTTTACGTCTCGGTCTTTGCCTGAAAAGATAAACAATGAAACAAAAAAATGATCGTTGGGGTTGGAGCCTTGGTTGTTGCGACGTGAGAGATAGGATTCTTACTTAAATGGATGCAAAGAACTGCAGAGGATGTGCGCTTTCAAAATTTTACTCGATTTGTCTGAAAGCAGTTTCAACAACTCTGAGAAAAAACATCTTTTAAGGTAGGCTATGTGGTAAGCTAAGACCATTATTAGATCATACATTATGAACAATATTTAAAGTTATAAACATTTGGTGCGATTTCACTTCTTACTTCATGAAACCGAATATGGAAAATGATACAGTTAGAAGATGAAACACAAGTGTAGATGATCCTCACCAGGGGTCAAAATAAATTACTTTATTTAAATAACACATCAATACATAATTTATCATCTGATTCATCCAGAAATATGCCATTTTACCCAGAACAACCACTTAGCATGCCTAGAACCTAGTGCATGGGATTTCATTTCTATCGAGTTTTCAGGGACGCTTGCCTCATGGTCATGGTACCGGTTCATGCCCAGGTTAGATTACATTAGAATTTGTTGGAAAATCTTACCACACCGCTCAGACGGTCCGTAACCGGCAACTGCTGATTGAACATGTTCAGCTGATCTGACAAAACCCAACAAATATGTCTGTTGGTGTTGGTCGGTGTCTGTCAGAGCAGTGTGAACTAGGTTTTACATTAACATTCAGACTATTTAGGGCATGGTTTTGCATTAAACACTGAATGGATATCTACATTTGACCAAAATCATTGACTACCTCTTTAATAAATAGATGGTGGTGCTGCTGCTCAGAGTTTAAAGCTAGCCAATAATCAGGCTCTTCTAACATTCTGTACTAATCCAAATCCCCCTGTCACTCACCAAATTAAGAAATCAAAGCATAAACACAGCAAAGTTCTTCGCTACAGTGAGGGAAAATAATTATTTGAACACCTCTGATTTTGTGATTTAATATGCTTCCAGTGGTTGAAATGAATATGCACATAATGTCTTTTGGTTTTGTACATATAAATATGAACAGACAGTATACGTTCATGCATTTAAACATCCATCCATTTTCTGTACCACTTATCAGAGGGTCACAGAGGAACCTATCCCAGGGAACACCCTGCACGGGGTGCCAACACATCACAGGGTACATTCGCAAATACATTCACACACTATGTACAATTTGGAAACGCCAATGAGACTACAACATATGTCTTTAACTGGGGGAGGAAAGTGGAGTATTTGGAGGAAACCCCCAAAGCATGGGGAGAACATGGAAAGTCCACACACACCACACAGGGCGAAGGCAGGAATCGAACCCCCAACCCGAGGTCCATTTAAGCATAAATAAAGATACAGTGCTGTGTAAAAGTATCTGATTTCTTCTATTTTTGTGCATATTATGATAATGAGTGATGACGAGTCTTAATATTTCATAGTAAATAGTTTTAGATCTGCAAACAAAATACAACATAAAACAAAGGAAACCTGAGTAAACACACAATAAAGATTTTTAAATTGAAGCAAAAAAAAAGTCATTCAACACCTATCACCTATATGAAAAACTAATTGCCATCTTTAGCAGCAATAGCTGCAACCAAACGCTTCTGACAACTGAAGATCAGTCTTTCATTTACTTCTAGGACCAGGACTTACTCCTGTGCTTTGGATCATTGTCTTGCTGCATAATCCAGTTGGATCATCTAGTTGCACTTGAGTTTCAACTTACGGATTGAAGACCGGAAATTCTGCTTTACGATTTTCTGGTAGAGAGCAGAATTCATTCATTCCTTCAATTAAGTTGCCCTGAAGCAGCAACGCATCCCCACACCATCACACTTCCACCACCAGGCTTGACTGTAGTTATAATGTTTTTTTGTTTTTTTTGTGGAATTCTGTGTTTTGTTTACGGCAGATGTAACAGTACCCCTGTCATCCAAACAGTTCCACTTTCAACTCAATCGAATCAATCTGTCATATATCAATGAGGTAACTCTGGACTTCAGTTCCCATGAGCCACTGCACTGCACTATATGTCACATGACCACCTGCACCTGATTCACTTTTGTTAATGAGCACACTTGTGTGTATATATAGCAATTGTCTGCACTGTTTCTCTGTCTTTCGTTTTCTTAGACTTCCGTGTTCCATGTTACCATGTTTCTTGATCTTGTTAGTTTATGGTTAGTTTTGCCACAGTATTATGCCAAATTGTCTTAGTGTCTTTGTTTTGTTGTTTGTTTAATAAACTATTTTGATAATCTGCGATTGGTTCCGAACTCCAACCTTGAAATGTGACAGAACGAAAGACCTACAATCGGAAGCAGCAGATCACTAGGATGGATAACTGGGGCGTCAGGATGCCACCAATGTTCGTGGAGTACTTCTTTACACTACGCCAACAGGTGGAGGATTACCAAGCTGTGCTACGAAAGCAGCAGGTCGCCAGGAATTATCTGGGCTTCAACTTACCTCCTATGCTCATGGAGGACTATGCCATGTCACACCAACAGGAGGAGGAGTCCGGGTACAAGGGGGAGTCTGTGGTTGGGGCTAGTACCATCTCCCACCCTCCCTCTCCTATTATGGATCTAGTTCGGCAAACGGAGTCAGCGGAGAACGAAAAACAGCCTCCCTGCTCGTCTGAGGACGCCGCTCAGCTTTTCGGTTCAGCTGAGGACGCTCAGTCACCCGGGTTGGCTGAAGACATTGCTCTGTCTCCTGACATTCCTAAGTACTCCCCACTATTCAACAACTCCGCACTCAATGCCGCTGTGCTTGCCAGTTCAGCTGAGGTCGTCACTCTGCCTTCCTGCTCCGCTGAGGACGTCGCTCTGCCTTCCTGCTCCACTGAGTACACCGCTCTGTTTGCCTGCACTGCTGAGGATGTCACTTCGCCTTCCTGCTTGGCTGAGGAAGTCGCTCTGCCATGCTGCTCAGCTGAGGTCCTCGCTCCGCTTTCCTGTTTGGCTGAGGACATCGCTCTGCCTTCCTCCTCGGCTGAGGTGATCTGTCTGCCTTCCTGCACGGCTGAGGTCATCGCTCTGCCATCCTACTTTGCTGAGGACATCGCTCTGCCTCCATGTTCTGCTGAAGACGTTTTTCCTCTTCTTTGCTGTGCGCCGTATGTCACTCCCCCTTCCTGCTCTACGGAGGACATCGTTCTCCCCTCATGCTCCGCGGAGAGCATCGTTCCTCCCTTTGGCCTCACGGAGAACCTGTTTTGTCATATATCAAGGAGGTAACTCTGGACATCAGTTCCCATCAGCCACTGCACTGCATGTCACATGACCACCTGCACCTGATTCACATTTGTTTGGAGTCCCAGAGCCTTTGAATAGATTTGTAACCCTTCCCAGACTGATGTATTTCGATCACCTTCTTCCTCAACATTTCTGAAATTTCTTTCAACTTCGGCATAATGTGTTACTGCTTCATGCTGTTGAAAAAGTTCTATTTAAGTGTTGATTTGATTGAGCAGGGTTTGCAGTAATCAGGTCTGGTTGTGTCTAGTCCAGCTGAACCCCATTATGAATGCAGTTTCATAGATTTGGGGAATTAGGGAATTAGCCTTGCTTCACTGTTTTTGTGACATTGTGGTTCACTTTATGTCCATTCCTCTTGGCAAATCATGCTTAATTCTCCAGGGTTATAAAGGTCACAGTGATGGACTCGCAATTTCAAAATCCTCCATAAATATAGGCCGCAGATAGGCTGGGTCATGCAAGCACCTTCCCCTTAGGTTTTAGAAACCAGAGTTATTTTGGCTATATTTTTGAGCTCGTTGTCTTGTTGAAAAGTCTGTCTTCTCCCCAGATGCAATTTCTTGCCTGATGAGATTAAATTCTCCTCTAATATGTCCTGGTACATCACTCTATTCATGCTTCCTTCAATAGTGTGTAATGCACCAGTACCATTTGCAAAGAAGCAGCCCCACATCATGATGTTATCACATCAGTACTTCACTGTGTGTATGTTTTTTTTGGGATCATACACCCAACCCTTATTTCTCCAAATAAGATGAACTGAGTTATTACTAAAGAGTTTTTTTTTAATTAAAATTTTTTTACTATTTATTTATTTATTTTTACATAAAGTCAGGGTGACACCTATTGATTGGCTCCTACCCCTTCTTAAATAACCAATAGCCTTTAGCTTATGCCACAGCCTGGGCTAAGCTGTACTTGACAGTTAGTAAAATGGATTTTTATTATGTTTGGGGCCGGACGCTGCAGATTCAAGAGAGCATTTGAGTCGACAGTCATCAAAATTGTAGCTTTGTATTGGTGGTAGAGAGAGACTTTAAATTTTAAATTAATGTCTCCTGAATACAAATTTTGGAATAGTTTTGGAGCACACTAGCTTATAGACAACCTTAATATTAAAAACCACAAAACTTTTTTTGATTTTACTATTTTGATTTTATGGGATCGTTGCTATGGCTCTGTAGCGTTTAACATTGTTGTTTAAAGTGTTGTTTAAATATCCCAGAGAATTCATTTTCAATTCAATTTTATTTGTATAGCGCTGTTAACAACGGACATTGTCTGAAAGCAGCTTTACAGAAACATAGGATACAGATTTAAGTGTGTGAATTTATCCCTAATGAGCAAGCCGGTGGTGATGGTGGTGAGGAAAAACTCCCTAAGATGATATGAGAAAGAAATCTTGAGGAACCAGACTCAGAAGGACACCCATCCTCATCTGGGTAACAACAGATAGTGTGAAAGTAAAAGGAAGTTCATTAGGGTTTTTCACACAATGAACTTTTAGGAAGCTCCTTCACCTTCACCATGATTGCGTGAAATATTGTGTGAAAACATCTAATGACACTTCTTGTGCAATTTGCACAAGTATTTACTGTATATCTAGAACTTTATTTTGATTTATTTTTATGTAACATTTACATTATATATATATATATAATATATATATATATATATATATATATATATATATATATATATATATATATATATATAGGGTCCCAATACGTTTCTCTGTCAATATAATTTTTTAACATATATTTGGTAATATGTATGAATATTTTTTTTTTTATTGTTGACCATATTTATAAGTACAAAGTCAAAATACATCGTGTACATGTGCAGTGGATAATCGCACTGGAAGTATATTAAATAACAAAAACAAAAGTGTCTGAATACTTATCTCCTCTCAGTGTATATGTCGTTTAGAATGTTTAATTATTCTGTAATTAATTTCAGATTTAACAGAAAAAACTACTAGCAGTGAATACATATACATATTTGCGTGGAACGATGGTGTTTAAGACTTCACTGTGACTGGCAACACTGAAGAAGTCGAATATAAAAAGGGAGCAGCAGGGATGATGTCAGCCATGTTTTTTTTCCCTCTTCTATCCGAGTCTAAGTGACTCATTCATGACCATACCACCCTCCTCTAATTCCGTCTCTGAGGAAGTGATGTCAGTGAGAGCATAATGCGGTGTAGAGGTCAGAAGGTAGCAAAGTCACAAAGATAGAGCATGTGGTCTGTGGGTGTGAGCTTCCTTTTATCTGAGAAGAAAAAGAATCATTACAAGTCTACAAAATTAACAGGTTCCTCTTGAAGAAGCTCAAATCAAGCTATTGGTCAGTGTTAGTGGCACAAATGCTGCTGCTGAACCAAATCTAAAATTAAACTGATGGCAACATTCTGAACGTTTCATACAATTATGTGTGTAAGATGCATCACAGAATTGTACATGTGTTTGTGTATAAACTTGTTACATATTGAACAATCTTTTCCAAGCCTTTGGGTAAGTTTTGTTTGCATCTGGTAGGGTGTGGTAGTCTCTCTCTCTTTCTGGTAAACCATCTGTCCCTTGAGGGCATCCCTGCCTGGTGCAGCTTCCCAACCTGTCTGACCAAATACCCTCTGGCACCAGAGCCAGCTGCAGGTTTACACTCCCCCTCAACCTCACTGTCTCTCTCACCTCCTTTCTCTATGTGTGATTGCATGGTGCCTGTAGCCAGACTGGTGTCTCCAGATGCCCAATGGGGCGAGTGTGTATGTGTGAAGTGGGGGTGAGAGAGGGGTGAAGGGGTGCGTCGTCTCCCAGACAGCAGATGCTGCCAATTAACTTCCCGGCCACAGGCTCGCAGAGGGACTGGGGAGAGCTGGGGGTGGCTGGGGGTATTGGAGAGCAGGAACGGCACTTATTGAGGTTGACTGCAGTCAGCAGGTCCTGGAAAGACAGACAGCTCTCTCTTTCCCTCTCTCGAACCCTCTCTCAAAGCACCTTTTGTTAATACAGAGCCTCTGCAAAAACACATCTCAATTACACCCTGGAAGACAATAGTCTGGCCAACCTGCCACTCACTGTTACATCGTATAGACACAGTTAAAGTTGAAACACCCTCAAATTTTGTTCAATACAAAAGTACAAATGATACCAGTACTTATTTTGAAGTGTAGTGAAGACCTTTGGGTCACATATATATAATGAAAAACAAACGCGAATGCAACAAAACAGATTGCTACAATTATCATGGTAAAATATTACAGGTGTGTATACTTTACACATCATGTAAACATGATGTACCTGATGTACTATGCTGTTTAGTACAGGCCATACTGCACATAAAAGACACACAGTTTGAAACCATACCGACCTAAACGCATAGTTTATGAACCATGCATAAAACCCCACATAGAAATGGAACGTGCAACAATTTGGGCAATTAGTGACGACGAGTTTTGTGTGATTCTATCCACCTCCCAAAAACTTGAAAATTATGGCTAGGTGTTGCTTAGAAACAGATCATTGAAACAGAATAGACAATGTTGGCAGGTGTTGAATACTTTGAAACTGTCAATTAATTTTTTAGCAATTTTCCTAGCTATAATTTTATTCCTGAAATATGTTGTAAAAGGCCATTGTAGGACCTTGGTGAAAGAGATCCTCAGGAAAACTGTGGTTTAATACCACTATTCTACTGGGATACTCTTACCACATATATCTGGCAACCCTGTTCACAGCACATAGATCACTAACACACACACACACACACATCAAATTTCCTCAGGTCTAACAAAGCAATTCAATGCACTAAACTTGACAGTGCTATTTTTCTGAATGTTATGTGCAGTTCAGAGAAACTGAAGCTTATTTTCTACACACTTTGTTCAAGAGGGTAAAACCAACTGCACATCAGCTCCATTAATCCCTTGCATACCATTTACTCCTTCTGCCTTAATAAAGTTAACGTTGGAATACAAACATACCAGATTGAATCCTTACTAATGTTTCTTCTTTACTCTCTTGTTCTGTAACCAGTTCATATTGAAACATTTCTGCATATCACCTGTTGCCAAAACCAAGTAGAACATATCACTTCGTTTCAAACGGCACTAATTAGAACACAAACAGATAAAAATGCAAACTTTAAAGATTCCTGGCAGCTCTCTCACGGGGCGCGCTCCGATTGAGATTTCGTTTAGAGCAAAGCAGCAGGAGGAGGATGTTCTTGTTGTGTGCTCTTTAATTTCCGTTGGCGAGATTAAAATGGTGCCTCTCTCTCATCCCTCTATCAGAGAAGTGACAGATGACTGCTCACAGGGGAGATAGACAACTTTCACTGTGGACTGAGCAAGGGAGAGGGAAAAAAATGAAAGGAAGTGATAATCATAGCATTATGCAGCTAAGGTAAATTATTCAAGGTGCCAGAGTTTCAGAAAGCTATTTACACCTACAGCATCTCCATATGTAGACTGGCGCTGGCTTCCCCCCCACGTTACGCACATATGTGTATGTGACTGATGGCTGCTGACTGTGTATCAAACACACTGACAGTAAAGCACTCACACTCCCTGCAGGCAACTACGTCATGTTTGCAATGTGAACACGGCTGGAGGTGTTGGAATCACGACCATATGGACAAAGACTTCAAGTAGTACGCTGATCAAATACTAGAAAACCCATGGAACATAAACACTCTTCTGCAGTGGCACATTAAAATAAAATAAATAAATAAAGCTTATCGTGTAGCGCTCAGAACAAATGTAATTAGAGCGAATCTGTTTAATGATGTATTCCCTAATGGTATTATTTAATTCTTCTTCTTGTATTTCAGACTGGATCATATTTGTTTATACTAAAAAAAAAATTATTTCAACATTTTGCTTATAAAATGTATAAACTTAATATTTCACCCAACAGCAACACAATTGTTCATGCAAAAAAACAACAACAACAACCATCATATAGTTAACTGCAAATCAGTAGCATTGTTTAGCCTTTTACAACAGTTTCATTAACCATATGTCTCGTTATCCTTCATCTTCAGAAGTAGTGCACACACACACACAAACACACACACACACACACACACACACACACACACACAAGTATTAATAAAACACTCTGACTTTCTCCCGTTCTGGCAAAACAAACAACAAAAGAGCTTGATTGATAGTTAACCATCCTTGTCATTTAACATCCCTGTGAAACCGAGCCTCATTATTAAAAGCACATGCAACCATTTTTATTTAATACATATCCACACCCACTCGGTCAATCCCATCCGCCACAATCAGTCACTGTCTCAAAGAAGCAGCGATTTCAAATAATCAATCCAAACTGGACAGAAATAACAATAATTTGGTCCAATAGGGGCGAGAAGTGTGGCTCTGACACGACACACACGAAAAGCAATATGCACACCGTTCCTACTCTGTCCTAATGGAGGAAACAGAGGAGACTGAGTGACCTTTTGCGTTCTCTATTTGCATGTTCACTGCAGTCTGAAATGCAAAAAATTATTTAGGATATTTGACATCAGTCCAAATAAGAATCTAAACAGGATCAATGTTGTGTGCATAAAGATAAGTGAAAAAATAAAATTGCCTCGAGAATCAGCATGGCCTATATTCATTATGAACAAGGCACATTTCTGCACAAAGCTGTAAGGTCCGTTCTCATTCCTTCGCGTTCCACCTGTGGCCAGACGTGATTCGGCTCTGAACGATATGAAATGACGAAGCTATTTGTTCCTCTTCCACACTCGGCTGCTCTGCCTCTGTCTGGAGCGCACGCTCTACGCTGGCAGGAAATCGCATTCAGCCCGGCACAGAGATAACACATAATGCAAAAAAAAAAAAAAACGCCTCTCCGCCTGGCCGTGTCCTCTACCGTGTTATCCCTTCATCCTGACACTCTCTCGCTTTGTGCCCCCACCCACCCACATCTCTCATTTCCTCTCTGGAACAAAGGAACAGGACCTGCAAAAATGAATAATGAAAGATTGGCATCCATGTTTTATGAAGTTGCCGCTGAATTATTTTGAAGGTGAGGGAGGATTAATGAAAATATCACTTATTTATTTGTGTCTAGAGGAGACGGAGAGACTGATACTGTGAGTAAGTGTATTCAGAGGTGGACTTCAGGCTACGGCAGCCACATGTGGCCTTTCTAATGCCTTATGAAGTGTTTTATTCAGGTGGCTACATAACGGCCTCTTGCATGCTTCACATACATCAAGCAAGGGTAAAGAAAAAAATTGTTTTATGTTCATTTGAATAATGTCCATCTTGTAAGAAAATAATAAAACATGATCAAAAGTGAAAAAATGTGGAACAGTCTCAAATATTAGAGAAATCTGCTCTTAAATACATCAGCTCTCCTTTTCTCTCTCTCTCTCTCTCTCTCTCTCTCATACAGACACACCCACACAGGGAATGTGCCTTGTAGGATAAAACTGAACAAAAACTAGATAGGTAAAGTTCGTCACAACAAACTTTCATGCAGATTGACAGTGCCAGTCTGAAAGTTTAAAAATGTTATCAGTTTGAAATCTGATGGTAATGTGTTGATTCTGAAGGAATTGGCTGGATAGCTAGGGTGCCAATACTTCTAGAGTTGAATAGATAAATAAACAGATAGATAGATAGATGAAGTGAAAGTCTCTGTTAGATGTACATTGATAAGTGAGAGAGAGAGAAGAGAGGCTTTAGGCTGTGTGTAACACAGGTCAATCTCAGTATAACATGTCTCTATCAGTGTAACACAGGTCTCTATTAGTGTAGCACAGGCCTATATCAGTGTAACACAGGTCTATCTCAGTGTAACACAGGTCTATCTCAGTGAAAAACAGGTCTCTATTAGTGTAACACAGGTCTATCTGATTGTAATACAGGTCTCTATCAGTGTAACACATGTCTATCTTAGTGTAACACAGGTCTATCTCAGTGTAACACCGGTCTATCTCAGTGTAACACCGGTCTATCTCAGTGTAACACAGGTCTATCTCAGTGTAACACCGGTCTATTTCAGTGTAGCACAGGTCTATCTCAGTGTAACACAGGTCTATCTCAGTGTAACACAGGTCTATCTCAGTGTAACACAGGTCTATCTCAGTGTACAACAGGTCTCTATTAGTGTAACACAGGTCTATCTGAATGTAACAGGTCTCTATTATTGTAACACAGGTCTCTATTAGTGTAGCACAAGTCTATCTCAGTGTAACACAGGTCTCTATTAGTGCAACACAGGTCTATCTCAGTGTAACACAGGTCTATCTCAGTGTACAACAGTTTTGGAAAACGTCGGTATTAATGTAAAACAGGTCTATCTTAATGTAACACACATGTTTTTTGTTTTCAAAAAACACTGAGTAAAGCATTTTAAAAAGCCTGGCATTAAGATGCTCATTTTCCAGCGACAGTAATGTATTGTCATCATAAATATGATAAATGCATCTGCATTCATTTGTCTATATTTAAGGCGATAACTGTGGGAGTAGGTAGGATTGCTCAGACTTTCTGCAGGAGTGAGCTAAAAAGAATATAGTGTGACATACACCTCTATCCTGAACTACACACTCTAGCAAGTTCTACAGTAGGTGCTATACATACAGTATACGGTCACAATAAACCCAGTATATATCAACTTGCTAGGCATTAGGACTCCTGGACTACTGGGACACCCCAGTCGTATTTTTGATTCTCTTCACTGAGATCACAGAGCTGCCATCCTTCATTGTCTGTTTAAGGTTGTTCAGCCCGTGTTCAGTGACTTTCATTTCCACCTCGAGTGGCTCTATGGCTAGAGGCCCAGGAGATCTGCTACAGCCTGCTGTAAACCTCTGCATTGCTGCTACGCACACAGTCGGAGATCTCACTGCAGCTTAGTGCTCAGTCTGCCACAAACATTACTACAGTGTGGAACAGCATGGAGCGGGAAGTTTATGAGCACAATTCCTTACTCTGGAAAAGCCACACACACACACATATACACATTGTGTATATATATAACATATACATATATATATATACACAAACTATTTCCTGCTTTTGTGTGCGTGTGTGTGTGTGTGTGTGTATGTGCTTGCATTTGTGCACATGTAAGTTTATGCGTCAGAGTGTGTATTTGAGATTGATGCGCTGGTGCTCATGGTGTGATTGAAACCCTGTGCACCATAAACCTGTCAGCCCTGGGTCAGGCTGAGCACCTCTCACCCACCCTCCTCACTCCTCCCTGTCCCACACAAATAGGAAAATTGAAGGATTTGTGTCCGTGGCCTTGAGAGGCCATTGCTAAATCACAGAGTGACAGAAAGTCTGAGAAAGATCGAATACACAAACACACTTGCATGGGCAAACACATACACACAATCAGTGCTCTTTACTATTAAACTTGGTGAACAAAATACACAACAAATGAGCTACTGTAACTTAGACTTACAGAATATAGGCTTTCAATTCTGGATAATTTGTAGCTTTGTAAGTTATGTAGATATTCTGTACATAGTGAAAGTTTTCACTGGGTGTAGGGTGTGACTGCCATTTTATTTTGAGATTTTGTTGAGTTTATGTGTTTTGGTGTATATTGTTTTGTGTTTCACATTTTTTTGTGTTTGTGTACGCTTAAAGCTTAGCACGTTTGCCATGCACCTCCAGTGTCGGGGGTTCAAATCCCACCTCCACCCTGTGTCCACGGAGTTTCCATGGTCTCCCTGTGCTTTGGGGGTTTCCTCTGGGAACTCCGGTTTCTTACCCAGACCAAAGACATGCGTTGTAGGCTGACTGGCATTTCCAAATTGTCCGTAGTGAGTGAATGTGTGCGCATATGAATTCATAGGGTTGCCAATAACTGTTGCACACCTATATTTAATGACAATATATATTTTTTAGAAATAATAAAGACAAATTTTCACAGCCTTCTTTACTCCTATTTACCAAGGGTGCCAATATCAGTGGAGGGCACTGTACAGAAGGCTGAAGTCAGGAGTAATACAGAAAACTGATTAATCAAACACAACCATCACAAAAACGTCATCAATCATCATCGGAAGCCAATCTGAAAGGGAAGCCCTCTATTGTTGGGTTTCACATAGAATCATGCTGAAGAACCCCTTAGGGTCTAGACTTTTTTCTATATATGTGTAATTGATAACATTCTTACCGAGTATGATGAAAAATCGCCTCGTGTGTCTTTATGTAACAACAAACACAGAGTAAAAGGTAAATCAGGCCTTGGTGCTCACTGTTGCTATTGTTAGTGCTTACTATTAAGTCTAGCATCACATGGGAAAGGATGTCATCATCCCATAATCTCCAGAGAACTCCAGAGAACAATTAGAGCCAGTATAGCTCTGGATTAGTACACCAGTGTTACTGTTACTCCCCTAATACATACTTTTTTCTTCTTCTTCTTCTTCTTTTTTTTTTTTTAACAGAGTTCAGCACCATGGACAGCTTCAGATGGCTGGCTGCTATACCAGATTCAATCCGACAACCATGTGTTTTGTCACGTTAAAAAATTTTGAATCTAAAACCAATAGCAACAAGCATGCTTAAATAAGAGTTATCCATTTACAATTTGTACTTTCTCTCTTTTGAAAGCTGGGTGCAGTGCTCCTACACTCCTCTCAACACCTCTGCTCTCTCAATCTCTCTCCTCAAACTAATGCAGTACTGTGTGACTCTCTCTTTTGTGAGTACAGAAGAGCAGTTCTTAGACCGGCTCCACTCTGCTTTCATTTCTCTTTGAGTTTGAGTTGCCCCTTCTCCCTCCCTCTGAGCCGCACACACACACACACACACACACACACACACACACAAACACACACACACACACACACACACACACACACACACACACACACACACACACGCACACACACGCACACACACACACACAGGCAGCGGTGGCACTTGGAGATACTCCCCTTCTGGGCTGTACTCCATTTTATTTGTGATTTGAAGTGACCTTTCCAATTCAGCTGCAGGTCCTCCTCTTATGATTTATGTGCCCCAACAAAGAACAGTGTGGTAAATTTGAGTGTAAAAAGAAAGGGCAAGAAAGGGAGAAAGTGCATATGAGAGAAAAAGGTAAGTGATAGGAGAGAGAGAGAACAGACAGCAGGGAGCAGCACTTAAATGCTGAGAAGCGACACTAGCGGTAGCTGCGTGTATGTATGTGTGCTTTATATAGCCACACCCCACTCAGCTCTTACTCAGCTCCTGCTTCTAAGCCACTCTCAAAAATCAGATTAAACACCTATCCTTGCATTAGATGCACTCAGATTTATGGGGCAAGAAAAGACAACAGCAGAAAATGTCAATAATCACCATTACACACACTCTTGCTTTTACATTGCTGACCTAATAGCTGTTTGGTTCAAGGTGGTGATGACTTTCTGAAATTAACCTTGTTAAATGTTTCTCAGGTTTAGTATGAGTAATACAAATGGTGCATAGAGCTAAATCCAAGCATATTCTACTTAGACTTCTTCTTCTTCGACTTCTTCTTCTTATTATTATTATTATTATTAGGGGCCCAAGCACTGAATTTACACACTAAAATAACACCCTATTGTTATTTTATTCTACATTTTTTCTGACTATGTTGTCTATGGCAGCTCATAAAACCATCTGATAAAAGAAATTTGGCACACTGATTGGGGAGGATCTAAGGAACATTCTGACCAAATTTGGGCTAAGTGCTGCCATTGCTCTAGTGCCATCATCAGGTCAAATTTTTACCTAATTTGGAAGTACATTTATGGTCAAAACTTTTGAATTGAGTGTCCAAAATTTTAAATGTATTCTCTGGATTGTGATGAGTTCAACAGACCCTATGATAATTTCTGCCTAATTAGATTTTCTGCCATTTTTGATTTTGTCAAAAACCAAATTTAGTACACGCCATCTTCAGACGATTTACAAAAGAAATTTGAATATTCCAAATGGCAAAGCCACCAAATTGGAAATGAGGTTGAATCTCAGCAATGACCTTGCACACTGACAAATCTTGGTAGGCAACTTCAGGACCTGAGGCTATGCAACAAATTTTGTGACAGTGCCACCTACTGGTCAAAAGTTACAATAATATACCAAAAATGTTTTGATCAAAGTGCCATTTTTGCTACTTCTCCTCTAAAATTTGCCAAATAATCACCAAATGTGGCTCACATCATCTTGAGACCTATCTTAACAATTGGCTACTGCTATTCTAGCCATTCAGTGTGTTTTTATACAGGCAATACATGACTGACAGGGTTTAATATCAAATGGCATTTTTATTGAGTGGGGACCCCCTCTCCAAAGGGGGTCCCGGGCCCCTGTACGCACCGTCTCTTGACGTCCCAGGAAGAGAGGCCGCCTCTGTAGGGCAGCAGATGTGTAGGGCAACCCCTCCAATGAGGTTGAAAGTCGAGGCGCCGCTCCCGGCAGCTCTGGAAGACTGGGCGGTGTCCCCAGCGGGACTGGACGGCTGGGCGGCGTCCCCAGCGGGACTGGTACTCAAGGCAGGTACCTCGGCGGTGCAGGATTGCAGGCCTCACCGTAGGCCTCAGGCTGGGGCTCAGCTGTCCCCCCCCCAAAAAAAATCTCTGGGACAGCCTTTGCCTGGACTTGAGACTCGGCCTGGCAGGGCAGTGTAATAGTCTCTTCGGCTGTGTATTCTGGGACTAGAGACTGGACTGGGACGTCAGGAGCTTGAGGCTGCTCTTGGATGTCGGGAGCTTGCAGCTGCTCTCGGACGTCGGGGGCTTGAGGCTGCTCTTGGACGTCGGGAACTTGAGGCTTCTCTTGGAGCTGGAGCGCTACGATGGGAGTGCGCAGTGCTGTATATTTTTCCCTCTTCAGCGCGGAGAGTGCCCTAGCTTGAAGCACATTTTGCAGCTGCTCCTGCTCGGCTAGCATGCGCTTGACCCGATTCAGTTCCTAATCCAGCTGTCTGCCGCGCTCCAGGAACGACGTGGATGGTGGCAGGGCATATGGACCGGCTTGTCACAGCCGTGAGTGTTGCGCAAACTGGAGAGTAAGCCGTACCATTGCTGCACTCAGCGCCTTCTGTCTCTCTTCAAGGACTCGGTTCAGCTCCACAATCCCTACGTCCAACATGATCTGCTGCTTCCTCTTGTGGGCTTGCAATTCTGTTACGGAGCGTTGACAGGAGACAGAAGCAGGCGCATATCACAGTCTTTATTAACAACTCAAGTTAAATACAGACGCGGCCGTCACGTTTAAACTGGCAACAGGGCATATACACACTTGACATCCAAACAAGCGACTAGACCGCTACGAATGAGTCAACGTAACTAAGCACATCCAAAGTATAAACAAACAATCGCGAGCAAAGTGCTCGGTAACTCAGGCACTTAAATAACCAAAGTAATCAAACTGCAAGTACATGCACCTGATGCGAATCCGCGCTAACGCGCACGCTAACCCAGAAGTGTGCGAACCAACACAAAGTCCTTTCGGCTGTGGTGTGACATAACCCCTCCAAAGCGGTGCCCTCCTCCGAGTACCCCCCCAAAAAAAAAAAAAAAAAAAAAAAAAAAAAAAAAAAAAAAAAAAAAAAAAAAAAAAAAAAAAAAAAAAAGAAAAAAAAAAAACAAAAAAAAAAAAAAAAAAAAAAAATAAAATTTTAATTAAAAAAAAAAAAAAAAAAAAAAAAAAAAAAAATATGACCACATGTCAAACTCCACCACTGTCTGTGGCCAAAGGAAATACAAATGTCTTGAATCCCTTTGCCTAGGGTTGGCTCTGCTTTCCTGTGATTGTTTAGGCAACAATTGTTGCACATCTGTAAATGTGCAGCTCACCAAGTCTGGGTGCTTGGCCCCCAAAAATGCTGTTTGCATTTATTATTATTATTATTATTATTATTATTATTATTATTATTACCATTATTAGTCAAGTTAAAGTACATTTACATTATATTCATTATGTACATTTCCCTCTTCTTCAAGGTAGAACTGGCATTATGACCAGTGCATTTAACCTCTGTGTACCATGTTAAATCTTCTGCCCATCTCAATTTCCCACATACACCCTCTCCATCCGGCCTCTGTTAACACCTATACGCAAACAGACACATCCACAATCAGCCTGATGTTGATTGACATATCTGTAATACCGGCATTTATGTGTGGGTCTTACTGATAGAAAGTGATAGATAAACTGACAGTCAGTGAATAGACACTTTGTTAACAATATAAATATCGTGTTATTACCAGTGAGTGAACTCAGATTGCCGTGTTTCTCACCTCATTGAACTCTTTAATCAGAGCTGGAGACATGAGAGGAGCAGCCACAAAAAAATGGGCACTGGTTCAACTTCCCGTGAGAGCAGGAAACAGCAGCAGCGCACCATGCCAACCTCTGCCGGTTCTGCACTAAAGGCTGGTAAGACAAATGACACTCATTCCCGGACCATGCATTTAATCACAGCCTCTTATAATTAATGCTACACTCCATTGCCCAAACAAATATCTTTGTCAAGGTGCATGTTGCTGTACAAGTCATTCTCCTGTTCTCAAAGGCACGATAGCAGTGATGCTATAATTGCCTCTGTCCTGAAGACTCCACATGTACGGGGCACCAATTCATCGTGAAAAGACCTCGCTGCCATCCAACGAGTCCATAAAATATTTTATCACTCTGTCATTGGCTAAACTTTAATAAAGCCTGCGACCTTGTGAGAATGCACGAGGGAGAAATTAGGTTTTGTCATACTGTCGGCAGATGCGGCTCACTACCATGCAGGGGTCCTTATCACAGCCCCACTTAATTACCTGCTTTAATTTGAACTGTTTTTAAAATGACCCCCACACCAGTGCAAGACAGGCTGGTTTAATTAAACAAATGAATTCTGTGCTTATCTAATGAGATCAAGGCACTCATTTGTTACAGCAATAGTTAAGAATGCTGATAATATTATCTGTGGACCTCAAACTGGGTTTTACTGTGCAGGAGGAGTAGTGATCTAATCTCCCATTTTTGCTGTGATGTACATCGGCTTATCAAGGCCTATAATATCAGATTAGGAGCAAAAGACAAATTTGCTTGTTCATGTATAACCAATTTTTGCGCCCAATTTGCATTCTTCGGAGACATGTCACACGACAGCACATGAGATACACAAATAAAATTCATATTCATAATAAGACATTTTTATCACACACACACGATCAGGGTAATGTAAGACTAAAAGGGAGAGTGTTTTGATGGCATCACATTGGTATAGCCAGTAAACAACCATTAATTAATATCATCCTTATTTAACTCCACACAGCTGAGTCATACAATTTGGCGCACTTATCAGACAAAACACGTCATTTCAGATGAAGTTTACAGAATACATATGACACAGTAAGTAGTAGCTGTCAATTTTTATTTCTCCTCTTCCCTATATCATTAGAACCCCCAGCATTACGAACACACACCAGGGTCAGGTACTTCCATAATCATAAACACAAATGGCATAAAAAGTAAGACAGTAACATAATGCAGTAATTTTATATGTATGTGTTTAGTGCTCCAAATATTTGTATCTATATTCGGAGTTGCACATGAAGTGGGCATGGCCTAAATCGGAAGCCTACCACGATGCCCTGGGAAATACTGGATAACCTAGCTGTAGAAGGGGACCACTGTCAGTATGGTGTGTGACACTGACTGTGACACTTCCTCAACCTCAGCTACATCAGGGATGTCCCTACCATAGAAAGGCTTAAGTGCAGTGCCTGAGTGTCTCGAGCCAATGAATGTAAAAATGCATTTAGGTGACATATCAGAATTATTATTTTTTTTAAATGCTGAGAGCTCTATGCTCTGACAAAAAGAAATGGAGAAGTGGCTTGATCTAAAACAGAAAGGAAAACTGGCAATAGGAATGACCTGCAAATCAACAATCAGTGTTTTGATAACCATTTGTGTGATTGGTGTGTGACAGATGCTCAGGATGGTGGTTACAACCATTGACTTGGATAAGTACAGTAAGTTGCAATCCATCAACAAGATAAGCCTCAACAACTCAAGAAACTTGTTTTGTTAGTGAGTAAGTCCTGTGGATGTTAACAATAGCGATAGCAGATAGGGAAAAAGATATAACTAATGTAGCCTATTCTACAACTAAAGAAATTGTTAGCTTAGCTAACTTACATGGATATTCATGTTCTGAATTAAGTTACGTTAGCCAGCGAAGCCACTGTAGTTAATCGACGTTTGATAAAGATACCTCGACTGAACTAACGTTAGTATCTAAAACACTGTCCCAAAATGCAGCTGAGAGCGTCCCAAAAGAAACTCTGAGTCTACTCCATAGGATTATTACGTAAAACAGATGCTGAGTAATTAATTTCCAGTAAATTTCTTAACATGTGTAAATGTTTGTATTAACAAAAAAATATTCAACAACTGAAACATAAACTGAACAGGTTTCACAGACATTTGATGAACAGAAATGGAATGATGAGTCCCTGAACAAGGGGGGTCAATATTAAAAGTATCTGGTGTGTTCACCAGCTGCTTTAAGTACTACACTACATCTCATCCTCATGGACTGCACCAGATTTGTCAGTTCTTGCTGTGAGATGTTACCCCACTCTTCCACGAAGGCATTTCCAAGTTCTCGATCACGTCTAGGGGACACATGCTTACATGTAATTTTCTACTGTGAGGAAAATCAGCTGTCCTTCCTGTCTCCCTGTAGCACTGTCTTAGGAGTCTTACATTACAGACATTGCAGTTTATTGCTCTGGCCACATCTGCAGTCCTCATGTCTCCCTGCAGCAGGTCTGTAGCATGTTTACGCAGGTGAGCAGGAACCCTAGACATCTTTCTTCTGGTGTTCTTCAGAGTCAGTAGAAAAGTCTCTTTAGTGTCCTAAGTTATTGTAACTGTGACTTGAATTGCTTACCACCTGTAAACTGTTCATGTCTTAAGGACTGTTCCACAGGGGCATGTGCAATAACTGTTTTTGGTTCACTGAACAAGCACGAAAAACATTGATTAAACCCTTTCCAATAAAGGAAATAAATTATCTTCAAAATACAGTCTCCTGAAAAAGGAGCATTTCTATTTTTGCTAGTATATTATAGTTATGAATGAAGTTATGAATAAAGAAACGTCTCTGTTTGTTTTGCGAGCTTCATATCTGAACAATCATTCATGCTTCCTCGCATAAAAGTAAAAAACAAAAACAAAAAAACAACTCCTATTCATGCAACTTTTTGTTGCATCCCATGGGATACCAGTCCTGATATGCACCTCTAGCCTCAACCAGCTACCTTGTAAAAAGAAATTAATAGTTTGCCATCTATTTGTGTTTGCATTTTGTATTTCATTGTATCTCTTTTTAGAAAACACTTATCTGTTCATTCAGAATAATTGCACTTGTATTCGGTTACAGTCCTAATAAACGGGCAGCAAGGTCAAAATGAGAATATCCCAAACTAGGAAAGTCAAACAATGGAGCTAGGGAAAAGGAACATAATCACAACTTACACCAGTAAGATTTAATTAAAAAAAGAGTCAAACAAGACATAGGAATATAGATGAGCGACCTAATAAATCAATAAACAAGAACTAGTTAGAGGTGATATTGAGCAGAAGGTGTTATTGCAGATGAGGGTCTATCGGACTGGTGAGCAAGCCAGTGAAACATGTCCTAGGGCATAGACTCTGTGTGATTCAAACCAAAAATAACTGAAGTCTACAGAAAGGACTTTGGGAGTATACTCACAAAACCCATTTTCAGGATCATTTCAAATTAAAGCATTGAAAAACAACTGGTTCAAATCTGTTTTAAATGCCTATCATTGAAGCTACCAACTGATGCTTTGTTCCTATAAATATTTAACAGTAACTATGTAGTCATCATGACAGAGGTGACCTCAGAGATACAGACAGTGCAGCAGAGATGATGAACGGAGTATTTCAGTAACTGAGACAACAGTACACTGAAAAGAACCAACAACAAATGGTAAAGGGTATCACAGAACTCTTTTGACTCTGGGCTCCAAATTGTTATTTATCTCTTCAATTTGTAATAATGCAACATGACAGACAATTAGTGTGTAAGATGGGTTCTTTAGTGATTAAGATTTGTGTTTTATGTAAAAAAAAAAAAAAAAAAAAAACACTTTTTTTTTAACACAGTATCTGTGTAACCATTGATTTTTCCTCTGAGCAATTACTGCAGCCATGTTTGCACTGGAAATAAGATAAGCTTTTTAATGGTTATTTAGTACTATGCACAAAAAAAGTTGATAATTAACAGCCAACCTAATTATTAAATCACTAATTTGAGATACAGCCGATTCCGAAAGCATTCAGACCCCTTCACTTTTTGTGCACCTTATTGTATTGTAGATCAAATTTAAAATGGATTAAATTGACTATTTTTGTCATTATAGTACACACAATAATGACAGAGCAAAAACATGTTTTTAGACTTTTTGAAAAACCGAAAACTGGAATATTTCATTTACCTACATGTTCAAACCCTTGGCTAATACACTACAAATTCAGCTCAATTGCATTCTGTTTGTATTGATTATCTTGAACTTGTCTGGAGTCCACCTGTGACAATTCAACTGATTGGGCATGATTTAGAAAGGCACACACTCATGTGTATAAGGTCCCACAAGTCATAATGCATGTGCAAAAAAAGTCATGCGCAAGTCAAGTGCAAAAAACTCTCCACTGACGTCTGTGATCAAATGGTGGCACATATCCGGAGAAAGGTATTAAACTATTTCTAAAGCCTTGAATCTTCCCAAGAGAACAGTAGGGTCCAACAGAGGAGTGGGATGCCTCCTAGAATTGGCCGTTTAACCAAACTAAGTAACTGGCCCAGATGGGCAGTGGGACGCGTCCTAGAACTGGCTGTTTGACCAGACTCAGTAACTGGCCCAGAAGGGTCGTGGTCAGGGAGGTGATCAAGAACCCAATGGCCACTCTAACAGAACTTCATAAATCCTCCACAAAGATGGGAGAACCTGCTGGACAGACAAACATCTCAGAAATACTCCATCAATCAGGCCTGTATGGTAGAGATAGAAGCCATTCCTGCATAAAAGGAATATATCAGGCACTTAAATGACTCTGAGAGCATGAGTTAAAACATTTGTTGGTCTGATGAGATGAAAATGTAACCCTTTTCAGATGAAATCCAAGCACTAAATCTGGCAAAAGCAGTCAGTCCATCTAAGGATGTCTAAACCCTTGCTAACCAAGTGTGCTTTTCTCATGCAATGCATTAATCCAGATGTTAGCTAGCTAGCCAGCTGTAGCAACATGGACATAAGTATGCTTTCACATTCTGTATGGATAACATCAAAGCATTTTCTTTAAATGCAATTGCTTTCCTTTTCACTTTTGGTGGTAACTACAAATTAAACTGCGAGAACTATAAATCAAATTCAGTTCAGGAAAAGCCTGTGGTTTTCATAATATTAAAACCCATAATATTAAAACCCCTGTCAAGTGAACTGAATAACATTGATTAGTCATTACAATGCCACATGTCAAGGGGTGGGATATATTAGGCAGCATGTGAACAGTCAGTTCTTGAATTTGCTGTGTTGGAAGCAGGAAAAATGGGCAAGATCTGATCGACTTTGACAAGGACCAAATTGTGATGGTTCGATGGCAGGGTCAGAACATCTCCAAAATGGCAGGTCTTGTGGGGTGTTCACAGTATACAGTGGTTAGTACCTAATGCGTCACTCCGCACTGAAATGTTGTAAATTGTTGATCAAAACCCCCAGATCGCAATGCAATCGAGCGTCTGTGGGATGTGGTGGACAAACAAGTCCAATCTGTGGAGACCCCACCTCACAAATTACTGTATAGGTTCTGCTGCTGATGTGCTAGTGCCAAATACCACAGCACACCTTCAGAGGTCTCATGGAGTCCATGACTCGACAGGTCAGAGCTGTTTTGACGGCACAAGAGGGACCTACACAATATTAGGTTTAAGGTTATGGCTTATATAATAGAAGATGTGAAATTTTGAGCATGTGAAGAGATTTCCTAGACCATCAAATATGTACAGAATGTAGAATGAAAGCATACAGAAATAGAAAGATAAAGCGGGAGATCACATCTAGAGCTGCATACAAATCGGTTTGGTTAACCTGCATCAGCGAGTAAAATCTCACCTAATTCACCACTGCATCTTGTTCCTCAAACAACCTGGGAAGTTTCACACCGTAAACTTGCCAGTGAATATATTCACACCCCCATTTCACTTTGCATATGATAGGAGGGGTGCACTTGTCAAGTCAGCTTCCTTCTCCTGCTTGCTTATCGAGACCTATATAACATATGTTGCGCAACAGTGCATGCTGGGGCTTCACTGAGCTCCCTATATTTATAATGGGGAGTGTGAGAGGAGACATCAGCTCAGTGTGACAAAAAGCAAATCATGAATTGCAGTTTGCAGAAGATTTGCAAAGGATATATGCCATAAACCAGTGGAAACAGGGATGCAGGGGCTTATGGGAATGACAACAAAGTGAGAAAAGAGAGATATGCGCTGAGGGAAAATAGCCTCTTAATGGCCACCCCTCCTGCTAGCATGCAAATGCTATGTTTTGCAGTGCACCCAGGATGGTGTAGACTAGCAACAAATTAGCATCAAACTACCCACACATTACCACCCTCTTTCATCTTCAAATCGCCTACATCAGGAGGTCCACATTTGCTCAAAAAATGTACCACATCCAGTTTGCCTGTTGCTAGCCACACTAATATACAGTATCTACTTATCATTTATAGCACAGGATGAGAGATATAATGGTATCAGCACATCATTTCACATAGCGTCATGCAACTGTTTTGTTTAATAACATGGAAAATTGACGATAATACAACGGCGGTAACTCAAAAATGTCAATTAAAGGTGTATTTCTAAACATGCTGTTGTGTTATGGTTCACTCTCATCATGTTGTTTCTATAGGCAGATAGGGAGATCGGAGATGAGAGTCTCCAGTCTGTTGCACAAAGTTGTGCTATTGTGTTTATAATCCGCTACAACAGCTGAGGACACAACAGCGACAGCAGCATGACAAATAATACCTGTGCTCAATTGCACACTCGAGATGTTTTACACCTGATCAGAAGCCTTAATGAGCTGGCACTGAGACAGGAGGAGAGATGAAGGGGGGAAAAAAGAGATAGAAAGTGAGAAAGAGAAAAGAGTGAGAGATCTATGTGAAGACTCTGTGTGCTCTTCAGAAAGCCTGGGGGTGGGAGTGAAGTCTCTCCAGGATTCAGCAGGCTGAACACATGGACGCCGTACAGCTCCTCTCGCAGATAGAGACAGCTGCAGTCCTGACAGCCACTGACAAATGAGAACCTGTTAAAGCTAAACAGCTCACTCTCAGGGCCCCTCGCCCCAAATAAAAAGAGCTCCCACACACACAAGCGCACGCTCACACGGCCAAGCTGAAGAGCTGTCAGCCACAGGAGAGGAGAGAAGAGCGGATCCCCTCTGGCTATGACATCACACAAACGGGCGTGAAGCTTGGCAGGGGGCTCGACTGCAACACCACATCCATCAGAGAGGAGAAGGCAGGGAACAGCATAGGCAGGGAAAAGAGGGACTATTCATGTGACATGTCATAAGCATGACATAACGCCAAGACAAATACCAGGCAGAAGTTTGGGCTGGGTGATATGTAAGGAATAAAACATGACAGGGCGTGCTCGTATAAGAAAATAATCATAGACAGGATGATATGATGCCATCCGTCGCAAAGTGGAGTTATGCTAAGTGGATTCTTTTCCTATAGCAACATGTGCTGAAGTGTTTTATTCCTCTAATACCACAGACATGTTCCAGAATTTAACAATTTTGAATTTACTAATAAATGACGTCATAATTTTTAACCATTTCTAGTTACATTTAATGCTGTGGAAAGTCCACAAGACAAATGAGTTTTTCTATTCTGTTATCACTTATGTTGTAGCAGCTATAAACACGTCATTCTTATGATTCTTTTTCCCCCCCTCGCTCTTGAAGTTATAAAGTCCACATAAAACAGCAGCTTGTCATGTAACCATTATACCAGAAGAATTATTTCAAAGCCCTGACACTGGAGAGTCCTTCCAAAAATGTTAAATAAACACCTCCGAACAACAAACCATATTAATGATTACATATTCTCTTTGTCAAATAACAACACTTTTAATCTGTTCATTACTAGTCAATTATGTGAAGATTCTACTACACTAGTCTCTATGAATGAGTTGTTATTATACAAAAGATAACCTATTAGAATAATGTCATAGCCATGCTTTTATAGAAACTTAATCAATACCCTTTTAATCTTATTCTCCTTATTATTATTTCTTTATTGATTTTGAACAGAGATATTTAACACAAGGAGCAAAGAGAACAAGAGTTGGGCAAATAACTATCAATAGATATAACAATTACAATAATAATAAGTACTGAGGTGTAATTGTCATGTATTCCACGTAATGACGGTTAGGACAGATGCAAGTGCAGATAAGAACTTTTAATAAAGAGAGACAGGCAGACAAATCCAAATCAATGTGAATTGCATGCAGGTGTGCGTGATTAGAATGAATGTTTCTGGGAATTGCAGTCCATGGTGGCCATGTTTGTAGGCCGCAATGCAGGATGGGAAATGTAGTCACTGGTTTGCTGTGACATGAGAGTAATGTAAAAAAAAAAAAAAAAAAAAGTACAATGCAATGGAAGGGAAGGGGGGGGTTATCTTCTGTTTCAAACTATGGTCAAACTATTTCCTCAGAACACTTCCACACTTCCAGCTGGATTGGACAGATGGCCAGAGGCTCATAAGAGGCTTCCATATTCTCAGGAAAGCCTCTCCCTTGTTTATTATTATTTTTTTTTAATTGTTGCCATCATTAAAGTCGTAATGTCTTATTCAAATTTGGTTGAAACAGATTGAATTTTGGAGGTTCCAACTGAGCAAGATACACTACTTTGCTTTGTGTGATATTATGACAGTCCTCTTTGCAGATATAGGGTCAAGCGCCCCTTCCCAGCTCTGTTCCGAAGATGTGGTGTAATGTCCAACGTAATTTCCAAAACCCTGATTTAATCTTCACGTTCTGATCAATAATGTACAGCATATAATATATAATCGAGTCTACTCATATACAATACTCTTCTCTGACACGTGTGTGCATATTATTTCTATGTCCCACTGATACTCACATAAATATTAAGTAACTAATTGGAGTTTATATGATTTATTATATTATTATTCATTTATACGATCCTTGGACTTCCATAGTAACATACGTCATTCACTATAACTTTTGTAGTTTTCATTCTCTGTCTCTCCTGTCTTGCCGCCACTTTTCAAGCAAACGTAAATACGTGATACATGTGTATTGTGAAAATGCTTCAAGGTTCATGATATTTTTTGCAAGATCGAGACAGATTTATCTGCAGTTTAGAATACTTCAGCTTAAACTTATTAAAGTGCTGTTCCATTAACTGCATTCAGGCCTCTACGTACACCTACACATCAATGCCACACTCCTCATTTAAACATTTAAACCATGCTGTTTCTCATATGCAGTCTACTCTATTATTTACTGAGAAAAAAAAATGAATGGCTGTTTTTACCCCCATATTGTATGGGATATAACAAGTTATAACAAAACTTAAATCAAAGTGGTGGTTGTGATGACAGATGTCAGCGGAGGGCTTTTACACGACCACATACCAGTGCTGCGTACCACACAGATATGAATAATTGCAAACAGCAGCTGCTGAAGGAAGAGGAAGGATAGATAGCTCGATACCATAATAGTCAAAACATTAGCCACATTACACAAGGGAATACACCTACCGTATTACAAAGAAGAGTCTCTTTCTATTTCGAAAAAATCTTGATCTTCATTCTTGATTCTCTTTTCTTTTGTATTACACTTGTATACAACAATCATACAATTGTGTCACACTGTTGCAGCAGGTAGTGTTGCCGCCTCACAGTTCCTCAAAGCCCTTCACAGTGTCTCACATGTTACTATCTGTGTGAAGTGTCACATGTTCACCCTGTGTCCTTATGGGTTTCCTCCAGGTGAATTGGCTACTCTAATTTGCCCCTAGGTGTGAATGAGCATGCGGATATGTGTATGAGTGATGCGATGGCCTGGCATGCCATTCAGAGTATTCCTGCCTTGAACTCAGTGTGCCTGGGAGAGACTTTGGATCCACTGACACTCTAATGAAGCAGTCACTGAAAACGAATGAATAAAAAACATCGCACAAAGTGGAAGCTCTCCACATACTCAGTCGCGTACCCACACCGTCCCTCGTATCTTCACCCACTTACTCATGGCCCTGTATGGGAAAGACAGATACAGCGTCACAAGGACAACCATATTGCAAATAGACTTATGCAGCTGGCTACAATAATAATAATACAGTACAAACACTTATTAAATATCAATGTTCAGTGAAACCACATTCAAAAGACATTCAAGTGAAAAATCACTTCTACTTTATTTCCTAAAAAAAAGCCTCTCTGAGTCCATTTACTAAATTGGCTCTTTATGGTCTCTTTGTGATGAGTCAACATTGTGCTGGAGAATCTAACCTCACTTGTTCAAATTATGTTTCACCCAGAACTCCACAAAGCTTAGAATCTCACTAAACAGACTTTTGGGAGGTCAAGTAATTTTTTAAAAGATATAATGAGGCAGTGAATAAGACTGTGGGCTACTCATCAGAAGTTAAAGCCGTAGTACTGCTAAGCAAAACTTGAGCAAGGCCCTTAAAACTCTCGGCTGTTGTGAACCTTCGCTGATCCTGCTCCATCCACGGTTTCCGTTTATATCGCATTATAGTGGTAGACCTTGGATGTGGTGTTGGAGTTTGGGATTGTTCGATAATATTGGCCCAATTGACATTTTACGTTCAAGACAGTTCAGCCAAACGCATGGCAAACAACTTTTAAAATCTCAGAATAGCTGTCCCTTTCACATCACATGAATTGAATACTTCACAATCAGTTTGTTCGGTAGTTGTAGGCGTTTGCGTGCTACATGATCACTCACAGATGAGGCTCTAAATCCCAGTTTTGCTTGAGAATAATTGCTGTCTATCATGTGACTTTTTGAATTTCTTGGAAATGTGAAAAAAAAGAGAGAACTAGAGAAAATGTGGAGAGAATATTGGTTGGGGAGACAAAGGGCAGCGAGGATTGTCTGTTCAGCAATAGTCCTACTACTGATCAGAAGGATGTGAGTTCAAATGGCAGCACGGTCAAGCTGCCACTGTTGATTGGCACTCCTTGAGCAACCCTCAACTGCTCAGTTGTATAAATGAGATAAATGTAAGTCGCTCTGGATAAGGGCAAATATCATAAATGTAAATGTGAAAATCTATAGAGGTATAGACAAAAATGAGCTAACTTGCTTATATAACCATTTGGATATGACATGGCAAATAATTTCTTATTAATAGCATAACTGTTGTGCTTTCATTCTGTCCTTGCTCTTTCACACATAATACATAGATGATAAACTGGTATCAGGGATCTGGTGCGCATGAGAGCAGACGAATTTGAGCTCCTCTCAGGCTCTCATTGGTTGTTTCTCATCGCTGTACTTGCAAATAGTTGCAGAGGCATTCACACTATACAATTCATCACAGAGAAAATCAAACATGCTGCATAAATATTGGTGTCTCGGTGCTTGTTCACAGACTGAGAAAATCGTATCATTGAACCTTCCATACTACCTGAGCAGCCACCATGGGAGCGTGCAAAGGGTTGTCACCGATCTGGGAGGGGATTGTCGCAGAGCCTCAAAATTAGTCAGTGACTGAGAAATTGGGGCTAAAATCCTGTAGATTGTGCTAGGCTTTAGGGATTGGTAGATCCTCCTCCTACGCTCTCCATCCAGTCATCCACCAGCATTGCCAGCTACAGTGTACACCATATCAGTCGGAGTCGAAGAGATCCTCAAAATCCATCCCTAAAATATCTACTAACTCTCAATGCATCGACACTACAAACAAGTTTAAATTCTTTAAGAACAACCTCTTACTGGCATCTCCATAACAAAACAACACATTTAAAGGGATAAAAGACAAGTGTCTTTCATGGCAGATATCAAAGAGAATTAGTGTGCAATGAATATCACTAATCACCCTCTCAAACCACCCCCCATCAGCACTTCAAATAGATTACAGCCGTTCTGAAGAGCCCGAGTAATCACTCATTATTAAACAGGGAGAGACAATGGGTGTGAGTATGTGTGTGCTTATTTGTGTGTGTGGTGGAAAGTTTTTTTAACTGAGAAAGGGCAACAGTACACATATGCTGAGACTGTCATTATGCTGGCAAAGTTCTCTGAGGAATGCACACTTCATGTGATTGTTCCCGCATGGATGTTTATGGGTGTTCAGCAGTTAGAGGAGAAACGGGGGCACAAAAACGACGCCACATGCTATATGTGCTGCGAGGGATGCAACAACAGAGGAAATATAGCATTAAAAACTGGGAGAATTTCACTGCAGTGGCCACACACACACACACACACACACAAACGCGCACACTCTAACATTCAATGGCTCAGTGATCACTTTAATGGACTCCACTCAGCCCCAATGTCCTCTAGCAAAGACACTGATAATATGGCAGCTTGGAGGAAGGACATAAAAAAAATTAAAAAAAGAAAATCATTCTTATATCTCAATGTTTAGTTTTTTTCTAATGATGGATCTAATATTCTATCCATGCTATCTATGAGTTTTAAAATTCCTCCTGTGACCTCAGAGCTGGCTGGAGAGCAGCGTGTCTATGCAGGTTTAAAGCGGAACAGAGCTGGGATGGGCTCCCGACCCACTCTAATACTCTTTTGCTGGATTGGTGAATCCATCTTAATCAGTGGTGCTTTCTCGCCTTTCGCCAACACACGCTATGAAGCTATTTCAATGCCAGCGCTAAATATTGCACAGAATAATGAAATATTATCAGCTCCCAAACAAGACCAGACATTTCCACATTGACATTCAGCTATTGCAGCATTAGTTACCTCAGGTTGATTTCTGGTGGTTGGGACGTTGGGGGTGTGTGTGTGTTATGTTACAGACAGTCTTGATTACATTATCATGTCATCACAAAATTTGAGGTTTGAAATCAGCGTGGCCAAATTGGTCGGTATTGTTGACTAAATTACAGAATCAGTGAGTTCAGCTACCTTCTTAATTATACCTTAAACACGCCCACCGTTTCATTATTTTTCGCAAAATGTTATGGCTGTCAGGTTTGACATTTTTCTTTTGCAAAATGATCAAATGTTAAACAGTGCAGTCATACACCACTACAAATGAAATAAACAGGCTGTGGTTTCTCATTATACTGTAGAACAATCCTCGACAAAAGTCATACATGATCAGACAGAGAAATCGGCAATATGGAACGATCCTGGATTGGCATCCGACTTTTGCCATACATTCAAAAAGAAGGTGATCTTATTGCACAACATAACAGCAATAGGGATTTCAAAGCTCAAATCCACTATAAAAGTTCAAACAGTCAATAAACGTTCATGCGAAACTCCTTTACAAATCCTTCAGACAGAGGTGTTCGTAAATTAAAGTCCAAATCTGTATAATTGATCTTTAAGACCTGCCACTACTTCTTCAGAAAGTAGAATTTTTGGTAATACATTGAGTGTGTGCGATGACGAATGGATACCACAAAGCTTCAGAGGAAAAAGAAGTAACTGGTTTACTAAATTTCTTCTGTTATCGAAAGTTAGAATACGCTTTCATTATAAGTCGAAAGACTTTCGCGTAAACAGGTCGTCTGGTCTTTTCTCAGTACAGGGATTTGTGTTGAAATGATTGCCTGTTGTATTACTGGAGAACTCCTTTAAATTTGAAAAGAAAAAGAAAAAAACCCCAGACGTTTCCTAAGCAAACACTCATATTTAAAACAATGACTGGCAGAGTTATGGCAGATGTTAGATCAGATGTACACGGCTGTGCTCAGCAGCACATCCCCCACCAATGTCTGAAAAGAGCGCTCGCTAAGCGTTTATTGCTCTTGTTTCAGCTACTGTTCTCCAACTTCCAAAAAGTGCAACTTCTGTACTCTTAAATCAAGCCGGCTCAGGAATGTATACATCACCATCCTTTTCATTTCCATTAACAAGTCTCGCCAAAGAAATAAATACAACACAGTCAGTATGTCTACATGGACAACAGTAATCCGATATTAACCAGATTAATACTCTGATTAAGAAACTACCATTTTAATAGCAATTTTTATTTACCTTAATCCGACTAAAGTCATACTCGAAGTAAACACAAATCGAATTAAGACATGTGGAGTACTCCTGTTTTAGTCGCATTATCAAAGTGGATTATAGACATGTAAACACCTTAATCACAATATTAGCGTTGTGTGGGAGTTTTCACCGTATTGTGCGACATTACACGTACACACACGGCAGTGCTCAAACGTTTGACGGCAAACAAGAGAGCATGGCTGCGTCCCAAGCTGCGTACTTACCTACTATATAGTAGGTGAAATATTTCAGCTGCTATATAGTAGGTAAATACACAGCTTCGGACGCAGCCCATGGCTTCAAGCAGGCGTCTATTTGCACGTACAGCGTGACAAATAATTAACTGCACTTGAAGCTTTCACAAAATTAAAAATAAAAACAGCCCAAACTATATACGGTACCATAACAAAGACGAACTGTATGTTGATGCGTGAAATTGTGGAGGGAACGTCGGGCGGCGTGATGTAATGGCGTGTGCCGTTAATCGATCTATGTTCTATAACATAAACAGGAACATGAAAGGAGTATTCTAAAAGCGACTCATGTAAACACCTTAATCACAATATTGTCTCATTCAGAATATGATCAATAATTAGATTACTGCTGTCCATGTAAACGTAGTCACTAACACAGTTTAAAAGGGCTTGTAGCTTTCCATGGGTTGTGTAATCCAGTAACAGGATGAGGGTCAGAGTGGGGTAAGACTGATTTAGTGGAACGGTTGGCTGAGTTAACGCTGTAATAATGTTTTAAAGTGCAGGGGAGTAGAGTGGATATAGACTGGATGCCCTGGAAAGCAGAACCGTGTTCAGACTGATTAGCTTCTCACTGATGAGATGCTTGATTTAGGACGCAAGGGGCTACAGTCCCTCTATAAAACAAGCAAAAGGCACAGCGGAACAACCTCAAACCCAAAACCATACACTGTGTACAACAACAGCAGTGTAGAATATCTCTATTATTGAGAAGGAAGAAAAGTAAAAAGAAGAAAATAAAAATGGTACAAGTAACCTGATAAAATCTTAAACATAAAACTTAGCACAAGGAATTCTTTGCTAGCAGCACACAGCAGTAACCACTACTCAAACGCTGGCTAGGTGAGACAATTTTCTACAGACAACACAAGGTGAGTGAAAATAACAGCCCTTAGCCAGCAAATTGTTCTTGACAATCAGTCACTATCGTGGCAAAAGGATTTATGAAAATTTTCTTACAGCTGTACAGCAGCGTTTTTCTGAAGTGAAACAAAACCCGCTCTTCTCCACTTCAACTTGACTTGATCAAAGCTAAATAATGTGCTCGCTAATGCACTTCACTTAAAACCAACGAGCTAATGTTATAAAGAACAAACCTATTAGCCAAAAAGCATGAGCATGCACATGTGAGCTTCCACTTTTTAAACCTGTTGAAAGCACAGAATTGACTGCGATATTTTGTGTGCTGTAGCATTACAATTTGCTTTCACCGGAACTAAGAAACCCAAATTTTCATGTCCCACCATGATAACGGCCCTGTACATATAACAAACAACATAAAGAGGAAGAACTCAAGTGGCCTGCACAGAGCCCTGACCTCAAATTCACTGAAAACTTCTGGAATGAATTTTAACACCTATGTGGCAGTCCTCCCTCTCTGACATCAATGGCTGACCTCACTAATGTTTGTGTCGCTGAAAGAGCAAGTCTCACATGATTTAGTGGAAAGCCTTCCCAGAAGAACTGCTGTTCGAACAACAAAGCAGGTAGGATCTGGAGTAAATCTGGAGTAGGATGATTTTCAATAAGCAGATATGGGTTTGGTCAGGTGTTCACAAACCTTTAGACATATAGTGTAAACAGAGCTGAATAACATGTTAGGTGACATCCCTGATTAATTCATTTGAAGTAGTAGGAATGCATCAATAAATGGTATTGAAGCATCTCTAGTTTTAACAGATTATTAGCTTCATCTGGATGCTGCCACTGGTGCAGATGCAAGAGGCACCAGCTGAGGTTCCATCTGAGCATTTATTCACACCACTGAAAATCCTAGCATACATCAGCACTCTCACTCTCTTATGCCTGTCCTTGCACCCAGGCCTTTTGTTCCATTAGAGCACCCAGATGCTCGGTTGCTCATTGACGAGCACTGCCAACCCAAACCAGATGGGACCAATCTATATTCAGATTAGCTATTTCCTCTGATCCATAATAATCCACGCTGTTGTCCTACAGTCTGACAGTTGGCTCAGACAGATCATCTTCCCAAACCTCGCGTCTTCCCATGTCACAAAACAAACATGGCGTGTGAAACAAAGTTATGGCTGCTAGCCTGAACAACAGTCTAAAATAGAGTGGGCATGGGAGGCTTGTTAGCCTTAAGCACTTCCTGTGTTTCCCGGGTTCAGACAAATACCCAATTATGCAATTAGTCACAATAACCTTGGCAAAAGGCCAGCACTCTGTGTACTGTGAGGGCTCGTTTCAGGTGAGAGACCATTCTCAAAATAATTTGAATGGCCAGCAGCCGAACGCAGTGACGGGGAGGAAATGAAGCATGAACTCTGGTTGGGAAGCAGGTTGTGCTTCCTGAGACGAAATCTGCCTGTATGAGAGTGAAATTTGATTGTTTGGCTGCATTAATTAAAACAGAGCGGAGAGTTTTAAGACAGCACAATCCCCTGCTTTCCAATTCATTGATTGACTCAACTTTCTCTCTCGGTTTCCCTCTTTTTCCACAAGTACACATACACAGAAAATATAAACCACAACCCACAAACAAATTCACTCAGTTCTTTCTCCCCAATGACACAAGAAAAAAAAAAGAGTAAGAGTCATTACCAATTGATGCACTTATTATATATTCAAAAGTCAGATCAAATAAATTTCAATAGCCCCACTGGCATCAGGGAAGACAGTCAGGCTAATTAGAAGTGAAGAGCAAAATGAGCTGTACAGGCCAGTGATCTCTGAGAAAGGAGAGAAGAGAGGGGAGGCGAGGTGAGGCTAGGATAGGAAAAAACACGGGTACAATTAAGGCCAAGAGGGATTTCTTCAAGGAGCCATCTTCAAAAGAGCAGGAAAAGGCTCGGTGAGGTGTGCACTTTGAGATAGTGCCCGGGACTTCAGCTTCTGTTCCACCACTCATCTTGTTGACTTAGCAGAGTTGTTTGAATTCGTCACAATCTCTCTCCCGCTCTCTCCCCTTCCGCAAAGAGAAATGCGACACACTCTGTCATGGACTCTCACCCCCTGTCGACTGCTGACAGAGCTGCTTTGTGGAAGTGTGGAGATAGGAACAACCTCCCAGCGAGGGTCACAGGTCAACTTGCAAGTGTACTGAGCGCGTGCAATGAGTGCTAGGCCTCTGCCGAACACCACATAGCACACACGCACGCAATTTCCAAGAGAAGCCAATCATCTTCAAATGGTAAACTTCACAATACAGAAGTGAAGCCTTCTGAGACAGCCACCCCCATTTCTTCTGCTGCTTATTAAATGATACGACAGGTACAGAACAACCTAATGGTGAAAGCAGCGTACAGTCAACATGAGACTGCTGGCCAGAGAGGCGCAATGCTCAAATAGTTCATTATACGATGACACAACCAATTTGTAGCAGGAGCTGCTGCAATCTACAAAATCTCCCCTGACAAAAGCATTTAGATTAGACTGCCTTTCAGCCAATAGAAGCCTGACACCAGCAGCTACACAATCAAATGGGGGGAATGTAACTAGCTTTAATTCTCCTGCAGGAAAACATAAAACCGGCCAGGCAAGTCATTTATGAAGAGAGAGAGAGAGAGAGAGAGAGAAAGAGAGAGCGAGAGCGAGAGAGCGCTCGCTCTCACCTTCTCTATCATTTCTCTTCCACTCTCTTCTCCATTCTTTCATGCACTTTATAGTATGACTACTACTCTATTTATTACATTTTATCCCATTCTTTCTGCCGTAATCTCCTTTTATCTGCTCTGTTCATGAATGCTAATAGCTCCATCAGAACAACAGTGCTCTGTAGATCATTGTGATAGGGGCCCCCCACTTGCTCCCACATTTTTCACCAAATGTAATACTCATGTGAATGGATCCTCCTAGATGAAATAGGTGGCTGGAAATGGAGCGAGGTGCCATTTCATCTAATAAATATAATTCAGTAATTACATCCAACCAAGGCTGAAAGTCAGGAGTGCTCTGACGCCAGTGCCGTGTTAATAAATTGGCCTGGGTGCATGACCGTGTCTCCTTTCTCTCCCAGACCCTAATGAACTCCCGTCCAGCTACATCACACACGTTCTTTGCATTCGCTGATAGCTCCACGCCTTCTCCTCTTGATTCCGGCTGGACCCACAGCACACAATTAGGCAGCAGATGTGCTGCATTCGGCATTAAAAGGCCCGAGTTGAGATTCTTTAATTGCAGAACAAGAAGCCACTGGCAGAGCAACGTAATTCAGCTCTCTCAATGCATGACCGAGGACTTATCAGGGATAATCTGAGCTCAGTAAACTATAATGGGGAGTGGAAGTAGCCATTGGCTATATTTTGCAAAAGATTGCAAACTTGTGGAATCCTATATGATAAACAAGTCACTTTTATAACACTGTGCCATTTTAAATATTTCAAGCTTGGTTTTGTTATTATAAACTTGTCACCATTGTAAATAAGAGGCTTACCCTCTATGTATTTCCAGAGATTTCAATAAACCAATAAAAGAAATACATTTTAAGACAAGATATTTAAATTTACAAGATAAAAAATAAAATGACTTTCATATAAATTTTATGTTGTTCCCATACTTCCATGAAAACCTGTGCAGTTTAGCATTTTCAAACATAACAGAGTTCTAAGTTTAATCCTATGCCCAGGTACTGTATGGAGTTCCACATGTTTTTACTGTGTCCCCATGGGTTTCTTCTGGGTTTTCTGGTTTCCTCCCACTGTCTATAAACATGTCAGTAGGTGATCTCACTATGATGGATTGTGCATGAGAATGTGAATATGTGTGTGTCCTGTACATGGTGTTCTCGATGGACTGTGTGTGTATCCCTGCCTTGTGCCCAGTGTTCCCAGAATACTGTAGGCTCTTGCTCCACTGTGACCCTGACCAGGATAAAGCAGTTATGAATGAATGAATGAATGAATGAATGAATGAATGAATATAATAAAAAGTCCCATGCAGGAGAAAAATGAATGAGTGTTTTGCTCTCTGAATCAGTATTGCAGAGAGTATTCCTCTTGAAGTTCTGTCCCTGGAGAGCTAAGGCCTGAGGCTTTTCACAGCACGTTCCACTCTCAAGTATCAAACAGCTCACTTGCTAACCTTTTACATGAAGATAGGCAGCCTCCTCTAGAAAACCTAAATGGCAGTAACATGCGCATGTTTGTGTACGTCCATGAGTTTGTGTTGGCTGATCAGGGCAGTAAATACCACATGTAACTCAGAGGAAGCAGACCAGTCTTTATGCATGTATGTGTGCGTATTAGTGGTAGTTCAGATCGAAGAGAATCTGCTATGAATGACGTCTGTTTGGAAGTGAGTCGTTAGGCTCGGCTTTATTGCTCAAATTACCAGATTCGGCCCTTGTCCTGTTTGCCCTTAATTAACGAGCATTCAATTCCCCTATTAATTAGAACAAGCTATTAGCTATTTTACATCACTCTTCATTTGTCGACAATTAAAAGCTCGTTATTAAAAGCGTGGCACATGGTTAATTGTGAACGGGGAGCGCACACGTCACAAGCTGTGAAATGATGGACGCTCAGGAGGCTCAGAGTCAAACCGAGAAAAAAAGAAAAAAAAAACACAACCTTTCCTGTCAGAAAGAGGAAAAGTTCCCTCTCTCTTCACCAGAACACACACACACATACACACACACACACACACACACAATAATGTATATTTAATGTTTCTGTCAGAGGCCATGACTATGTTTGTAATGCGAATATCAGAGGAAGGTTTGTGCTGTTTTTGTAGTACAACACTCAGACAAGAATTCCCAGGGGGCAGCTACCGTCACACCGTGACGCTGAGGTGGACAAGGAACAAGGAGGAAAAAGAAAATCTGCAACAATACCAATTACCAGTTACCATTTTCAATGGCATCTCTCTCTCTCTCTCCCTTTCTTACACATGCACTTAACAGGAACATCGATTAATTTAATTACCTACAAGAAAGACAGGAAATTTCCCATTGAGAGAGAGAGAGAGAGAGAGAGAGAGAGAGAGAGAGAGAGAGGCACACTTTGTACATTTCATAATCTCATAACAAGACCAATTTGAAACAAGTGGTCTAACTCCAGAACTGCATCTACTTGTATACTAAAAAAAATCATAAGTAGCTAGCAACAGGAAAAATAAGATTAATCAGTTTAATGCACTGCACTAAAACACAAATGCATTTCCATTTAGAACGGAACCTTGTCTCGGCCCAAGTAATCAAAGAGTAACGTAAGTCATTACGAAATTACCACCGTTGTACTTTCTGTGCCAGGTCTTCTCGCTCCTTTTGCAAAGCAAAATTCCCCGTGTTGAATTAACACCTACAGTTTAACAGCAGTAATCCTGCAATGGTTAATTCAATACTAGGGATTTTGCTCTGCAATCCACTACAAAGGCACAAAAAATCCATCACCAATAAAACACGTAAGCAAGATATCCCAAGGTCTCCATGCCAGATAAAGCCTCTCTCATGAAAAAGAGGGAATTTTCTTATATATTGTTATAGAATTACAGTATTACAGCCAGTTATTACTGCTTTTAGTGATTGCTCATTATTTGGCCTTTACGTATATTACAATCATATTGAATTAATACAGAGCCTTTTGACAGTAAACTATGCGCCTTAAAACACTTGTCACTCAGGATATACACACAGTTGACTATATTGCATATCCTGTGGATTATACTTGTGTCCTTATAACATTATGGCGAATGTAGAAAACATAAGCAGGCTTGAATATCGCTGTGAACCATTGGTTTCCTGTCCAATCTGACAGAGCTTCAGCACATGTCACATGAAGAATGGGTAAAATTCTAAGGATAACTGCATTTTCAGTTGAATTTGGGGAAACTACTTGAAGCATTCGTTGTGTTGAACTATTTCAATTGCTTTTGCTTGATTTGTTCATCGCAAACAGCTGAAAGTCTGTAAATTTTGACAATAAACCGGATTAATTTTGATCAACTGTAAATCAAATGATAAAAATCCAATGAAGTCGATTTCGATTCCAGGTTGAAACATGACAAAATGTTGACAAGTGGGTGAATACTTATAAATAGAAATATACAGTGCCTTGCATATGTATATGTATGGCTGGGGGAAGGACTACTGAGATAGAGAGAGGGGGGAGGGAACACATTGCGCTGTAAGGAACATTTCTCCCACCAACAGCTTAAGCAGTCAGCCACAGCACTAGGAGCCCCCATGACTGACAGGACAATTACCGGAAGCTCCTTCTCTGATGTGCTGGAGACATGTGCAAATAAATTTGCACTATTTTTTGCATCAGGCGTTTACATGGAGGATTTGGTACAAAAGCAAAATTGCCAGCCAGCAGAGCAGTGTTCCTCCTGGAGCACTTCCTTCTCTGTGTGTGTGTGTGTGTGTGTGTGTGTGTGTGTGTATTATTTCCTTCTAGTTTTCCTCATATAAAAATATCCTTGGCCAAGGTCAGCTATGACTAAGTCCTGAGCTATTTTTGCTACTGAGTTTTGAATCTAATTTACCTGTGACTTTTCCTCTGTTTCCCTTGTTGAGGAGAGGTACAAGAGCAATGTGAGACTGATAAGGTGGGATGGGGCACCGTTAATTGGATCCTGCTAGTTTAAATCTATAAATATCTTCAAATCAGAACAGCTGGTAGGGAAAGTGCTTATTAATTTTGACAGTACCTTCATCTGAAAGGAAGTTTTCTATGTTTCAGGGAGGAAAAAAATGTTTCCAAGCAGTCACTTAGCAAATGTTTCCTATTGTATCCTTGCACTTGATCATCTCTACAATGCATTTTCTGAATTTCATACATTTCGTTTCATATAAAGGAAGTGCAAATATTCAAGAGAATTTTTTCTTTTTTTAAAATCTTTTCTGCTAGTTTAGTCTGAAACATGCTATTTTATCAGTATGGGCTGCTTTTCTCTGAACACTTCATAGTTATGTGGCAAAGATCAAGCCATCCTCACAGGGCCCAGGCTGCCAGCAGCTCTGAGGCACCACACACACACACACACACACACACACAGGCTTTCTCATTTACGCCACAAGAGAAAGATGCTCTGCAATCCTTCGCTCTAGCAAGCTAACAAATAAACCCCCACAGGGGGAACACATGCTGTCCTCTCTCTAAGTCCAAAAGGACATCACCTTGGAATAGGAAACAAAATAATCAGAACTCAAGTAAGTTAACAAAACAGCACTGTGAGAGACTGCCTGGAGTTTTGAATGAGAAGATTACAACTGTGTGAGAATTTATTTCTCGAGAAATGTACAGCTACTAGGATGTACGATAATGTACGATACTAGGAGCAAGCTACTGAAACAGAAAGTGCTTGCTAAGCCCAACTCTCCTCTCTTAAACCTTTACCTTTATTCTGATTATAGCTGTCTGAACTGTCTGTTCTATGGGGAGTAACAGGGCTTTTCAGAGATGTTGATAAAACACATCCAAAGCGAGCTGTTCAGATGTAGCCTTCCTGCTTCAGACTAACCCGACAACACCATTTCTTACGTTATATGCATACGTTATATGCTCAGGGCTTCTCCATCAGTAAGTGTGAGTTCTATCATTATGTGTTATGATAAGTAAAGTAATCTATCCACCCATTTCCTGTGTCGCTTATGCTACACAGGGTCACGGTGAGGCTGGGGCCTATCGCAGGGGACGTGGCACACAAGGCGGTGACAACCTGGATGGAGTGTCTGAGTGTCTACCCATCGCAGGGCAAATTCGCTCACAGACTTACAAAAACATTCACACATTAAGGACAGTTTGGAAATTCCAATCAGCCGACATGTCTTTGGACTGGGGGTGGAAACCGGAGTATCTGGAGGAAGCCTCCAAAACACGGGGAGAACATGCAAGCTCCATGCACACAGGAGAGAGGTGGGAATTGAACCCCCAACCTTGGAGGTGTGAGGAAACTGTGCTAACCATTACGCCACCGTGACAAGCTCCACCCTGCCCCATCCTGCTCCACCCTACCCCACCCTGCCCCACTCTACCACACCCTGACCTGCCCCACCCTGTTATACCCGAAGTATAAAATACAATAACTTGTCATCTAGAATATCATCCTCATTAAAGTAGACAGGCTTTTTGGAAATAAATAAATAAAAAGGATTTCGTTAAATTCTTTGCTGTTTGCCATATTTAGCTCGTTTGCTAAACTACTTTCCATTGTGTTTAGATTCAGCAGGGTTGTGGCATATCTTGAACACAATTGGCTGTTATGTTAACCAGTCAAGCACTTCAACAAGCTGTAACTTTGACTTCCTGCTTCAAAAGTAAACATGTCAACATACGGAATCAAATCACAGTTCTCAAGCCATTTCATGGAGACTTTAATTACTAGTAACTTAAAGCAATTAGTGGAAAAATGTTTAAAAAAGGTTTAGACAGGCTATATACTGAAATAAGCATCTCTATAAGCGTCTCTCATTCCCCTCCTCCTCCTCCCTGTATGAATAGAATGCTAAAAACTTGTCTGAGCACTTGAGAGCCGCACTCCATCCACCCACTCGAGAGCAGTAAGTCTCTGCTTCCATCCACTTAAATCCTGAAGAGCCCGATACGCCAGAGCAAGACCTTAGCACACCAACACCAGAAAGCTTCATCGCCTAGAATGATTCACCATGATCTACCTAGCAAACATGAGAGTTTCTTCAACTATACTTTGCTGGGATGATGGAAGATAGATGATGGAGGATAGACGATTTAGGATAGATGATAGAGGATAGATGTCAGAGGAAAGATGATGGAGGATAGAAGATGGAAGATATATGATTTAGGATAGATGGAAAGATGTCGGAGGATAGACGACGGACGATAGACGACGGAGGAAAGACGACGGAGGAAAGACGACGGAGGATAGACGAAGGAGGATAGACGAAGGAGGAAAGACGATGGAGGATAGATGTCAGAGGAAAGATGATGGAGGATAGATGACAGAGGATAGATGACGGAGAAAAAACAAAGTGACAGATGAGTGTCAGAGGAACAGATCTGGAAAATACAAAATGGGAGTTAAAATCCTGAGCTCTCTGAGCTCCAGTCAGCTGTCATAACCTGTGTCCTAAAACCTGACATAAACACCCCTCTCCATCTACCAGATGATCCCCACACACACAATCAAGTTAAGACCAAACTCTTTCTGCACATAGTGATAAAGGTTTCAAAGGTTTTCATGGTTGATTTTTCGACAGATAAATACAGCAAAAGCAATCTTTTTCCCCTCTTCCTTTATCCTCAAAGTGTCTATACACCACTCTCTGTCTTCAGCTTATCTGGCGTCCTGCATACAGAGCTAAATCAGAGAGCTAAACCTCCTTGTATATTGCTTTATTTATTCTAGATCTGGGCTTGTCACAGAGAGATTACTACTTTTGAACCTGCCATGTTTTGTTGTCCTGATGGAAGCCGGACGGAGAAGAGGACGTAAAAAGGACAGGAAAAAGCATCGGCTGCAGCATATACAAATTAAAAACCTGAGCGCGACGACAGGACGGAATCTTATCGGAGATTCGAGGAGAACCTGGGGAAAAAAGAAATCGCTCTAATATGCTATAAGCACGGTATGAAGATATCAGGATGCACTGTATGCTAGCACAGGCACGGGAAATGAAAGGAAAAAAATAAAACCCTTATTTTCCACAACTGCACTCAGCCGTTAATTATGGTGTTAGAACTTAAATTAAGGCAGAAAATTTCCTCAATATTTCCACTTACAGTTCATGGACTCTTGGAGATATTGTGACAGAAAGAGGCTCCTCTCTCACACTGATTATCAGCTTTATTACAGAAGAGCATGACCACATTAACTCTTTCACGCCTCGGAATACTCGCTCTGACCCGAGTTCGCTCGTGTTTTACACACTTGTGTTTTCCAATGACATGAGTTCTTCTCACTTTCAGCAATTATCTGTATGTGTGTGTGTGCATGATTAAATGTGCAAGGCCTTCCTTTGTGCCTGGATGTAATAAAGGACGACTCAGTCCTTGTGTGACTATGTGCAAGCTTCGGGCACACGGTCTACGAAACCACCATGTTCTTTGTTCAACCCACTGAAGCACAGAAGCCTCGATGTGTTAAAGAGGTGGACAGTTCGAGGAGCGATCAGCAGGAGCTAATCAGCTGTTTGATGAACATCACGGTGGCATTTGTACATAGAAGTGCTCTCCGCTGGACTCATTTGAACACCACCTGCCACAAACTGACACTGAGTCATGGGATACTGGAATCGAAGGTGTTTAAATGGTAAGATGAAAGAAATTCAGAAAAAATGAAGAGAATGATCTCTAGAGTTCTCAAAGTGGGGTTCAGAGTTACAGGGTTCTGTGAAGCACAGTCAAGGGTCCATTTTTATTTTATTTTATTTTTTTACTTTGTTAAAGTTTGGCAATCACAGCCCTCTACTATCAAAGTTTCATAGTTAACCTGTTTGATTGGTCCTTTAAATCGAATGGGGTTAATCCAAACGTCAATAACTTAAAAACAGGTCAGCTATAAATAATGTTAACGTGGCATTAATGTTTTTTCTGTGGACATTTCTGAAATAAAAAGCATGCTTCATGCATGCTACATGCTTCAATAAATAGCCAGAGTATTACTGAACAAATTTCAATACTATATATATATAATAATGTAATGCATATATATAATAATAATGTTCAAAAAACCTGTTTGAGAACCTCTACTCCAAAAATGTTCTCTTATCTACAGTCGGGTCTATAAGTATTTGGGCAGTGATGCATTTTAACAGGATAAAGTATACAACGGCGAGATGGCTGATATGATCATCTCTAAAATGATTGATATTATAATACATTTCACTATAAAACAATAGTTTAGTCCATATGCTTACCTTGAACAACAAACACTGTCGGTTGGCAAAGATGTGCAGAAGCTGCACAGACACCATGCATTTTGCCCCACTCTCGCCTCCTCACCTCTCTGATCGTCTTCATTTCGGTGTACATTTTGAGTAATGTCTTCTATATTAGCCTCATCGCTTATGTTACGCTCGGGTTCAAATTGAAAAGGCTGAAGACATGTTTATATCTCTGTAGGGTCGCTGGAGAATCAAGACGGTTGCAACCATTTGACGTCACTACCCAGAATGCATTGTGACATAAACAGCAATGCCGGCCTATAGTACAACTGCAGGGATTATTATTATTTTGAAAAAACACTGACATCTAGAGTGTTTTTTGTGTAGCGGATTTATATAGCGGATGTCAGCGTTAATCTAATACGCCAGACAAGTCTTCATGGTCGGGGTTCCCTTTAATACTTGGATGCAAATCCTTTACAGTCAATGACAGTCAAACCCATGAACATCATCAAATGCAGAGTTTACGCCTTTGAAATGTTTTGCCAGGCCTTTATTGAAAATGGAGGGACTCTGACCAAAGTCTACACTTCAATCAAATCTTGATTGCTTCATTTCAAATCCACTGTGGTGGTGTAAAGAGGCAAAATTACGAAAAATTGTGTCCCTGTCCAAATACAGTTTGTCGTACTCAAAAAAAAAAACCCGTAGCATGACACTAATATCTTCCTAGACAAAACATTACTGTTATCTCTTTTCTAATATCAGCTATCAGCTTTGTCCTTTATCTGCATGTACAAATGTCAGTCTGAGCTGAGGTATTTCCTGCGAGCTTTGGCACTCGTCTGCTTGCCTGTGAAATGTATATTGGCATTTTTTCCCCTTCTAATTGTCATGTACCTGTTGTTCGGCTGTGGCTGGGGCTGGGTGGAGGCAGACAGGCTGCTGTGGCAGACGCCTGCTGTGTGTCGGAACGCCCTTCATCCACTCCTGACAGATGTCAAGGCTTTTGTTGAGCGAGCACGCTCTGTCACGTAACCCTTGTTCTGCATGTCATAAGTTACACATGCCTGTATGTCCACCAGACTGGTACACACACACACACACACAGACAGACACAACTCTCCATCCATCAGTAGGTCGTCCTCATGCGCACACTCTTGAGAATCCATCAGTTCCCACCTATTACCCCTGACAGGCTTCACTTGCCCAAATGCCATGATCCATGCAAATACATCCTGGCATGTCAGCATCGCATCTGAATGGTAAAATATCAGGCTAATGCTGATGCTGATAGGATAGGAACGTGCATGTGTGTGTGAGTGTGTGTGTTTTTGTGCGTCAAACTTTCGTTCAAAGTTATCAGGAAGTGCACAAGCTACGGGTCATAACCAGGAAAGCAATTATCTCGGCATGCCAAGCCAGTGAAAGAAAACGTGTAATTTAGACAAAGTGCTCAAACAAGCCATACATGAAGTATACACAGAAAAATCATCTATTTTAGAGCTTATCCTCCATTATCATGCGTAGACATTTATTATATACTACTCAACCTTAAAATGCAGTCATCTAATCATCAAGCTGAGGCAAGTTTGAAACGCTCTCGAATGCCACAGCTGTGCTGTTGCAAAGATGCATGTTTTAATTTGCAAGTGTTTGAGGTTGTGAAAAAAACAACAACTATGAACCACACAAAGCCACAGAAGCAGCCTTAGCTGCACTCACACAGGATGCGGGTGAAAGGGGAAAATGGTGCCTGTGTGTGCTGTAGGTAATGAGTGGTAAATGGTTGCCATGTAAGAGGTTTGTCCATATTTAGAACGAAGCTCAGTATCACTTCGATCTCTCCAATCATCAAGCACCTCTCTGTCTCTTGCTCTACCGAGTCACCATCGCCATGGAGACGAAACATCCGCCACAGCAACATAAAGTCTCCTCTGGATCATCAGAAATTCAGAAATTGTATTGTATAGTTAAAGGGATAAAAGGTGTACAAGTGGTGTTGATGCAGCTGTGAAATTAAGGTGAAGGAATGTCAGGCTTCCAAAGGTTTAACAGTTGGCAAACAGTACTTAGGTACCCTACTCATTTACATGGTACCCTACTCATTTACATTTTCATTTACATATATATATCTTGCATTATTTATTTATTTATTTTTAAGGTATGTAAGAGACCCAAAAAAATTTGAGGCTATCTTGGATGTTATGGAATTAAATTTGTGCCAAAAGTATTGAACGTAACTTTTCAAGACGTGAACAAAAATATATCACGAGAAAAAAAGAAAAACTCTGAAAAAATGAAAACAGTGAACTCTGTGGCAAAAATGTGACACGGTCTTCAGATAAACAGCATTCTCTGTTAATAGTTTTCTAAGCTTCGTTTTTTGCTAATCATGGTTTATGAATGCACTGCTAGAGATTTTTTGTATGCGTTCAAACTTTTAAGTTACGCTTTAAGTTTATGTTCGGCATTTTGGCACAAACCTCTCCTGTGGGCGGGGCTTAACACTGATTCACTCTCATTGGCTAGTGAGATTTGTCTCGACAGCGCCCTGACATGGAAGTAGAGGCTTAAGTGGCGCGACTTTTGGAAAGAGTTCTGGGTTGGGTTCTCTGTTTAGTTACAGTGTTTGTATTTTGTAGTGGAAATGACTTGTTTACTTAGTAAATTAGTTCGTAATTCATATTTGAGGTTTGGGTAGTCTCATACAACTATTTATTTGAGATGAGCTCTCACAGAGTGGCACAGAGCTTCGTCATCGTCATCATCCTCTTCCTCCTCCTCAGCTGGACACCCGAGCTGCAAGATCCAAATCTCACTAGCCAATGAGAGTAAATCGCCGTTAACCCCGTCCCCACACGAGAGATTTGTCCGTTCAATACTTTTGGCACAAATTTAATTCCAAAGGATTTTACCTGCAGTTACAAGAGCAAATAAGAGCCAATGTGTGTAGTAGAAGATGCTTGGAACAATCTACCAGCTGGTTTCCTTAAAAGCTGCATAACACTGAATCTAAGAGAGCGTGTGCAGCTGTAAACACAAAAGTAAATAAGGATTTAATTACATTTTAGTGTACCTTTTATTGGTCTTTCTAGGAATATTATGACATTTAGAAACATTTCACTTCATTATTTTTCATTAAGGTTTCTTCATATTCTGTAGATTCTCTAGTCTTGTGCTGTAATGTTTGTAAATGTCCATTAATGTTTGTGTGTGTTTGAGTGTGTACCATTTAGGTCGACTAGTAGACTTCACCACCGGAGCCATCCCATCTCTGTACAAGCTCTTGGTCTTACTGAAGTTCACAATGTTAAAGATTACCCTCTGAAAGAAAGGAGAGAAAAAACAGTTCCTTAGTGGTTAAACTTCTAGTGGTCCTGCAGACATTTAAATGATTTTGACCTTGATACGAAAGAAGGAACTACATTTACAGAAATACGCCAAAAGATATCTAGCCTCTGTTGGGAATATATATTTATATATATATATATATATATATAAATAATTAACACAGATGCTACACATTAGGCATATCTAGAGATTAAATACGACAGAGCTGTTGTCACATGTGGTGTGCTTTGAACTGAACAATGCAAATGTAAAGTGAACAGTATGCAAGCAATATATTAAAACAAACCAATTCCATGTCACTACTTCACTATAATTCCATATCATGTGAATGTAATAGGAAGAGGTGGTAATATGTGTGTGTGTGTGTGTGTGTGTGTGTGTGTGTGTGTGTGTGTGTATTATATATATATATCGTGTACTCATTCACGTTTCTCGATTCCTATTTTCCCTAGTTTGTGCCCGTTTGCCAATCGCCTGACCCACTATTATATAATAGATACCACGCTATTGTCTCATGTTTTGGATTTGTCTGCCTGCCGCTCTTTAATAAAACACTTATCTGCATTTGTATCTGTCCTAACCTCCATTAAGTTCAGATACGTGACCATCTATCTATCTATCTCTCTCTCTCCCTAATATATATATATATATATATATATAGGGAGAGAGAGAGAGAGAGAGAGAGAAGAGAGAGAGAGGAGGAGGATTTGCTAGTTATATAGCAAAGAATTAAATAAGTACAGCACTGCAGAACAGTAAATAAAAAAATAAACACTACATATCATGGAAGGTCAGTTTTACACTCGCTATAATGCATTACCTGTTTTCGATTAAAATGCACATACCTACGTACACAGAGATTTCAGCAGTTTTCTTTAACCTATTGCTCTGATTAAGATCAGAAGGGAAAAAAGGCAGAGGCCTAAATATATAAATAACTAATGCAATAATGTAAGCAAGTCTATAATGCATCTGAAAATGACTCTTCTTGATGGACCATATTAAATTAATAACTAAGCCCAGGTGGTGGAAGTTAACGGTGTGCAGATGAAATCCTATTACAGCCCTATTCCTGTCAGATTCTCTCACTCTTTCTCTCTGTTGCTCCATACATTCCCCTCCCCATCTGCGACTGTAGTCACAGAAGCAAGGGATTGTGGCTGGGCTGAATCAGGCTAGGCTAAAATGACATTTAACTGATGTTCACAGGCGAGACAGGCTCCTGTAGCGGCTAGATAAGACCATTGCTGCTGGCATTTCAATTACACTTTTACTGCCCTGCACATCTGTCGCAAGCCTGCTTTCACTGGTTCCTTCCACAGGCAAACACATCCTCATCCCCCAACTCTGCATCACTTTGCTCTTTCTTCTTCTTTTTTAATCTTGTTTTTTTTTTTTATTCCAGGACTGGAGCGGATTGGGCTGCATTGCTAAACCATGCCCCTGGGGTAAATATGGTTGGGTCAGTTTGCAGTCAAGTAATGTGAGTGGATGGCATGAGTTTGTTTCCAATAATAAACACAGACTTTCTCTTCAAATTATCAACATCCGAGGATTATAAGGTCAGGACTAGTACGGTGTCTTATTAGACTCATGGAATGATCCGTGAAAGATGACAAATCATTTAAAACACTTCATTATCAACAGAAAAGACAGCAGTGCTTGCTTGATTTTAAAGGTGACTCCTAATCCTTTCCTAATGTCAAAGCTGATTTACAATCTGTGCTTCCTTCCCCTTTTTTCCCCCACCAGCAACAAGGCTTGGTTACGCTGAAGCTGTCAGGAACAATACTCTTCTATTGTCTGTCATAATTTTCCAGAAGTGTCTTCATTGGCACTAATGGGTGCGTTAGTATGAGGTAAGCGCAAGGGGAGGTTTGTGGCAAGCTAATTTCATCTCCGCCTCATTAAGACCTTTGTGCTGTGCGTGTGCGTGTATGCATATGTGAAATGGGGAGCTTTTTTCCACTCACACACACACACACACACACACACCTTGCTCTAGTTAAACCACTGAGTGATTTGGGCCTGGTCTCATGGAGCTGCGTGAGGATCGTCGGAGGAGCCACTCGTCCTGTAAATTTAATTACAGTGTGAGCAGGAGGAGCGCATTACCATCCAGCCTGTCTGAGATGTCATTTCCATCAGGCTTGTCAAAGCTCCCACTCTCTTCCTAAGAGTCAGCATGGCAGGGAAACCACACCTGGGGCCTCTGCGCATACCAAAATCACTCAAATGCTTGGAGAGGAAAGTCATAACTCACTGCAAATTAGCATGCGAGTCTGAAGCACAATTTGTATAAACTTATGGAGGTGTGTGTGGCCGGAGAAATGAAGATTTCTGAAGTAGAAAAATTGAGTACAACAACCAAAAAAAATATATGACTAGGTAGGATGTTTTGGACTTGGGAAATGTTTCAAGTTAACTTTGCTCAGTGAACGGAAAACGGATGTTTGACATCTAAAAGTGGGCCTGCAAACATATAAATGTATTTGACTTGTCCAGTCTGTGCTTGCAAATATTTTCTAATAACCACTGTTGCCAATACATTAGATACTTGCACAGATTCAATACAACAGATTGGTTATCATATGTGATTCATCTCAAACTTAAAGGAAATTCAAACATATCACTGTGTATCTATTAGGAAAAAGCGCATCACGTGTAAATCATATCCATTGCAGTGGTGGCAATATTAGCAATATATCAGTACACAGTAGTGCTTACAAGTCAAGTCTCCAAAAAAACTGGCACTGATGTCTAAAAGCATGTCTGCAAATGAGTGGAGAGGAGAAGGCCTCACCACGTCACATTTCAAATATAATTCCTCTTGGCCAAATTCCACTGCAAGAAACCGAGGCTACATCCATTAGAAACTGCTAAATGACATGCAGTGTTACTAACATGGATGTCAAACAAGCGTGCTCATGAAGGGACACATCCACAAGTTCGGTATGGGTTTCGGTTCGGTTGCTTAATTCCCTCTACATCCATACTGTGTTGCAGTGGGTTAGAATCATGCTCATGCTTCAAGGATTGAAGAAAGATCTTAACATGGTATATATGTGTTTGTGTGTGAGTTTGGGTGTGTGTGTGAGAGACAGAGAGGGGGAGAGAGAGAGAGAGAGAGAGAGAAAGGGGGCAGGACCGGGGCAGGACTCCAGAACAGAAATAGCTGGATGTCAAATGGTGTTTGGGGGCAAATGGTGTCTTTTGATACTGATCGATCTGCAGTGAGACCTGCGCTGGGGAAAAAAAAAAACTGCTTGAAATATTTAACAGACTCCTCTAAATGGAGAGAGACATAAATAATATACTCTGACCTCCACAGTTAAAGAGAGGACACAGTGTACATCCGACGCTGAATAATAAAAGATATATGCTAGAGTTTATGCATATGAAAAAGTACTGTATTCTGGATGAACTGATTTTTCAGATAATATTTAGGATAACACTACTTTCACATGCCTTTATCAGTTAAGCACTTATGTAAATCCTTAATTAGTGTTTGCATTTGCAATTTTGAGTTACAAAATCGACTGAATCGACACAGAATGACTTTGTGTCATTACACCTTCAGCTGTTTCTCTTTTTGTCATTTGTTCTAGATAAGGGAACCTGCTAGATAACCAAATTAATAAATAAAAAGTGGTCATTTGCAAACTATGGTTAGATCATGGTTACAATGGTATGTCTGTCACGGTTATTTCCAACATCTTACTAATCAGCAGCTTATAAAATAGCACTTGATCCAGAATATTCTATTATTTTGCATGTTCTTTTTTGGATCGCACACTGACAGTTAATTGCATGTTCAGCTTAATGAAGCTAAAATATACTAAACCGTGATCATAAAATCGCAATGTGAGGTCTATTTTATCATGCTTTTAATTAGCTATTTTGAACTGTTGAATTATTAACAATGCCAATTGTAAAGGATTTATTCTAAACTCCTCCTTTCAGAGAGTATACTCTTCAAAAGGACACACCCACTACTGTAACGAGTTTCAGCTCTGTCTATTAGCGGGCAGCCAAGGAAGACCGGAGGTGGTGCTTTTTCTTACAAACCTACGTAGTTTTGTACAGGAAGTAAGTCTGGAATTACGAATCGATTCAGCTGTTCAGAGCCGGTTCCTTCTTTTGGGAGTCAATAACTCCGTTTGTCGTGCGCTTTGATTTTCGAAACTTACTTACGTACAAACTTACATTAGCAAACAGCTATATAACACTACATGAAAGGTAATATCTGAATAACCATAATAGGTGCACTTTAAGGGACAATATCATTAATCAAAATTGTCATATTTATGTATTTAACACTGGTCTCAAGTGTATTTATTTCATCATGACATACTGTGGTAACATCAAACTATTAGTTGGCAATATTGCACAAGTAAAATGTCCTGAAGTTAAAATCAAGCATAATTGAAATATGCCTCTGTATTAGAGGCATATTTAATGGAGGTTATTATAACAGCAAAGGAGGGACTACATCTGGAATGGGATGTTCAGAATGCACATATGGATGTGATAGTCAGGTGTCCACATACTTTTAGCCATATAGTGTATGCTGATTACTCCTTCAACCATGGCACTTCTATATACATAAACATGGTTACTATGCCGTTCCAATAGTTTCAGAAGACAATGCATATTTTACAATATCTTAAACCATAATAAAGTGTACTATGAAGATCGCAGATGGCAGTGTGATGACCTCTGGGTAAACTGGGTCTGACACATGCATACTGGTGAAAGTGTAAAGCCACAAAGCAGGCATGATGCCATGGCTTATCACACCCTGATGAGCCATGGCATACACACACACACACACACACACTCACTCACAGTCTCTCTCTCTCTCTCCCTCTCTCTCTCACACACACTTAAATCTGACATAGCTATGTATAGACTGCCAATGTCAGATGCTAATTTGAGTCAATGAAGAAGGTTAAGACCTCTACTTACCCACACACACACGCATAACCATGTGCACATTCACACACTCGCCCCGATTACCTGTTCTCAAAACACACCAGCCTCAGCAGAAAAAACAATTAAAGCCACATGTAACTCATTCAGAAACTCTTTCTAGAAATAGTGATGAGAAATTTTCACATAGTGACTACTGATCAGCAGACGACCTGCTGGGCACTGTTTAAATGTCAGAATTTAATTTCCTCTTATTCAATAGGCTGTGTGAGGGAGATCAGATAGCAGCAGGTTGTGACAGTCTTTTTAAGACAGAAAAACCAGAGACCTTTTGTTTGCGGAGGCATCCGCTAGCCTTTTGTACAAGAATCTTTTATTCCACCAAAGATCCAGGAAGTGGGTGCTTTCAGGTTGTTTGCTGAAAGGCAATCTATTGCGGCATTGTGCAGGAGCAAGGTGCAAACTTGCACCAGTTTAATTAGGCCTTTGCCCATCCACTGAGTGACAGGCCGACAAAATACAGGAGGCACGATGCGAGAGGTCATACTCGGTGAGACAGCGATGTCTGCCGAGTCACAAAAGCGGTCCATTAACCTACAGAGCACTGTGCACAGCCATTCTAATAAAACTGGCCTTTAAAAAGAAACTTTGTGTGTGAGCATGAATTCAAATTCTTAATCTTTATACTTCTTGCTTTAATGATAATGATGCTACTTTATTGGTCTGATATTTATCCGGCTCTATTCTAGGATTTTGCATTTCTACAATTTAAATTGATTCACTTCTCTCAGCTCCAGCAGCACTAATAATATTATACAGGGCTGTATTCCAATCTTATTGGAGGATGGTGTGCTCTCTATCAGTGCAGCAAGAGAGAAAAATTAATAAAATAAAACCCTATCTCTATTCCTCTTACTCACAAAAAGGGGTTCATTTGCTCAGCGGCCTCGTCTCTCTTACTTTCTTTTTCTCCGTCACTCTGTTCTGATCTCTCTTACATATTATGTATCCCCCCTCCCCAACCCCATCTCTCACACAGGGTCTCCTGTCAGGCTGCAGGGAAGAGGTGGAATTGTCAGAAGTGATGGATGACTATCAACCTTCTGCTGTCTCCTACTCCGCTCCTCTGAGATTTACACAGCCACCAACTACCAGGCATGAAAACCAATCTCTCTTTATATTCCTCTCGCTTGCTCACTCCTTTTTCTCGCTCTGCTATCTATCCATCTATTTTCTATGCTGGCTTCTTCCCTCTTCTATTATCTTAAGCTTTTTTGTCCACCGGTGAAGGACTTGGAGAACATCGTGTATATATATATATATATGCAACCAATCGACTGCACTTGTTCCTTGTGTGGTTCTGCTGAACAGCCAGAGATGTGTTTTGGATGTGGTTATAAATTGTGCGCCTCTATGACAAGCCTGCTGTCTCTCCTGGCGCTCCATTCCCCCCGGCACGCAGAAACCCGGCGCCTGCGCATCTAAACGCTGTAATTATAACACCAGAAAAGGTGCCACTGTGGGTAATTGTGCTCTCAAAATAGTAATTGCTTTATTATCATGACTATTTTGGCGAGCGTAATGATCGTTAGAAGGCATTATGTTAATGCAATTAAGCTGTTGCATTATTGCTCTACCCCTTTCTAATTGGGGCTATCTCACAGGGCACATTCCTTAAATACACTCACTTATAGATTTAAACTGTGCTTCGAGAGCAAGGAATCAAGAATAAGAACAAGGGGAGGATCAGGGATATACTAAACAGAAACACATAAATAACAACAGAAAACTGTTATTGCACCCTTTAAATGTCACCAAATGTAAAACCAGTAAAAAACAAAACAAAAAAAACACTCCTACAGAAATGTGAGTAGGGACAAAAACATAGACTCCCAGAATCCCTAATGCACCCTCCTCTAATGCGTTTGCCCCAAGCTTAAAAAGCATGTTAATGCTATTCAAATTGCAAGATAAAACAACTCTGACTATTGTGGGAGTTGTTGTTGATCTGAGAAAGCAGGACTCAATTCAGTGCAGAAAAACGAAACAAAAAACACAAACCCTTAAACAGCTTTCTTACTCTTGATCGTCTGAACTGCCTGTTGCTCACATCTCAACCCTGGCTTAATCAGATACATTCGAGGTTTTCATTCCTAATGCAGAGCTGATTAACTTATAATGGACTCTGCTAGAGAAAACCAAATTTCTTTTTTTGAGATTATTTTTGTAGCCTGCGTATTTATCCGTTTACCCGATGTTGTTACTATTCTGTCGATTTAAACCCAGCCGGGAAATATTAAGCACGATTACCAACCAGCCTGCACAACATCCAGCAAATTTAGACTTGAATGAGAGATCACATCGCTGAGACTTTGAGCATGCACTCTCGATCATTTTCTGTCTCGTTTAACACACACCAAGGTGCTGAAATGCTTTGCCTACATGCTTTCTAGGGTTATTTTTAAACTGCCCTCTCTTATGAGCCCTTTCCCTGTCCGACTGGTCTACAGGAAGGAGGGAAGGAGGGACGGAGGGAGAGAGAGAGAGGCAGACAGACAGACAGGACAAGAAAAAAAAACCCTGCCAGTTTGACGGCTCGTCTCTGAACACAGAGAAAATCCTTTCTTGACCTCTGGGTGACACATTGTCGGTTCCTACCTTGGTTCTGACACTGTTCCAGCTCTATCCTGCTCTCTGAACCTCATCTTTGCTCTCCAAAGCAAACTTCTGGAATTCAAAACCGCAAATACCAGCATCCTCAAAGCCAGGAATCGAGCAGAGGATATCGAGGTCTCTAAAGACTATTATTTAGCCAGGCAGATAGGTTAGGCACATACTTTATTTATTATTTTTTAACTCGACACAAAATGTACTTTATGATGAAAATGCAAGAATCAATATGTTACTCTGCTCCCCACCAATCTGTGATAATTACAATACAGCTCCCTGGTCTTAGCTGTCAAGATGCCAAATCTAGCCACAGGCCTGAGAATGAGTCACTGAAAGATAAATAATGCAGTAGTGAGTGTGTTTGTATGTAGGACGTGAGTCAAAGCCGAACTGGACTATAAATATGTCTCTCTACGGCGGTTCAACCTGCTACAACTGGCAGGTGATCTCACATCCTTTTACAGTCCACTTAAATATGCAGATTTCAGGGAGAAATGGTAAATAAATAAATAAATAAATAAATAAGAGTCAGGGAGACGGAGTGCTTATGTGTGTTTTTGTGTGTGTATGTAAGTCCGTGAGTGTGTGTGCGTGTAGGGACTTCCTGTGATCTCAGGTACTATAGCTTTTCACCTCCTTTATTTTGAAGAAGAAGAAGATGGTAGATCTGGCCTTCTGTCCTGCCTCTGCTGCCCCATCAACACCAGTTGAAATGAGAAAATTGAAGTGGGCAGACGTTATTGCCTTGCACAAGCACATGTGGGTGGAGTGATGCAGGGAGGGAAGGAGAGTGTGGGGGAGGTTAATAATGCTATACCACTGTTACTGAATCCCATTTCCCTGTCTCTCTGCATAGACACATGCCTTTATGACCCTAAACGACAAATAGACGAACACAAGGGAAAAATAGTTTTGGGGGGGTGGGGGGTGGTGGGAGACAGTCTGGGTCAAGAGTAGCCACAGCAGACAACACAGGCCTGACAGTGCTGCGTAGGCAGGAAGTGATGTCACAGGTCATTGTTTGTAATTAGGAGTGTTCTTGGGGGTTCAATAACCCCTAAACCTTGCAGGAGAGATGCTGACTATGCCACACTGCCTCTAGAATATCAATCTGCTGGATGAACCAGATTAATTAATTGCCACTTATCAGGCTGTCCTCTTTTCTCTCTCCCGCCATATACAGTATCTTCCTCCATTTCTGCTAGATATAGCATTTCTCTGTGTGTGTGTGTGTATGTGTGTACACATAGGTTTTGCCCCCATCTTCTGCTGCATTTGGCAATGTGGGCTTTTGATTGAGATGCTATGAAACCTGTGATGAGAGGTGAAGGAAAGAGACAGAAAGAGAGAGAGACAGAGAGAAAGAGAGAGAGAGAGTGAGAGACTTGATTATGAAGCTGCTTTGTAAGGAATAACACGCGACACGGGGTGGTGTGATATGGCCCGATGTAAAGTGGATCATTTTCATATAACCACACAATTGTATAGTTTATACCACAGCGGTTTGACAACAGTCATGTTTTAATTTATTCATGAATGACACATCACACATTTCTAACGGTTTATAGTTAGATGATAGTAGATTTAATACTGTCTAACAACCATGAGAAAAGTTCGTTCCTGTTAACTATTATGTTCTCACCATGATAAACAGTTGTTCCCTCACCAGCATCTCCTTTTCTGTCTTGTTCTCTCGCAAAAAAATGCAGCTTGTCATTTTGCCAAGAAACTGGACAGCATAAAGTCCTCTATCCTGAAGACTTTCCTGTGTTAGGAAACTTTACAAAGCACAGTGCTGACAGCGGAGACTCGATCCATAAATGTTAATTAAATGTCTAGTAGTGAAAAAACACGTCCCTGTGTATATGCTATTATTCTAGAAACAATAACGTATTAGAATGTGCGCATTAATATTAACCTATCGTTCATGTTACAGCTGGAACTACTGTCCGAGCCCTGTGGTTATACAAAAAAATAATGCAATCAGATTCGAGAATTTGAACTGAGCGGTGGTTTTTTTTAAACACAATAAATGACACAAAATAAAATTCTATACTTGTCAACTGATGATTATTTGTTTTATAATTACTTGTGTGTCCTTTGGGCTTTTATCAACAATTAGCTTAAAAGTTATTCAAAAATAAAACGAGTGTTAATGGGTGTGACTCAAAGTAAGGTTCCTTCAATTGTGAGTTTAAGTGGCTCCTCATCATGAAGGTTACAAAAGGTTTAATTGATGAGACAGACACAGATTCACGTCCCTATACTAAAATGCAGTGTGTATTGATCTATCCATTTTCCGTACCGCTTATCCTACACAGAGTCGCCTATCCCGGCGGACTCGGGGCACAAGTCCAGGGGACCCTGGACGGGGTACCAACCCATCACAGAGCACAATCACACACACATACACACACTAGACAATTTGGAAATCCCAATCAGCCTACAACGCATGTTTTTGGATTGGGGAGGAAACCGGAGTACCTGGAGGAAACCCCCAAAGCATGAGGAAAACATTCAAACTCAGCACACACAGGGCGGAGGCAGGAGTCAAATCCCCAACCCTGGAAGTGCGAGGCAAACGTGCTCACCACCGTGCCCCCCAATATGAATTCAATTTAACAGCTGAAGTCGTTAACCGGCTTTGTGACGTTTTCCTCTGCAACTCCTGCATTGCTATGCATTGGAGCGATTGAGTAGAGGCTATTAATTGGATGCCTGGTGGACGTTAAGGCACGCGGTAACCTTTAGAAAGTCACACGTAACAGAAAGTGATGCCTTTTCCTGCACTTGACTGATTAGAGTCTGATAAGCATGGAAAACACCACACCCGCCATCGATTCCCAGCAAAACAAATCAATATGCGCTAAACCGCAAAAAATAGTGAAATTCCTGCTGCACATGAGCCCAAAAATATTCTGAAAAGACAAAGTGCTACAGTAAAAAGAGCCAAGAGGGGAGCATGAAGATACTCCAGCAAGTGTCTAGATGTATATGTTGATTTACATAAGCCAATGTTTCGGTGGCTTCAGTCCAGGCCTGAGTTTCAAATAAAACAATAATGGCTACACACCAATAAGCCATAACATTAAAACCACCTGAAAAACATACCGTAGGTCCCCCCGTGTGCTGACAAACAGTTCTGACCCCTCAAGGCATGGACTCCACAACACCTCTGAAGGTGTGCTGTAGTATCTGGCACCTACACATTAGCAGCAGGTCATTTCAATCCTTTAAGTTGCAAGGTGTGGCCTCCGTGGATCGGACTTGTTTGTCCAGCACATCCGACAGATACTCGATCGGCTTGACAGGTGGGGAATTTGGTGCCCAACTCAACTCAAGTCAGCTGTGTGTGTTCTGGCACCTTTCTATCATAGTCACCATGATCTAAAGTAGCTGTTTTCTGGGATCAGACCAGACGGTCTAGCCTTTGCTCCCTACGCGACGCGCATCAATGAGCATTGAACGCCCATGACCCTGTTGCCTCTTCACCGGTTGTCCTTCCTTGGACCACTTTTGGTAGATAGTAACCACTGCACACCAGGAACACCCCACGAGACCATCACAATTTGGCCGCTGTCAAAGTTGTGCAGATCCTTACGCTTGCCCATTTTTCCTGCTTCCAACACATCAACTTTGAGAACTGACTGTTCACCTGCTGCCTAATATATCCCACCCCTTGACAGGTGTAACGAAATAATCAACGTTACTCACGTTACCGTCAGTGGTTTTAACGTTATGCCTGATCAGTATATGAAGATGCAAAATAATGAACGGGGATGACAAAACTTCCAGGCAGTCATTCCTACAAGAATCTCAGTAAAAAGAAGATAGCGGTTAAGAGCTGGCCCTGCTGTTGCAGCTTAGTTAGTTAGTTAGTCGTTTCTAGAAAAAATCGAAGCATAAATGTGTTCTCTGCATTGTTTTATTAATAACGTTCAGTGTTCTTAGTATATTAGTAGAAGCGGATGAATAAACCTCATCATGTTGATATGGGTTGTTACGAGTATTTCAGCTGATCAGACTGAGCACTCAGTATGAAAAAAAAAAAAGAATACTGATCAATGTAGCAGATCATCTGTTGAAGCCAATCACATGCATTTATGCACCTGAAGGTAGCTCTCCCAGAAATAGAAGAGATTTCACACATTTTATAGATTTCTTTTTTTTTTTTGCTCTGGTTTGTCTAGGGAGCAGCTGAAAATGATGGCTTGTTTAAAAATAAATTCTGATTAAAGCAGATGTAAGAAGTGAGAAGTCTGTGTTTATTCTTTGCTTTGAAACAAATGACTCTGAACAAATGTGCTCAGAGTCCATGGTGTCAGTCAAGCACTAGTGCAAAACAAAGCATTAAAAGTTCGTTACCATTCAGTCATGTTAGTTGCTTATCCACACAACTATAAGCAACTCATTTTACAGAGTTTCAGAAATTGTAGTTACAAACCCCATATAGAAAACTCCAATGGCATGACATTCACACAGTATTTGTAGTGTCTTTACAGTAAACACACATGCTGGCAAGGTGTCTGGCCAGGCAAAAGGCAGCAGTGTGTTACTGGTTATATGAAACTAAATGGTAAATGGCGCACTTATATAGCGCTTTTATCCAAAGCGCTTTACACTGTGTCTCATTCACCCATTCACAGACACACCAATGGTAGCAGAGCTGCCATGCAAGGTGCTAACTTGCCATCGGGAGCAACTTGGGGTTCAGTGTCTTGCCCAAGGACACTTCACCATGTGGAGTCATCCGGGCCTGGAATCGAACAGCCACCCCTACAATTAGAGGACGACCCGCTCTACCAACTGCGCCACAGCCGCCCTACACATCTCAGTGTACAGGCCATTTAAAAAATGTTCTATATTTTTATTATTTCTAAGAATCAAGAACCACTTAAATTAGTTGTGTATTTCCACAATTTGACTCAATCACGTAAATGAATGAGAATATTTACAGGGTGGTTCTGAGCAGAACTCTCTAAGGGATTCACATTTGCCCAAGACCAAATTCAATGTTAGACTTCTCTATCGATTTCTCTATAAAAGCAAAAGTATGCCTGAGGTTGGATTACCTTTATCATATTAAGAGAGCGCTAAGAGCAGCATCTGGGATCGCTAATGGTGATACACTAACACATGCTGCAGGGAAGGTCAAAGATGAGAGCTCTGATAACAAGACAGAGCCGGGGAAACACACAGTAATGTCTTTAGCTTCAGAGTAGCATTTCAGCCTACTAGAGCTTGGTGGAAGTCTAGCCTTAATCAATTCTAGGAAAGGCTGGACTAAGAAAAGAACCCAAGGAAGTAAAGAGAATTTGAATATTTATTTAGACATTCTAGACAAAAGCTATTAGACTAAGACCATATACAAAAAGTATATGTTAATAATGCCATGTCCTTTAAAATGACATTGTGTATTGTGTGTGTGTGTGTGTGTGTGTGTGTGTGTGTGTGTGTGTGTGAGAGAGAGAGAGAGAGAGAGCGAGAGAGAGAGAGAGAGAGCGAGAGAGCGAGAGCGAGGTGGTCATTCTGGGTAAGAAGGAAAGCCTATAAAGTTAACAGAGTGAATATCATTCAAGAAGATCAAATTAATTAATCCACCACCTGCCATAATGCAGTGCAAGCGCAAGAGCAACTAGTGCAGTGTACAACAAAAATGAAAGGGAGAGAGAAAGAATGAAAGAAAGATAGAATACATACAGTACAGTACCTAACGCAATTAAAATACATTGGACTTTAAGGACATGTCCATTGTCTTGCACAAAAATGCCCTTTATGGAAAAATAGAAATCATGGTTGAAAAACCAGTATTCATCATCACAGCAGCTCATCTACAGAAACACAGCATTTTACAGAGGGGGCATCTCTGTAAAGAATCTTCCTGTGCTGTTAAACAGAGAAGCATGAACTGTGAGTGGATTCATTCCATATCAGCTTAAATGGGATTAGTACCCAGGTGATTGCTCACTTCTCTACCAGGACCAGAGTGTGAGTGCGGGCCTCTATTACAGCTGCTGAGAGACACACTGAGAACATGTAGTGCATTCAGCCATTTTGGGCACTGGAAGTAGTTAGAGAAAGTTATGGTTTTGAGCTTTATTATTACTGAAAATGATTCAAATTATCTGTGCCAGTCCAAATCTTGTGTACAGCAGAGATTTGAGAACTCAGCAGAAGTCAGTGTCAGTCGAATCAATCTTATTCTTCAGCCAAGCACTGCTCGGCAAATCTACCGTGCACCATTTTAGACATCTGACACACTGTCACCCCAACTGTGAATAAGACCATATTTATTTCGCAATATTACTTAAGTAATAAAACTGTGCATGACAAAAAAAAAGGTTCTCCTAATGGAAATTCTGGAATCCACCATGCCTTCATTCAACTAAATAAATTAGGAGATACTTAACACTTTGCCACAAACAACCTTCACAACTGGCGGGTCTTATTTACAGAGTGCATTTCATAGTCATCCAATTGTGTCATTCCAAAATAACCCTCAATTCCACACTTGATTCGTAAATTCAATACTTAATTAAGTGAGGCAGATAAAATCATAAATACATTAGGAAAATAATTCACATCAATTTATGTGAGCGTTTCAAGCACTGTTGTTTTCCCCTTTTTCTAAAACCTATTTATTTGTAAATTCAGTTTTGCAGTTTTCAAGGCTGGGAGTAACACACCTTGACATTCAAACTGAATATACGTTTATTCTAATAGAAAATGTCTGGAGGTTATTTCAACATAATATTTTTTCCCTATAATATAATCAGAATATAACCAACATTTATTTACAAAAGACTAACATTGGGAGACTGCTGTCATTAAAAATGTGCTATTAACTGTAATTTGATGAATCAAAACCACAATTAGAGAATTTATATTATCAACACACCAGTGGGTATGATGGTTTAAACTATTTTCAGAATAATTAATTATATTCTTTAAACGGAAAATGTGTCAGTGGTAATCAATTTCGTATTTTAAATGTAGGTTATTTCCTAAAAGCTGCATCTGTGTTCCTCGCATTACTGTTGTACAGGTGCACTTTGAAAAACAAAAGGTTACGATTTACATGAAGGTTCCCTCAACTGACAATACCTGTATTTAACATGAACAGCATTAATACATTAATACAAAAGGATACATTAACAAAGTAACAAGTTATTTTAATTTAATTTTTTTTATAGTAAACCATCCATCCATCCATCTAATAAGCTAAATAATCAACATCTGCGACAACCAAGGTTCATATAAACAATAAGTTAAAAAAAAAAAAGCTTACAAACACAAATGTCAGGGTATCTATAGGTAACAGGACTTCAAATTTAATACTGTTCAAGACATTTCCAAAAAATGTTAAGACCTGCACATTGCTTCAATCATGCTACATGATGCATCAGCTATAATAGACTATGTTTTTGCATATACATCCATTTCTGGGTTCAAGTAAATTATAACAGGGTAAACTTATATATGAGAGACCAGAGCAAATATCTTTTTGTATAGAAGAAAATATATTTGTATATATTTAAAAAATTGTTGCTATGTTGTAATATTACTATTGCACTGAATAATACTTAATAATAATAATAATAATAATAATAATAATAATAATAATAATAATAATAATAATAATACATTTTTATTTGATATACAAATAGTAATATAACAACATTAATATATTTCAGACGTAATTCACTGTCACTTTTAATTCACCTTTATTTTGGCGAGTAACTGCAGGAAATCACTTCTCATTACTGATCAGGTGAAATGCTGTAAACCTCTGACCAAAAAATGTTTGAGATTCTGCTAAAACCAAAGTGAATCTGGAGCATGTTGTGTCTAAATGCAGGTTATACGGGACTGAAACTCACAGCACAGACAGAGAGGAAGTTGGTGTGGAGCGACATTTACTGTGGATTGAGCTGCTCTAAAACACTGAGGAGCCACACACACACTCTGAGTCACACGGGTTTACCATCTCAAACAGCAACAAGTAAAAATAACATCCAAATCTGCTTTATGGTGTCAGTACGGTTAAATTCATAAGACCTTTGAAACGTGAATTTAAGACATTTTTGCAGTTTATTTGATTTGTTTTATTTAAAAAAATATATATTTTTATTGGAAGAGATGGCACATTGGAAAGAGAATCAAACAAACAAACTTTAGTACACTGAGACTCACAAGTGTAAAAGGAAAAAAAAAAGTTATAGAAATTGTTTTGTCTATCTCAGTGACTCAACAAATTGGGAGCCAAACTCTTTTTTTTTTTTTTTTTACAGGTTAGAACACACATTCATACGTCCATACATATTGATTAGATTTTTTGAGGAGTTATTCTAAGTCATAGATTGAATAAACATTTTAGTCAATGCAGGTTTATTGCATTAACACTTAAGGAAATGTCAATAAATACAGTGGAATTAAAAAGTCTACACACCCGTGTTAAAATTGCAAATGATACTATGATAAAATCATGCAAGATCTTTTTCCACCTTTAACGTAACAACCGATTAAATGAACGTGGAAAAACAAATAAAGTTTTAGGGGAAAACAGAAAGAAGAAGAAAATCAATAACCTGATTACACAAGTGTGCAGAACTCTTATCTAATACTCTTAAAGCACCTTTTGCTTGTAATACAGCACTTAGTCTTTTTGGGCAATAGTCTACCACTCAGTACGTCTGGCAATTTTATTCCACTCTTCTTTGTAAAAAAAACAAAAATAAAAAATAATAAAATATCCAGACCTATCAAATTGCAAGGGGATTTCTTATACATAGCCCTCTTCAAGTCATTCCACAGGCTTTTCATAGGATTTAGATCTGGACTCTGTCTGGGACCTTCCAAAATGTTGAATTTCTTCTTCTGAAGACATTCCTTTGTTGACTTTAATTTGTGCTTTGTAGCATTATCGTGCTAAAAATGGAAAAAAAAAATGGAATGGAAATGTTTTAAGATCTTCAACTTTCTAACAGAGGCCTGTAGGATTTGCAGGAACTCTGAACTTGAGCTAATGATTCTGCTTGCCTCGAAGTCTTCCTCTGCACACATCCACACTATTCTACACCACGATTCCCTCTTGACTACAGGTCCAGTCCCAGCTGAAGAGAAGCAGCTCCATAACACGATGCTTCCGCCACCATGCTTCATTGTTTTTGTGCCAAAAATATATTGCACAAAAAGGCCTACCTTGGCCTCATCAGACTACAAAACATTTTGCTAAATGTTTTAGAGTAAATTAGGCAGGTTTGGATTTTTTTTCCATGAGAAAGTGTTTCCGTATAAAGACCGTAATTCATATTCTTCATATGTGAAGAATATGAGAGATTTCTTTCATATGAGGGGGAGTGACCAGTTCTTGCCAGATATTCCTGCAGCTTTGTTAATGTTGCTCTAGGTCTCTTGGCAGCCTCCCTGATAAGTTTTCTTCTTGTCCTTTTTGTGGAGGGACATCCTGTTCTCGGTAATATCACTGTGATGTCACTGTGATGTAATGTCACTGTGATGATTTTCTCCAGTTACTGATGATGGCTTTCACTGTATTCTAGGGTACATCTAATGTTTTGGGAATTCTTTTGTACCACTCTCCCGAGTGATACCTTTCAACAATGAGGTCCTGCAAATGCTCTGTTAGCTCTTTAAGAGCCAACACATTTCTTTAGAAACAGCTGAGCTTTATTTGGGGTTAATCCGAATCACAACACTGATGATAGGTGTGTGATAATTCGATGGCCCGTTATAAAAGGGTGTGTACTCTTATGCAACCAGGTTATTGTAAGTTTTGTTCTTTTTCTCCTAAAATGTTTCTATTTGTTTTTCATTAAAATTTTGTTGCTTGTAATATCACAGTAAAGGTGGGAAAAATATTTAACAGGGGTGAGTACACTTTTTTATATAGAGGACTGCGCTCTTTCCAGTTTCTCAGTAGCATAACAAGCTATATTTTTTGTCCCATTAACTTAAAGAAAGAAAACATTAAAGGCTGGTGAGGGACAGATTGTTTATAGCTGCTATAACATAGTAAGTGATAACAGGAAATAGCTTGTTTGTGGATGTTCCAAAAAATCCTATAATAAGATGGGGGGAAAAAACAAAACAAAAAATACCCTTCCGCTCTTGTAGTAGCATGGTCAACCACCCTATCATTGATTATTTTCCTACAGCAGAACGCAGCATGTGTTATTTCTTACATAGTTAAAGGAACCTTACTGTAATGCATTACCAAAAAAAAAAAAGGTAATCAATTACTCTCTATGACAAACTTCTTTTTACAGGTAGATGGTAAGTTATCATGTTTTTCCATGTTTATTCTGTTTATTCCTGACTTGGACTAAAATAATCAAATAGTGAAATATATATACTGTATTTTATGTGTGTGGGGGCAAAGAACAAAGAATATGGGAGAGTTCTATTCACCGTGATCTGGCACCCAGTGGAGCTGAGCAGAACTGGAAGCTGTGTGTGTCTCTGTTTGTGTTGATGGACTTCACCTTTGCGCACAGCCAACAAAGGCGGCTGGAGAAAGGAGCCACAGCGCTGGACTTTAGCTTGATTAAATGGTCAGTGAGTCGGAAAAGCGCCCTGATGTGATCTGTGACCTCTGGCCAAAGTCTTTTTTTTTTTTTTTTACGGGAAAGATTAAATGAAAGCACCTTCAAAAAGAACAGCAGGGACAAAGTCAAGTTAGCTCCTTCAGAGGCGGTGGGTGGAAGAAAAGAAAAGAACATGAAAGGAGGGATGTCAAATCCATGGCTCAGAAGAGTCACCCTGAACACAGACAGAAGACGCCTCATAGGAAACATCCTCTCCTTCTGGCAGGCTACAATAACATCACAGATAAATGTTGCTCATGTCTAGGACTGCTACTCAAAATGCTAACTAGATGCACTCACGATGTAGACCTGTATCGAGTCTGCAAATATTTGCAACAAGCAAGGGCATCAGGTTTACTGTCATCAATCAATCTTTTTAAGGCACCTTCCCTATCAGCAATGATCACTACCAATGAGCCAAGAGTGAGTTTGTATGGAACACAGCAGTAATTTATTTACTAATGCAGCAGTCTCATTTATTAAATCATTCGTATGAAGCAGCACACCTTCAATACTTATTGCTGCTTCAATATGATTACAAATGAAAGCTTTTGAACACAGACAATATATTCTCCTGTAATATAATTAGTTTGAGACAGATGGGCGAAATCAGGAAAATGTGGCTTTATAGCTCATGGTGATATTGGCGAGTATTTAATGCTGTTAAATTCATGTAAAATCCCTTTTGAACTTTAATTATGTAAAAGATTAAATATTTGAAAGCAAATATTAATGTTATTAACATTATATATTTATATAAAAATCTTTTTAAAGAATGTTATACTGCCACAGATGCCACAGAGTGAATATTACCAGTAGTGCTACACTGTGCAAAGAAAATCAACAGATGGTATTACCATCATTTCAAACTATATTTCAAATGTCACTGATATTTTGCAAAATTTTACACCTCTTACAGTATTTGAAAGAATAAGAAGAAGAAGAATAGAAGAATCTCATATGCCCACCTCATAAGGCAGTAATAGAGCCTGGATACCGCAATAGATGCAGTACATGATCACCATGTTAGATTTAGCCACTGAAAAGAGTGACATACATTCTGTCCATTTATATTTAATTTATATGTGTGGAACATCCACAAAAACAAGTACCACTTATGTTATAGTAGCTATAAACAGTCATTCCTTCTCTAGCTAATGAGTTAATAATATGTTACTGAGAAACCACAAAGTGTGTGTATGTGTGTGTGTATATATATATATATATATATATGTACACACACACACACACACACACACACACAACCGCTCAAAAGTTAACACTCACTCTTTTTTTTTCTCTCTACATTTTAGAATAAAAATGAACTCATCAAAACTCTGCAATAACAGAAATGGAACTTTAAGAACTATACTGTGATAAAATACATAAATATTTTAGCACTTTTTGCCTAGAATTTTCAGACATGTATTCTTTGCATTTCCTCTCAATTACTTTCATTCATATATATATATATATATATATATATATAAGAAATGATAGCTTTCACTGTGGTTCTTTTGAGTCCCATAGCTGTTAAAATAACTTTGTGACCCTTCCCACACTGATGTATTTCAATCATCTTCCTCATAATTTCTGGAATGTCTTTCCATTTTGGCATAGTGTGTAACTGGGTAAGACCTTTTTAACAAACTTCATGCTGTTGAAAAAGTTCTATTTACATGTTGATTTGATTGAACAGGGTTTGCAGTAATGAGGCCTGGTTGTGTCTAGTCCAGCTGAACCCCATTATTAACGCATAGATTTGGGGAATTAATAATTATGAGGTCAAATAGTTTCACACAGGCCCAATTGGTATTAGATATCTTTTTGCTTCAATAAAAAACATTATCATTTAAAAACTATATTTTGTGTTTACTCAGGTTGCCTTTGTTTTATCTGAAATATATAATATTTCATCAGTATTATCAAGAATTCACACTAGTCGCATTGTATAAGCACATAACCACTGTAAATCCATGGAATCCACGTCACATACACTCTGTCAAGAATGTGACAGCATGTTTACATTTTATTAAGATAACTAAACTCAAGAGTATAACAATGTCTATGAAACATGATGTATGGGTACAGTTGACCTTGGGCTAACAGAATTTGCAATCAAGTTCACTTAAACATGACAGAAGACACTGGGACAGTAAATAAACATACGCAAATTTGTGTTTACGCTGATAAACCACGAGCAACATTATCGTATGTAGAGCTACAGTTTGCACATTCATGACTTCATTACATATTATGATTTTAAAACGGCTCACAGTGTATAGAAAGTGTGAGTGTGGGCTAATTATACATACATACATACATACATACATACATATATATATATATATATAGAGAGAGAGAGAGAGAGAGAGAGAGCTCTTGTGGTTGAAATGAATTGGATGTATAACTGTCTCATGTCTAAAAGCCCTTCAGAAATATATTATATATCACTTTTATCCAAAGCGACTGAGGAAATACAAGCAAAAAATATATTTACGTATGCTTGAGTAGAATGAGACGGTTTTCCAAGTCGACATCACGCAGAGCAGGAATTGACGGAGAAGCAAGGAATTTCTGTGAGGCATGAACGGGGATTGAACCCATGATCTTTGATTTACAAGACTAACACCTTTCTTTTTGGTCTCATACAAAAAGATCCTGTGTTTTATGTTGTGTATCACTTCTTGAAATCCTAACTGCCGCCGCATATCCATCTGTTGATCTCAAACTCAAATGTCTTTGGTGTATAGCACAAAAAATGTAATTGGCCTTGCCTTTCAAATAGTTTCAGAGGGGACTGTACAGTATAATAATATATTGAAATCATAATGAACACATCCCACCATTGGCATTTACATTTAGAGAACTACAACAGTTAAAATTAACTTTGAATTTATAATATAGATAAGACAGAAAAATCCTAACCGACAGCATTACCTCACTCTGACAAATCTACAGCTTACTATTCCAGCAGATTTCTGTTCTGATATAAATAGTACCCAATGCACTTTCAGAAGCGTGTAAATGTTCTTTGTTCCCCGAGATGTTGGAATGGTTACTTTGGCAATTCTGCACCATTTAAATCAGTGACAATCCAATCACAGGCATTCTTCCAGCAATCAGGCAGAGAAGGGCCAAAACCTAGAGATAGCGACAGAGAGAAAGAAAGAGAGCCACTACTGCATTAAACACTCTGCTATCTGGAAAGCTGCAGGGACCCAAATCATGTATCTATGAAGTCTTGATTAAAATGACTTTAGAGAGTCAAAGGCCACGGGTGTACAAAACACGCAATTTAGCTTTACAATTTAAGCAAAGAATACTACAGAGAGATGTCAAAGCTTTGTCAAGGGATTACAGAAAAGAATTTAGACTCTCAGAGTAATCTATTCTTATCAGTCACATTCAAAGTCAAACAAATTGAAGTCCAACGTCAGTCCAAGTTTAGACTGCAGTTTTGACGATCTGAGTCAGAAGCAAAATGACACAGGAGGGCATAATGCTCTCCTGATGTTGGACTGTCACTCACTCAGATGGTCAGGGGATTTTTTTTGGAACGTCGAACGGATATACAGGAAACATATTTCAGTCCTGACAGATGCTGCCACTATAGACTGAGGCCTTTGGATTCAGACAGCTGAAAGGCGTAACACTGTCCTTCAGGGTCATGCAACTTTAGTTTTCGGTTTCTCTGCATTTTAAAACTGTTTTCAGCTTTGAGTGGGTGCCAAAGACGACATTTTGAAAGAAGATGACTCCTCGGGAGTCATAAAATGAAAAATCTTACCTGCTTCATCCACCCTCTGCATATTTCGCCTCAGAATTCCAGACATTTGCAAGTGGAACATGAGTTACTCTTGTTAAACCAATAAGCCAGAATGATGGTTTTGCTCATTGGCATACAAAAGAATGTACTAAAAATACTTCATACAAATCTTCAGAGAAATTGTTTACTTGATCAATGAAAAAGACCTTGTATGCTATTCTATATCATTGCCTTCCCTATATTTCTATTTTTGCTCCCTCTCTCTCTCATGTTTCACTAAATGAAAGAAAAAGGTGACTTTCATGGAACAGTAGAGGAGCTGACTCAATCAGTACTGAGCTCCAGCAGGCCACAGGGACTGTTCGCCGTCTGTCAGGCCCAACCCATGTCCACCATGCTGGAGTATGTAAGAGAGTGCCTGCCTGAAGTCCATAATGATCTGGTGCCAGATATCCTTATCTGTATGACTCAGGACAGACTAATCTGGCTGGTCATGCTTTATTGAGTTGGATACATATTATTCATCACTGACATCCATTAGCTTTTTTTTTTTTTTCCTACAAAACTTAATGTAGTGATTTTAAGAGCAAATTCGGATAGCTGTATCAGATAAGTATCTGTTCAATATCTCCATCGTTAGCCTGAAAGCCAGTTTCCTTTTTAAAAGAATGGAATGGGAGGCAGAGGTAATGTTAAGACCAATTAGCAGATCTGTCAGTAGCTGGGAAGCAAGTTCAGTGTCTGGAGACATTTGCAAAGGAAAACTAACAATCAGCAGTACTGTAAACAAAGATTTGAGCAGTAATATGCAGTGAGGTGCCTTTTGGGACTGACATTTTAATGTAGTAATGTTAAAACATGAACCATAGTTATAGTGAAGGGCATTAGGAGAAGACAATTAATGTCACTCAGCCTGGATCTGTGTATACTGTATGTGTGTGTGTGTGTGTGTGTGTGTGTGTGTGTGTGTGGTTTGTATGTGATAGGCGGAGTACCACAATGTCACTATCTGTATGCGTTTTATTCTCGTTGGTTTTATTTCCCAAAATATGAACAATCTAGTAGTTTAGTGAAAACTGTGACCATAACCAGGCAATTACTAAAGATGAATGAAGAACAGTTGTAAATCCTGTTAAAAAATGCCCACATGAAAGTAAAAACATCTAGCTCGCTTGACTTTTTTGTCGCGTTCCATGGGATCCCAGTCCTGGTGCACACCTGTAGTCTCAATCAGATGCCTTGTGAACCTTTCTGGTAAACCTTCTAAAAAAAAAAAAAAAAAAAAAAGATGTGCTTTTAGTTTGCATTTGTTTAGAACACATTATCTGTTTGTTACAAATAATGTATTTGGATTTGGTTACATTCCCAGTATGAGAGATTCACAAAGTGAGATAAATCTAACTAGAAAGAAAATAGCCTGATTGGAAAGCCTGGCTAACTACAAGCAAGCACTTACCCTAGATCTACATATTTTGGTGTCCTCATACAGTATAAAGAAATCCCAAAACAAAGACAAATACAATCCCGAGCTCATGTGTCTCAATATCTAAACTAGCCAACTACAATCTAATTTCTAATATGCCATTTATTCCAAAACTCCAATTAGGTTAATTAAGAGTCAAATAAGTGCATTCCTCAGTAAAAACAGTAGCTATCTTTTCTTCTAACCTGGGTTTAGACTGCATCATAGCACAGATACTGCACCTGTCAAAGTGCTTCATGATTTATTATTGTCCTCAGACAATGTTTCACATCTGGTACTGCTAGATCTTAGTGCAGCATGTGATACAGTACATCACAACATACTCCTTGAAAGGTTGTAAAATATCATCAGTATTAGTGGCCAGGCTATTTCCTACTTATCAGATTGGTATCATTTTGTTAAAGCAAACAATGACTCTTCAGGGTATAGAAGAATTAAGTACGACATCCTCCAGGAGTCTATCCTGGGTCCGTTACGCTTCCCTTTATACCCTGGGGTTACATTATCATCATGTACAGCATCAATTTGCACTGTTATGTGGACAGCATGCAACTCTACGGCTCTGTTAGCCGAAATGAAGTTAGGCCAGTTCTCCAGGATGGAATAATAACTGATTCTGATTTTATATATATATATATATATATATATATATATATACACACACACACACACAAAATGTACAACATTTCCAGGACTGTTAATATCCATTGTGATGTTACACAGCAAAATTTAGGAATGTGCTCTCATCAGATGCATAAAACATTCCATGCGTTTATGACATCAAGACTTGCCTACTGCAGTGTACTCCTGGTTGTGTGCAATGCCGTGTCTTTAATAAGCAACAGCTGGTCCTAAATGCTGTTGCCAGAATGCTTACCGGATCACAGGAAGTTCAACCACACCACAACACAATTTACACTTTTCTGACTTGAAAATTTAAGAAAACCTCAGCAGATGATCAGGCTGTGTTCTGATTCGATCTTTTAACTTCATTTTATTATTTAAGCTTTCTTTTTTTTATATCACCTATTTTGTTTCTGCAAGCCGTTTGTGCAAATATATGCACCAATCAGTCATAACATTAAATACTTTTTAATGTTTGGGATGTGCTGGACAAACACATCCGATCAACGGAGGCCCTAAGTGGCAACTTACAGATGCCACCTCACACCTTCAGAGGTCTTGTTGTGTCCATGCTTTACGGGTCAGAGCTGTTTCGCACAAACAACATGGACCTATACAATCTTAGGTAGGTGGTTTTAATGTTATGGCTGATCGGTGGATTTATTACATATCTGAACGTAAATAGTGGCGGTATGATGTACACTGACACCGCACCAAAATAAATATGGAACATTTGTGAATGCAGAAAAACAAATCGGCTATAATTAGTGGTATTCATCTCTGGACCGTCGGGTCATGCAGCAGACTTGCATTAAATTACAGATGACAGTGCTGTCCAAACAAAGAGGAAAAAAACAATTAGCTTAACACTGTAGCTGTGATTAGGAAAATGTCTGTTTGCAAGCACTGATGTCACATCTCCCCTATCCTCCCTTTTGAAGGCAAAAACAATCACATAGCTTAATCTTATACACAGAAAAATCTCATCTAAATACTGCTGACTCCTAATTGGGACTGGATTGTGCTTGTAGAGTGTGTGTGTGTGTGTGTGCATATATTAGTGACTCTATATGTAGTGGCATATATGGCAGATTGGAATAAAACATCAACTGGTCTCTTTCCAATCTTTAGCTGCCCGGTTTCAGTAAGCATGTATGTACCTGTTGTACCCTCAGATTCCTGTTCTTGACTGACAAGAGTGAAACCTGATGTGGTCTTCTGTTGTTGTAGCCATCTGCTTCTGATACAACAGAAAAGCATGTTCTGAGATGTATTCTGTTCAAGTTGGTGGTAAAGAGTGATTATCAGAGTTACTGCAGCGTTCCTGTCAGATCATCAATAAGACGTTTCCACCTGAAGAACCACTCACTCAAAGGATGATTTCTGTTTTTCACACCATTCTTTCTAAACTATTGCATGTGAATCTCTGTAGGTCAGCACACACACACACACACACACACACACACAGGCAGTAGTTTAATATTTAATAAGGGCTCTAATGATAGTGATATCTAGCTTCCCTAAGCAACTATACCTAACACATGTTTTGACGTACTTCTGTTAGTCTACTAAAATAAGATCTTAAACATTTAAATGCAGATTTTCTTTTTTACCGTTTTTGCATATTCGAATAACACTTGAACAGCAAAATTTGCTCTGACAGCCTCAGTGTGTGCATGTGTGCGTAGACTGAAAAACAGTACGTGAGCTCCAGACTCTCCAGGAAGCTTCCTGATATATACATTTCACCCTTAATGAGATCCTCAGTGTTGTATTTCTCAATGCAGGGAGAAAAAAAATAGTCAATACTCTAAAAACAACAAAAAAAGTTTAGTGAGATTCAGACATCTTGTGATAACTTAGTGCACGTGTGTGTGTGTGGGGGTGGGGGTGGGACGGGTGTTGTTGTTGCGTGGGCATATTTTTCAATCTCAGGCTAGATTAAATGTCCCCACAAGGACAGGAATACCTGACCATTTTGACTTTGAGCGACATTTGGCTGGTCCCCATAAGAAAAACTGCAGCTTTTATATAATAAATACATAAATAAATACAAGTAAACTTAGGTGTACGTACAGGCAAAGCATTAATTAGCTAATAATTATATCAATTAAAGGTCATCACAAGATAGTAAGACAAACTTATGTGAGTACGAGTGTGAGTATGTATGTGCATGTGTGTGTGTGTGTGTGTGTCAGAAGGTCAAATTCCCTCTCAGTTTCCCTTGGTGTCTCTCTCACCAGATTTGACAGGTAAGGAAACAAATCATCAGAGCATGACGGCTAACAATGACACTCCTCTCTCTCTAAACACACACCAACCTCTCCTCCGTCCACTTCATCCAATCCAAATTCTGTAGCTTATGCTCCCCCCAACACACACACACAAACCTCTATCCAGTCACTACACTGACTGGTGCAGTAGTAGGGCAATCTAATATATTTACCAGTACGACTTGAGCATAAGCATTTGTCCTGCAGGGGAATATGTGGAGTGAGTGTGTATGTGTGTTTTATTGCACCTGCTGTCAGCACTGGACATGATGCTGACAGGTCAGTTATGGAGGATTAGGCTGGGAGGATTGCTGCTCGGCTGAGATGCCCTTGGAAAGCACAAGGACACGGTCCACTCTGCAGTGTCCAACTTCTTTTCTATGATGGGCTGTGCAGGCCAAAAATAGAGCGACCAGCAGGCTTGAATTTATACCGTAAACTCAAACTGAACCTCATTTAACATTGTAGGAGTAAGCAGCTCCACGGGGTTTACGTTTAACAATGGGACTGTTATGGGGTGGGGTGCTGTCAGTGCTTTTGTGTGCTTCAGCTCTCTGTGCATGTGTGCTTAATCAATCTAAACCACCTTAACACTAACAGTCACTAGGTTTTTCTCTTCTGCAGCACATTCAAGGAGAGGAGGGGGAAGATTGGGGGGTGGAGAACAATAGAAAGTCTATTCTTTAAGTGTCCCTGTCAATGCAAAACCTCACCAAGCACAATAGCATTTGTTGAATTTTCTGCTGCCAAAATAGTGACAGATTAATTTCTCTTTGCTTCAGAGAGAGAGAGAGAGAGAGAGAGAGAGAGAGAGAGATTGAGAGAGAAAGAGCAAGCTGAACATCTAATTACCCAGCATTGTGAGGGAAAAGACAGAGGCGATAAGCATAGCTACTTAGAGGAGGATGGTCTTCTGTGTGTGTGTGTGTGTGTGTGTGTGTGTGTGTGTGTTGAGAAGAGGGTATGGACTGCGTGAACTCAGGGTCCGTCTCGGTCCAAGCGGCAATGAAATTCGCTCAAATGACTAATGTCTTCATTGGTGAAAAATTAATGATTTTTCTAGCCAGGGTTAATGGACATGTCAAGCTCAGAAAATTAGTTGTTTGAAAGTAAATTACTGTAATCTATATTTAGGAAACTCTTAGCCTCATCAAGACAGCAACAGCAGCAAGCCTCCGCCAAACCTCCCTTAGCCTTACACACACACACACACAACACACAAACATACACACACACAAACACACACAACATCCCATCTGAGAGCTCGGCGGGAGATGAACCTTGCAAGCTGTGTGGCACCTCTGATATTAATTTTATTTATTTATGCATTCAGCTCTAATTTCTGCTAATCTGAGGCTAACCTTCTCCTCAGGCTATAGCACCATGCTGAGAGCTGGGAGCAGCTCCTGGACTGAACCTTCCAGCCATCCATCACATGCATTAAGGAGGAAACACAGTGGCTGGATCAGGCACATCATCCCAGTCTTAAGAGAGTTGCAAATAAAACACAGTGCTTTTAGCTGTCAGTAAGCAGTGGCCTCACTACAGCTTTGCGGCACTGGGTGGTTAACATGCCTATCCTGGATATCTGGATGATACATAAGAACAGAATTATCCTAAGTGAACATCTGGACTTGCATTTCAAATCCCTCCTAAGTGACCGTGGACGGCTGTGTGCAAGTGCTGACAATTTACAGTGTGAGCTTCAAGGCAGGTGACTGAAAAGGGAAAGTAAAGCATCAGCAGGAACTGGTAAATGATATGTTTAAAATAAAGAGGGAATGAGTTCTGGGTTCAGCTCAGAGTTCTGCCAGCTGGAGCTGCTGATATCCAATTCAGCATTGATGCAAATTCAAAGTACACTGGATTGAGCGTGTGTGTGAACATTAAAAAAATGCATAAGACTGCAGAGACAAGGATGTTAAAAGTTACCTATTAGAAATGGTGGAATATCTCGTTCTTGTAGTCCATTGGTATCAAAATGATTATGGAGTCCAGTTGCAATACAGCTTCTTATGAACCCCATAAGCTGGCCAAATGAATGCTTTTAATGCCCTCAAACTACTGTTAATCAAATTGTCGTGACTTTCAACAACTTTCTACAAAAGTGTTATGAATGTGCTTTTAGTAAAATTTTTTTCAAAAATTACAGTACCACAGCATCTCAATCAACTCATAATGTTAACTGATGGCTGTTGGCTTCTCTTCCATGTGAAGACAAAGTTTAATTAAATAAAACCTCCAACACTGTCTTACACATTTTGACTCCACCCTTTCATAAATTATCCATCACTGGAAGATTCAGAAGTCTAGAAATATGTATTTATCCGATTCCATCAATATGTTAAGATTGCGAAGATCTTTGGAGAGCTCTTTGCTTTTACACATCATGAGATGTTTCTTGTGTGACACCTTGGTAACGAAAAGCCTTTTTATAAACCATCAATTTACTAATCCAGTTGATATTAATTTGCACAGATAGGGGGTATAATTACTTACGGATTTCAGTTGGTTCTTTGCCTTACCTTGTCTTGGAGAACTGTTTTTTCTTAACGTGTTCAATACTTTTTTCCTGTGTCATTCCACTTTATTACACATAACTTTATTTACGGACTTGAATGTTGTGAATTCTTTATAACTCCAGATTTCTTGAGTTAATACTGATATCTGGTGAAAATTTCATGTGAATAGTCTCACTGGAAATATATTACTGAAAAAAATGTTGACACGTTCAATACTTATTTCCCACAATGTGAGCCGATTCTTTTTTTAAACCAGTAAAGGGTTAAAACTGAAACAGTAACATGCTCTGATGCTGAGCAGGAAAACAAGGTGTGTAAATGTATATATGATATGATATGTAAATGTATATATGAACATGAGATGAGCAGAGCATAAGGAAAGACAATGTACTATGCATGGCACTGTAGCAGCTAAACCCATACAATGATAGCTTAGTTGTGCCTCTCCTTGGCTAGCCATACCAAAACTAACGTAGTTACAAATGTTTTATATTTTCTCGGTCTGGTAGTCCTACAAACAGTGACAATACAAGGTGTCATGATAAATATAAATTTTGTAGTGTTTCACTTTGTAGTGTACTTTTGAAGGTTTTATAGGTTTTGAAAGTAACGTGAAAGTAAAGTTTTTATTAATATGATTACTTTTTAGATACAGTAATCATTAATGTAATCAGATTACAATTTTAAAGTAGTAATTAGTAATCTGTAGTGGATTACTTTTTTTGAGCAACTTACCAAACACTGCTTAAACTCCCTCACCCAAACCTCCCATTCATTATAGAAGTTGATGCCTCGGACTGTGGGATATGCTCTCACAAAGGCATGGTTCACCGGGCACAGTGTATCCGTGCACCTTCTTCTCCAGGAACGGACTGCCGCAGAGCAGAACTATGATGTGGGCAACAAGGAAGTTCACCCTAACAAGGCGGCATTAGAAGAGCGGAGACACTGGCTGGAAGGGGCGGCTCACCCATTCCAGGTAATCACGGACCATTAAAAACTTTAAATACATTCAGAGTGCAAAATGTCTGATCCCAAGGCAAGCACTATGGTCATTATTCTTCACCAGATTCCAGTTCAGAGTTACATATCATCCTGGCAGTAAAAACAACAAAGTCGATGCTCTCTCCAGGAAATATATCCTTGCACACACTCCCAGTGACCCAGACTCTATTCTACCACCGTCGATCATTGCTGCACCCATCCGACTGCAGCGGGAACAACAAATTGATGCTCCTCCACCAACCTGTCCTCCTACTAAACAATATGTACCATGGTCACTCAGACAACACATCACACAGTGGGTGCACACTTCTCTCAGCACGGGACACCCAGGTATCCAACGCACTTTCCTACTGGTACGTAACTCATTCTTGTAGCCAAAAATGACTCAAGATGTTGCTAAATTTGTCAAGTCCTGCCCCATTTGTGCAGAGTCAAAGACCCCCAGAGAACTCCTCGCTGGCCTCCTTGAACCACTCCGCAGAGACCCTGGTCCAATCCATCCATAGATTTTTTCACAGATTCACCACCATGTTTATTATCATCGACAGGTTCAAGTGTCTTGGATGAAGCACATGACAGCCTCCTGAACTTGTAGCTGTTGTATGATAAGTAAGACTTAACAAGTGGTTGGGACTTGACCAAGAATAAATTATATGAAAAAAATTTAGGGATAATCATAAAAACAGAAAAGAAAGGGAAAAAAAGATAAAGTAGCCACATGAATGTGTATGATAATGGAAACATGCAGAGCATATTAGTGGATCTATTTACTGATGAAAACAAACAAAACTGTATGGACAAAATAAACTGAAAATGTGAGATGTTGGAAACAGTGTTGCAGTTCTAAAAGGCTAAAATGAATAAATTTATGGAGACAATATATCAGAGAGACATTATTAAAACATCAGCTCTGAGTCAAGGTCTGTGAGGGGGTGGACTGTAGACACGGACCTCTCCTCTGTCACACACCAAAACCACGCTCTTTTCCTGTTTCTATCTCTCTATACTATCACTCCATCCACTTCTATCTCACTCCATCTCTCTTCTACCTTCCACAAATCTCCCTCCCACTCCATCCTCATGTGGACAACTTTTTTTTTTTTTTATCTCTTTACCTAATACAGCATGAGGTAAAGCCCATGAGCATCACTTCCATGCACAGCCCAAAGCACTGATAAAAAACTGTGTATGCGTGCGTGTGTGTGTGTGTGTGAGCTTCCTCTGTGACTGACGGCCTGCAAACACAAAGACGTGTACCCAGGGTGGGCAGCGGGCAGTGGGCGGTTCAGCTTGTATACTATTTACTGGTGTAGTAAGTGAGTTTGACAGAAAGGAGATTGGAGCAGCCAGGCCCTTGCCAGCTTTTCAAAAGGGCCAGCTGCAGCCCACACAATTCATCCTGCTAAGTGCGGCAGGAGAGCCCTGGCACAGAGCAGGAGCGTTCACGAGACCGCACAGCGCACAGGGCAGGCACTGGCTGTACTCTAGCTGGTCGTTTTTGGCAAGCAGTTTGTTCACACAGCAGAATGCTATGCTCTCAGGCATCTTGGACTTGGTTTGATATTCAAGTTTTCCAAACTGAAGGGGAAAACCGACTGTGTTCCATAAACAGAAGGATCTCTACTCGGGGGTGGTAGAATGGCACAAATGAGCCACCAGTAGAAATTTGTCAACAGGCAGAGATTTTCAAATACCATTTCTATTAAGGTTGAGCAAAAGTACAAAGGCTATTTACTTGGTGTATCTGCCGTACAACTGCTGCACATGTTGCCTGAAGGCTGTTCTAGGCTCTCCTCATTAAAAATGGTGTGAACAATGCCAGAACAGCATGGTACGTTTGATCAAAAAGTAACTATAAAGCACGTAAAAAACGTGACTGAGCAATTCTGCTGATGTGTCCCTTCATGCAGGTGCAGATCCGTCGAGCATAAATTAGACAAAACAGCGGCTATGGGTCGCTCGGATTCACATGACAAGCAAAACGAAGATGAACAGTAGCTTATAAAAAGTATTCATATGGACCTTCTAATAGGATATTAAGAACATCAGCTATTTTTGTACTCGTGCCAGACTGGTTTGAACTATTGTTCTCATTTGTTTATTTGTAGTTTGAATGATGGCTCAGTACAAAATTCGAAATTCTTTGTGAGTGACATAAAGTGTGAAAAGATATACCTGTAGTTTTATGCTGGAAGAAATTTCTAATGAAGTCACAGTAAAGTAGACAAAACAGCACTAAATACTTGAGGTATTGTTTTATGAAGACTTGTAACTGGGTGCTATGATAGGACAGTTCCATGAAGTAAGACAATCATAATCGTTAACCACAGACTTTTAGAAGTAAGGATTTTTATGTAACAGGACCTTCATATATTTTAGTTGAATACCCCTGGAGTATGAGAATACTTACTGAGCTCTTATAATCAGAGGTTGTACTGAATCCGGGGATATATAATACTCGAGGTTACTGTTTAAAAGGGCAGCATGCTCATGCAAATCAATAATATACGAAATGAAGGCCCTCATTTAGGCCAGTATCAAACTCTGAGGAATTATGACTGCCTATCACTTCTTCTATTATTATTAATATTCTATCCTGGTTTTAGGATGCAGAGAGCCAGTTAGCCTATGAGTATGTTCTTGTAAAATGCTCTCACATTCACACATTCAACAGTACATGTTGGCATTCATGGTTCCCTCAATGAACTGTAGCTCCCCAGTGGCAGCAGCACTCATGCAGCCCCAGACCATGACACTCCCACCACCATGCTTGACTGTAGGCAAGACACACTTGTCTTTGTACTCCTCACCTGGTTGCCGCCAAATATGCTTGACACCATCTGAACCAAATAAGTTTATCTTGATCTCATCAGACCACAGGACATCAGTCCTTAGTCTGCTTGTCTTCAGCAAACTGTTTGAGGGCTTTCTTATGCATCATCTTTAGAACAGGCTTCCTTCTGGGACGACAGCCATGCAGACCAATTTGATGCAGTGTGTGGTGTATGGTCTGAGCACTGACAGGCTGACTTCCCACCCCTTCAACCTCTGCAGCAATGCTGGCAGCACTCATAGGTCTATTCACTGAGGGAACCCTGAATGCCAACAGGTACTGTGACATACTGAAGCAGAGAATGATCAGTATGCAGTATTTCAGCATGAAAACAACCCCAAATAAAGCTCCAAGACAACCACTGCCTTGCTAAAGAAGCTGAGGGTGAAGGTGATGGACTGGTCAAACATGTCTCCAGACCCACACCCAATTGAGCATCTGTGGGGCATCCTCAAACGGAAGGTGGAGGAGCACAAGGTCTGTAACATCCACCAGCTCCACCAAATATTGACACTTGGGCCCAATTTGGACATTTTCATTTAGGGGTGTACTCACTTTTGTTGCCAGAGGTGACATAAAGTGTGAAAAGATATACCTGTAGTTTTATGCTGGAAGAAATTTCTAATGAAGTCACAGTAAAGTAGACAAAACAGCACTAAATACTTGAGGTATTGTTTTATGAAGACTTGTAACTGGGTGCTATGATAGGACAGTTCCATGAAGTAAGACAATCATAATCGTTAACCACAGACTTTTAGAAGTAAGGATTTTTATGTAACAGGACCTTCATATATTTTAGTTGAATACCCCTGGAGTATGAGAATACTTACGAGCTCTTATAATCAGAGGTTGTACTGAATCCGGGGTATATATAATACTCGAGGTTACTGTTTAAAAGGGGGCGCAGCGTGCTCATGCAAATCAATAATATACGAAATGAAGGCCCTCATTTAGGCCAGTATCAAACTCTGAGGAATTATGACTGCCTATCACTTCTTCTATTATTATTAATATTCTATCCTGGTTTTAGGATGCAGAGAGCCAGTTAGCCTATGAGTATGTTCTTGTAAAATGCTCTCACATTCACACATTCAACAGTACATGTTGGCATTCATGGTTCCCTCAATGAACTGTAGCTCCCCAGTGGCAGCAGCACTCATGCAGCCCCAGACCATGACACTCCCACCACCATGCTTGACTGTAGGCAAGACACACTTGTCTTTGTACTCCTCACCTGGTTGCCGCCAAATATGCTTGACACCATCTGAACCAAATAAGTTTATCTTGATCTCATCAGACCACAGGACATCAGTCCTTAGTCTGCTTGTCTTCAGCAAACTGTTTGAGGGCTTTCTTATGCATCATCTTTAGAACAGGCTTCCTTCTGGGACGACAGCCATGCAGACCAATTTGATGCAGTGTGTGGTGTATGGTCTGAGCACTGACAGGCTGACTTCCCACCCCTTCAACCTCTGCAGCAATGCTGGCAGCACTCATAGGTCTATTCACTGAGGGAACCCTGAATGCCAACAGGTACTGTGACATACTGAAGCAGAGAATGATCAGTATGCAGTATTTCAGCATGAAAACAACCCCAAATAAAGCTCCAAGACAACCACTGCCTTGCTAAAGAAGCTGAGGGTGAAGGTGATGGACTGGTCAAACATGTCTCCAGACCCACACCCAATTGAGCATCTGTGGGGCATCCTCAAACGGAAGGTGGAGGAGCACAAGGTCTGTAACATCCACCAGCTCCACCAAATATTGACACTTGGGCCCAATTTGGACATTTTCATTTAGGGGTGTACTCACTTTTGTTGCCAGAGGTTTAGACATTAATGGCTGTGTGTTGAGTTATGTTGAGGGGACAGCAAATTTACACTGTTACACACGCTGTACACTCACTACTTTACATTGTAGCAAAGTGTCATTTCCACAGTGTTGCCACATGAAAAGTTATAATGAAATATTTACAAAATGTGAGGGGTGTACTCACTTCTGTGAGATACTGTATATATACATTTATACAACCCCAATTCCAAAAAAGTTGGGATTCTGTGTTAAATGTAAATAAAAACAGAATAAAATAAAACTCATATATTATTCACAATAGAACATAGAAAACATATCAGATGTTTAAACTGAGGAAATGTACCATTTTAAAAAAGGAATAATTTAATTTTGAATTTTATGGCTGCAACACATCTCAAAAAATTTGGGATGGGAGCAACAAAAGGCTGGAAAAGTAAGTGTTACTAAAAAAAACAGCTGGAGGCTAATTTGCAACAGTTCAGTAATATGTAAAAAGAGTATCTCAGAGAGGCAGAGTCTTTCAAAAGTAAAGATGAGCAGAGGTTCACCAATCTGCAAAAAACTGCACTTACAATTTGTGGAACAATTTCAGAATAATGTTCCTCAATGTACAATTGTGAAGACTCAATATCTCATCATCTTCAGTAGATAATATCATCAAAAGATTCCAAGAATTTAGAGAAATCTCTGCGTTAGGGACAAGGGTGAAAATCAATATTGCATGCCCGTGATCTTCGGGCCCTCAGGCAGCACTGCATTAAAAACAGGCCTGATTCTGTAATGGAAATCATTGCATGGGCTCAGAAACACCTCCAGAACTCATTGTCTGTGAACACAGTTTGCCGTGCCATCCACAAACTGGTTTTAGATCAACATATGCTTCCATCTAGATTCCATCCCATCTCTACTTCTGAAAGACTCTGTTTCTCCAAGATACTCTTTTTATACCCAATCATCTTACTGACTTGTTGCCAGTTAACCCAATTAGTTGCAAAATGTTCTTCATTTACCATTTACCCCACTCTTCCACCAAGGCATTTCCAAGTTCTTGATCACGTCTAGGGGACACACATGCATACATGTAATTTTCCACTGTGAGGACGATCAGCTGTCCTTCCTGTCTCCCTGTAGCACTGTCTTAGGAGTCTTACCTTACAGACACTGCAGTTTATTGCTCTGGTCACATCTGCAGTCCTCATGTCTCCCTGCAGCAGGTCTTTGGCATGTTCACGCAGGTGAGCAGGAACCCTAGACATCTTTCTTCTGGTGTTTTTCAGAGTCAGTAGAAAGGTCTCTTTAGTGTCCTAAGTTATTGTAACTGTGACTTTAATTGCTTACCACCTGTAAACTGTTCATGTCTTAAGGACTGTTCCACAGGGGCATGTGCAATAATTGTTTATGGTTCACTGAACAAGCACGAAAAACATTGTTTAAACCCTTTCCAATAAAGATCTGTAATGCTTATTTGGATTTTATGAAATTATCTTTAAAATACAGTCTCCTGAAAAAGGACGTTTATATTTTTGCTGAGTATATTTATGTGATTAAACACAAGTGCATTACTTCATGTTAGGAATTAAACATGTGATGATGCTCTTGGTGTGTGTGTGTGTGTGTGTGCAGCTAAAGCCAATTTCAAAATGTAAGTGTGAATGGAGCACAGCTGAGGAAAGGTGGCCAGTGAGTTAATGAGCCATCAGAACCTGTATATATGTTTATACCTGTGTTATGCCTTTTACTTTAGCAGGAGTAAACACACTGTGAATTTGCTCTCTGCAACACCTGATATATACTGCTATCACTCTGCCTGCTCTCCCTTGTGTGCCTGTGTGTGCACACTTGTGTATCGTTCTGTAAAATGACACTCCCCAACTGCATGACAGGGCCATCTCTACTTCTCTCTTTCCATTCCTTTTTTGCCCTCTCATTTTTCTGCCTCCTGTTTTACACCCTTGCTCTGTGCAGTATTAAATTTAACAACGGAGAAGGTGACCGGGCTGTTCCTCCATAAAAAGTGGGGGGAGGGTGGGGGATATGAATGCAGGCAAGACAAGAGGCAAAAGTAAGGAGCATTGCAGTGTTGTGGTAGAGGGCAAGACTGCTGTATCAGCAAAATAAGAACATCCCTCTTTTTCTCTCTCCCTTTCTCTCCCTTCCTCCCTCTCCCTCCATGATTGTGTCTAGGGAACTCAAGGGCAAGAGCTCAGCTGTCACCCCTCCAAACCACACACACACGCACGCACACCCCTACTCCAAACCCCGCCCTGCAGCACAGCAGTTACCTAACAAGCCAGTCATCTATACCACACACAGAACACAGTTACCTACCTATACCACACACAGAACACAGTTACCTACCTATACCACACACAGAACACAGTTACCTACCTATACCACACACAGAACACAGCGACATATGACACACACAGAACACAGCCACCTACGACACACACAGAACATAGTCAGCTATGACACATACAGAACACACCCACAAACGACACACACAGAACACAGCCACCTACGACACATACAGAACACAGTTACCTACGAAACACACAGAACACAGCCAGCAATGGAACACGCAGAACATAGTCAACTATGACAAAACACAGCCACCTACGACACAGACAGAACACAGCCACCTACGACACAGACATAACACAGTTACCTACAGTCCCCTCCAAAAGTACTGGAACAGCAAAGCCAATTCTATTGTTTTAGCGATACATTTAAGACATTTGGATTTGAGATCAAAAGATGAGATGACAAATCAGAATTTCATTTTATTTCATGTGCTATTAGCTTAAAACATGGCACCTTTGGTGGCAAACCACCCAATTTTTAGGCAGTTATAAAGTAAATTAAAGTAAATAACACTTAATATTTGGTTGCACATCCCTTGCTTGCAATAACTGCTTCAAGCCAGTGATCCACTGATTAGCGAGGCCATTCCAGAAGCAGCCATGCAAGCCCAAGTCTTAATACTACCTCCACCATGTTTGACAGATGAGCCTTTATGGTTTGGATCATAAGCAGATCCTTTGTTTCTCCACACTTTGGCCTTTCTATCACTGTTTGTGCTCTGATAGATTTTCCCTCTTCTCTCAGCTTTAAAATGGCTTTTCTCTTATAGACTCTGTTCTTCATGTTGGTTTATCCTTTTTAACAGCAGTTTTCAAAGTGAAACCCAGGGCTCAAACCAAAAAATTAGACATTCAAAGCTATGAATTATTCAAAAATCAATCCAACAGGTCACACCTGAGTAATAAGAAACACTTGTCAGTCACATGTTCTAATATTTTTTGATCACTTGAAAAATGTATATCCAGCGTTTATTTGATCTTTTTCCTGTTTGTTCAACATGTCCAAAACACTGCATTTCTGCCATTCTACAGTTCTGTCCTTTGGTTCATTTTGCACCTCATGACTCAAAAAAAAAAAAAAATGCTGCCCACATCCCATTATACACAGCTCGCAGACTTTACTTCCTGCAGTGGGTCGATTGAGAGTCGATTCACTTTCTCAGTGTAATCGAACTGTGCCTGAGTTCACTTGAAAGTGAGACCACCTCGCTCAGATGGGCTGGGTCCAGTAGTTTTCATCCGTACCCGAGAGCGATTGCTGTGTCCTCAACCTAACCAAACCTCACCAGAAGCACAAGCATCTGGGTTTTATACAAATGGACTAAATTCTGCAAATGGAACGCAGTCCCTTAAGACAAATTTCTTCACACTTTCTGCAAGGTGTTGGCTTCTCTCTATGTGTCCAACACTGCTTGATAGCCACCGTTCCTCTGCCCACTTATTCATGCTTTTGCCAATGTCCTCCCTGGAGGTAAGGAAAGCAGCGAGGAAATAAATATGTTCAGCCACATTAGACTTGATGAACTTGCCAGTGTTAAAGAGCTTGCCAAGTTCACATAATGCGTGTGTGTACGACGCTGGTCTGTGACTGCTCATGATGACAGCATTTCCACTTCCATGCATTCATTACTTCAGTCAATGCCATTATCGCTTTAAGTTGAGTGCATTACAGTGGCGCGGTATAATATCTTTCCAAGCTGGGCATGCTTATTAAACATAACAGAAGATTACAGATATTACAGGTATTAGTGTTATGTATGCGTACAGAGTGCACAATCATGGCACTTCCTGAGGCCTGAGAAATAAATCGTTATGGCTTGGTTGTAAACATTTCACTGAAATGGAGCAGCCTACCCTGTGATAATGATCATTACATGTAATAAGGGGTCTTCTAAAAGAAGAAGTAAACAGAAAGTCATGGGTGGTTTATTAATTAGAGGGTCATGTTTTGTTTTGTTGTTTTAATTTAATTTCTAGTTATTGTTAGGATAAGAGAACTTCAGGATGTGCTTCTTATTTATAGGATGTTCTTTCCGTCTCTCTTTCACTCTCTCTACATGTTGAAGAGGAGACACACACACACACACACACACACACCACATGAAGGTCGTGCATCTGTGGCAGGAAGTGGGTAGAGGCAGGAGGGTGGTTCGCTCTTCTAATCAAATCTAAACGGGAAGAGGCTTCTGAGGGAGATGTAATTTCAGAGGCCCAAAAACAGCAGCTTAAAATGCAGCTGATCGCATTAGCCTACCATCACCGAAGAGGTTTTCTCTACTGTAACAGCGCACAATGTCCATTACAAATGACTTAAGCTCCGCAGACTAGTAACTCAATAGGAACAAAAATCAATTCGTATAAGAAATAATTATACCCCCCATCCTACGCATGCACGTACCTGCTGCCAGTTCTGTTCTCTCCACCAACCAAACCTTACCACGAATACTCCTGCCTTAATAAAGTACAGATTTGACATTAATCACTCTCTGATTTCCCTGCTCACAAGGATAATTAACATGAGAGGGGAAGAGAGGGAAAGCAAGACCGAGATTGGAGGGCAAACTTGATGAGGCATGTGTGAATTGCAGAGGACAGCACGATAGGTAGGGGCTGGCAGTTTGGAGTAAGGAGCATGATGGCTGCTTTAAGGATAGGACAGGAAAGAGACAGAGACACACACACACGCACACACACACACACACACACACACACACACACATACAAGAGATGAGGGGGATGCACGGGGAGAGAAAAAGTAAGGGAGAAAGACAGAATGTGTGTGGGATTCATCAAACAGTGAAAGTCATCAGAGCAGTGCTTTCAGACTGTGCAAATCAACATTAAGTAAAATTACCTGACGGCAAGAGGAGGAGGAATAAAACAAAACAAACTAAATTGATCAAAAGATGCTAGCAGACTTTTTCTTTTTCTTTGTGTAGTGATCACTTTGTGTGTGTGTGACAGAGAATGCATGCGTGCACTGTATACTTTTGAGAGTGTGAGAATGTATGTGCCTCCAGTGTAATGATGGTTTGGCCTCGGTAGACCTGCTGTGTGCATGTGTGTGTGTGTGTATGTGTGTGAGAGAAAGAGAGAAAGAGAGAGAGAGAGAGAGAGAGAGCTGCTGTGAGGCTTCTGCCTGCCAACATCTCCATCATTCTCTGCCAGTTCCACCTTATTTCATCTACTGCTGCTGGAACAAATAGGCAATAGGGAGGCAGCTAGCACTGAACTGGGAACACACAATCCCAAGAGCAGAGAGAGAGAGTGAAAAAGTGAGAGAAAGACGAAGAGGGGAAAAAAAGTCAGCATCTGCTGCGTCATTAGCTGGTGCAGTTAAAGAAGTATCGCTGCAGCCAGAGCTGATACAAACTGAAAATATCCACCTGGAGACAAACTTGAAGTTGGAGATGGGCCATTCATCATGGAGAGAGGCTGTGAGTGCACGGGAGTGACACAGCCAGAGCTGATGAGCCAGGAGCAGACATGTGGTGGAGCTGTGTCTGCCTCTCTCTCTCTCTCTCCCATCATCCCCCCTCTCTCTCCCCCCTCTCTCGCACGCACAGGAACAACTATTCAGTGTTGTCAGTGCCAAGAACTTTAGAGCTCATCTTGGCTTGAACCATACAGACCAGCCAAGCCAAGCCTGCAGGGTATTTAGGAATACAGAGGAGAGGATAGACACACTCCAGGACTCATCAGATTTAAAGCTGTTACTCAGAAGCACTAAAGCTGGACACATAATGACAAACAATACATGAACGAAGGCTTCTGGATTAGAGGTGTGGAACCAAGATCTTCACCTCTACATTCCTTTTTCAGTCACTTGCAGACAGCTTAAATCTCAATGTACAAAACTCTGATCCTACAATAAATAACAGTTTTTAATTCATCAGTTCCGGATAATTAAAAAAAAGTTCATCTTCGTTCAGTAATGTATCATAGGTAGGTTTATTGGTAATACGCCCTGTTAGCGCTGCAATTAATGATTATTTTCATAATCGATTAGTTGGCTGATTATTTTTTCGATTAATCGGATGGGGTGGGGCAAACTTTCAGTACCATTTTTAAAATAAAATCCACAAACTGAGTGTTATAAATATAAACTTCAGACTAAAACTTTACACAATTGTTTGTCCAAAACAGAAAAGAACTCAATACACACATCTAGTGCTTTTTTTGTGCATCCATAAAAAATAATGCATAAATATGTGTATATATAATATAAACTAAAATAAATGAATAAGATAAAATATATATATATATAAATTTATTTTATAGTATTTCTGCATTATTTTTATGGACACATAAAAAGCTCTGAATTGAACTACAGTCCTAAATATATTAATAAAAACTCACTTTCACTGCACCTTGTGGTTTCTGTTACTCGTTGTCTTTAGACATATTATTTTACTTGTGTTTACTTTTGATCATAATGTTGTACTACAGATCTTACTCACGCTACACTCTGTATCAGAGCGTCTACACCGCCCGTGAGGAGCAACGCGGCCTTGTTACTAACACATCACTTCCGTTATAATAAACAGAATTTACACTGCAAGCCCGTAAATACAGCATACAATGACAATAAGCTTAAATTAAACTAAAACTTTTAAGCAGCTTGCACCAGTTTCCTCTGCCCCTTACACACAGTGGAGCATTTTGGATATAAACATAACTTTTTGCTCATGCATCAGTTTGATTTCCATGGTGTTTAATATAAAATGCTCTCCTGCCTTAGAGGACTTTCTTCCTCAGTCACGTGACGATGTCTCCTCCGTCTGATGGTGACTGAGGTCATGTTGGGAATAAAAGGTAACGCTAACAGAAAGTAAACTGAAGTCATTATTGGTGACTCTGGGTGTCTGCTAATGTTAGCATCCGTATGACGTCATGCGCCATCAACTAGGAAGCGGCTTATGATTCTGTTTAGTAAAAAAACCCCGCTAGTGTTATATTTGAGATGATATTACCTTTCAATAATCCACACACTAGACGGTAGTGCAGAGTGCATAGTGTAAGTGTATAGTACTACATTTGGGACACAACTTGAGTATTTACTCTCCGAAGCGTGTTTTCGGAACAGAAGTAACGTGACGAGTAAATCTCCCCTCTGCTGCGTGCAGATCAACTAATCAATAATGAGATTGGTTGACAATGATTTTCATAATCGATTATTATCGATTTTATCGATTAGATGTTGCAGTGCTATGATCTATGAAAGTCAGGTGCAAGAATACATTTATAGCATATTACATTGTTATAGAGCAGGTCTCTGAGTATTAACAACAACAACAACAATCTTATTATTATTATTATTATTATTGTAGAAAATATTAATATTCACTACATACTGCACTATGCAAAGTGATATTGTTATACTGATGTTATGAGCATTGCTTATAATGCATTATATTAACAATCCATAATGTATAACACATATTGCTATAAAGTTTAATACATTTTCATACTGAATTATAATGTTTTTAACATGTTATGAATGTGTTTATAATGCATTATAGAAATGCCCTTCATAAGAAGTGTCACTGGTTTCTAATGACCATTCTTTTTATTGTTCTTATATTCATTTGCAAGCATTTCTTACAAAGTTTAGAATTATAAGTAAACTGCCTTAATTGAACAAACGGACTGAATATCTCTATATGTACATACACACTATAAATATAATATCTGAAACCTATGTTTTCCACATTCTCAGGGACTGCAGGTTGGTTTACCCGCTTTCATTTGAGTACCTTAATATATGTCACATTTCGTCTGTTACAAAAACAAAACAGCGCTCCAATACTCCAGTGAAGAAACTCCCAAATCATCAGCAAGGACCAGTGTGATTTTGAGCACATCTCTTAGATGTTAAAAAAGTGTGCTTTTTTGCCCTTCTGAAATGAATGAGTGCAATCTATCCTGCTTTTGGATGTACACATCTGAACAGACTACAGGAAGACAGGTGGTCATCCCTGCATTATCGTGCGATTAGCGGTCAGTGACTGTGTCAGCTGGGCCAGCGGCTGAGACGATGAGGAGTCGGGTGGGGCCACGAGCTGCTGCATGGGTTATTAAGATGTACCTGAGTGTGACAGGGCATCAATAATGCCAGCGCAGGCAGAGCTTGCCTGCTGAGAGGCAGATGGCATACATGACTGGAGATCCCTGATTATGCAGCATAATTAAGGGCAATCATAATTTCACAAAGTTTCACTTGCCCAAGACAGAGCTTTCTGTGTGACAAAGGTGCAAGAGAGAAAGGAAAAAGAAAAGATATTTTAATTACCCCTGAATATGTGCATTTATTAAGTCAGAAGTTACACTGTATTTCCAGTAGAAATACTGTGCTAGGTAAAGTCGTCATTAAAGTGAAAGAGAGAAACTGACAGAGAGAAAAGAACAACAAATTTAGCAACAGAGGTGTTTTATTACTTTAGGATATGCTCAACTATTATGTATATATTTAAAACTGTTTTTCCTATGCTTTTGTTACAATCAAGCAAATATATCTTGAACAGAAATTATAATAATATTCATTGTTGTTGTTAGTGTCGTTCACATGCTCCAAGCCCACTTCACGATTTTGAAATAAAAAGAAACACACAACGAATCCCCCCTCCGCCTTGTGTGTGGAGATTGTTTTCCCCGTGCTTCAGGGGTTTACTCTGGGAACTCCGGTTTCCTCCCTAAGTCCAAAGACATGTGCTGTAGGCTGATTGGCATCTCCAAATTGTCCATAGTGTGTGAATGGGTGTGTGTGTGTGTGTTATTGTGCCCTGCAATGGGTTGGCAAGCCATCCAGGGTGTCCCCTGTCTTGTGCCCAGAGTGCCCTGGGATAGGCTCCAGGGTCCTTCAAAACAAAGTCCTTCATAAGTTGTTGCTATGACTGAAATTCAGTGGTGTAGCTGGTTACAGGCCCACACAGCCCATATGGGTGCAGCTCCAGCGTACCACCACGCCGAACGCAGCGCAATGGTTCCACAAAGCCACAGAGCCACACACGCACCAGACAAATCGAAAACAGGAACATCATGATCTGGGACAGCGAGAGTGATCGCTCAGAAAACAATGGCACCAAACACTACAAATGGAGAGTTAAAGCAACAAAGCAGAGCAAACGATACTGCCATCAACAAGGGATGGTGATCAGCTGCAGTATTCTGTACACGACCGTGGACGCTCTTCTCGCAAGGAAGATCAAGGCCAGAGGAAATCTGCCACTCAAGCCTGGGTCTGAAGTGCTGCCACAAATGGCAAGCAGCAGACGAATTCAACCAGCAGCCAAAACATCAAAACAAAATATGTAGCAGAGCTCCATAAACACAGACTAAATTGAAATAAATCATTGAATTAGACGGTATAGAGAAAAGTACATTAAAAAAAAAAGAAAAAGAAATGTAGGATAGTTTAACATAAAAATACAATAGAATATAATAACAGAATAATGTACACTCAAACAGAAGCAGAAAATTGAATTGAACTGAGAGAGAGAGAGAGAGAGAGAGAGAGAGAGAGAGAGAGAGAGAGAGAGAGAGAGAGGCAGGCTTAATAAACATTACTTCTCAGCACTGTGACCAGGCTCCATAACTAAGGGCAGTAATGTTGAGAATGGTTATAATTCAGAGGAAGTGTCTGCCTATGGAAACAAGCCAGGCAACTATACACTCTCCCAGAGTACATCAGGTCAGGCCTGTCTGAGGAGAACAGGACCTTCCTTTCTTAATTCCACAGACTCCCAGCTTCAACATGCTCTCATTACAGAGCAACATGTCTTCCACCCCAAACACACACAAACACTACAACACAAAAGGCTCACTCACTGTCATGGGTTAGCAGTGTAGCAGCACAGTGGTTACTGAACACGAACACACACACTCACGCACACACGCACGTAGGCACGCACACACACTAAAGCTGCTTACAGCAAATACAAGCACATGCAAGCAAAATGAATCTGCTGTTGTACTTATTTAAGGGTGACGTGTGTGCATTGCTGGATTGGTAAATGAAGTTAAATTGGTGTTTCTTGAGCACATTTATCAAAGTTTAAAAGATCCCAAGATAATGAGAACTGCAATGCACCTTGTGTGTGTGTGTGTGTGTGTGTGTGTGTGTGTGTGTGTGTGTGTGTGTGTGTGTGTGTGTGTGTGTGGGGTATATGTGTGATTCCTTTTCCAGTGAAAATACAGTCATGCTGGAATGCTGGATGATGACTTCTTATTTCTGTCCTTGTGAGGACAGCAGTGATGGGAAAGCAGGTGTGTGTGTGTGTGTGTGTGTGTGTGTGTGTGTGTGTGTGTGTGTGTGTGTGTTGTGTGTGTGTGTGTGTGTGTGTGTGTGTGAGTTTGTGTGTGTGTGTGTGTGTGTGTGTGTGTGTGTGTGTAGTTGTGTGTGTGTGTGTGTGTGTGTGTGTGTGTGTGTGTGTTTGTGTGTGTGTGTGACTTGGGTAATAGACTGTTGGGATTAAATATTGGCAGGTACTTCATTTGGAGGGTAGTGGACTGGCCTGTAATGAATCACACTCAAGGCCTCTCTCTCTCTCTCTCTCTCTCTCTCTCTCTCTCTCTCTCTCTCTCTCTCCTTGTCATTTCTCTGTTTCACACACCCCAGCCTGATAATCTTGAACTGAAAATGGGCTAGAGCAGTCACTGCTGCTTAAATGTACAAACAGGCATAATTAACTCTTATTTCAATCAACATCGTGGCTATTTCTATCCTCTCTGTATGATCCTCAGCTATCTCTTCCCCCAAACTAGTAATTTCACACAATCATCACTGGCTTCTTGGTGAGGGGGAAAAAAAGGAAAAGTTTTGTACTCTTTCTAAAATATCAAGCAGCTAAATGATGGAGTCACTTTGCCTCACACGGCTGCTGTTTCACAGGGATGGAGGTGACATTTTGCAGCAACATTTGCATAATCACATTGATGACAGTGGAATCGTATTGACTGCAGTACAATAGAGCTGATTAGTTATGGGAGGAAACAGGAGCATTATAATCAAGCTGGAAAAGTCGGGGCTATTTTTCTCTATCCTGTTTGAGGCTAATCTGTGGCCACACTCTTGCCTGCCTTTGTGAACACATTCTAATGTTGTCAGTGAAACAAATTAACAGCTGCACGCTGCTTCCTACATGCATCAATGCCAACGACACGCAGCACATAAGAATTACATGGTATGCTGATCATCCCTGTATCAAGATAGTGTGTTAATTAAAAGACAAAGAAAAAAAGGCAAAAAACCTGAGTAATAGAAAATGAGTTCAGGGTTTATTCAATAATGGAAAAGTAAGACCGTGTGTGCAAAAGTTCTGAGTTGGCTTTGTTATTCTTTTTGGACTGCATGCTGAGTTTGCGACTTAAGTCCAAACGTTACCTAAATGTTTACGTTATACATTTGCACATATTTAGACTTTATTTATGCATGTGCTTTGAGCACAGGGATTTTCTACACTCCATATGTAGATTATGCAAATCACCTATGTACACAGTACTGTATGCCTCCAAGGTTGCTAGATTTTTTCTTGAAAGAGACAGATTTTTCAATAGTATCTGAATCACCTCCTTTAAACATAAGTGCTTGACTTTAAATGCAAAAAAATATAATAATAAATAAATAAATAAATAAATAAATAAATAAATAAATAAATAAATAAATAAAATAAAAATTCAGAGACAGGAAAGACTGAAGAACATTTTTTCCTTTGCTGTCAAATGTAATGTGATGTAGCATAAATGTTACGCCACGGCGAACTCGTGGTTGCAGTTCTCAGCATACAGGGTCGCCTACAAACATGGCGGACAAGGACTACACTTCACAGCCATGCCCGCACTAGAGTTCGCTCCGGCGACCTGTGCTGCACCATAAGTTATAAAAGGGCCTTGTTAAATTCAGCGTCTCGAGAAATAAATGCTTAGCAGCCTCGTCTCTGAACCAAGCCTTAATTCCCGTATCCACTAACCTGCTTTTGATATTTGCATTGTTTGTTTACTACGATTATCTGCCTAAGCCTAGTACTGCCTGTTTGCCCGATCACCTTCCCTTCCGCGTTTCATCTGTCGCCTGACCCACACACTCTAGACTGTTCGTCCATGCTTGTCTCTGACAAGGTACTGTAACAATAAAAGTCAGAGCCTTTTTTAAAAATTAAGATGAAAAAAAGACTAATACACTGTGGGCAGTGGTGGCCTGGTGACTACTGATCTGAAAGTAGTGAGTTCAATTCCAGCTGCTGCTGCTGGGCCTTTGCGCAAGGCCCTTAACAATCAACTGCAGCAATGAGAAGATGGCAAGCAATGAAATTAACAAATACCTCTAATAGGACTCTAGTATACTGCCAATATAGTATTGCATGAACAGTCCTAGTTCTAGTTATCAAATCATCATGGTGCAAATTTGGTTTAGTTTATTCATCATGGCTTCCCTTTTTAATCTGGAGATTATAAACTAGCACTTGATCCATTACAATCTATTATTTTGCCTTGTTATTCATCATTTTATCCATAAAATAGTCTATCCTAGAGATAATGCTGTTTTCTCCCAAGTCCTCTGTGAAAAAAAAAGTTTTTGTAAGACTTTAAATTAATTATCCATCTATCCATCTTCTCCCACTTACTCCTTCTTCAGGGTCGCGGGGGAACCTGGAGCCTATCCCAAGAAGCATCAGGCACAAGGCGGGGTACACCCTGGACAGGGTACCAGTCCATCGCAATACACAATCACATACACACTCACACACTACGGACAATTTAGACACACCAGTCAGCCTACCATGCATGTCTTTGGACTGGGGGAGGAAACCGGAGTACCCGGAGGAAACCCCCACAGCACGGGGAGAACATGCGAACTCCGCACACACATGGTGGGAGTCAAACCCCAGACCCTGGAGGTGTGAGACGAACATATATTGATATTTAACTTTGTTTTTGTTTTGTTTTTTAAATACACCTGGGTGACTAGGAACAGGAAATTATTCAACCACGAGGTCCTGTTTCACAGGAGTATAAATATGAGAAAACATATAGACCAAATTCCCTTAGTCATTCATAACAATGCGTAAGACTTAGGAATATAGCTGTGATGTGCGGCAAAATGTTGGTGAGCTTCACAAAATGGGAAGTGGCAATATGAAAATAGCAATAATTAAGAAGTTCCAGTCAACTGGAAATGTTATGAATCAACCTGGAAGAGGACGTGTGTCTGTATTGTCTCAACGCGCTGTGAAGAGGATGGTTCGAGTTGCCAAAAAATCTCCAAGGATCACAGCTGGAGAATTGCAGAAGTTAGTTGCATCTTGGGGTCAGAAAGTCTTCAAAACTACAATCCGAAGTCACCTATATCACCACAAGTTGTTTGTAAGGGTTTCAAGAAAAAATCCTCTACTCTCATCCAATAATGAAAACTCAAACATCCTCAGTTTGCCAGACATTACTGGAACTTCAAATGGGATCAGGTTTTATGGTCAGATGAAAACCAAAATAAAGCTTTTTGGCAATAAACACCAGAGATGGTTTTGGCTCACACAGAGAGGTAGCCATATTGAAAAGTACCTCATGCCCACGGTTAAATATGGTGGAGGCTCTTTAATGTTTTGTGCTAAAAAATAATAAAAATAATAATAATACATTTCATATTGGGCTCAAATGGCATTTGGTGCTGTTTTTTTTTGTAAGAATATTTACAGTATTGAACTTTTCTTGTTTGATAGTTTAATATACAGCTAAAACATTAATGTGACATACAGGACTGTAGTTACATCAAACTATCAGACAGCGGTGTTGCACTGAATAATGCTTGCTTGAGCCGGTATCGCACGACAAATACGTGTTCAAGTTCGAGTTCAGAATTGCGCATAACTGACAAAGCTCAAACTCCAGCCCGTATGTGTAAAACTGAAGTGTAAATATCATGCACAGTTTCGGTACTAAACCCTCACTATACAGGTGTAACTCAACTATGAATACAACCATCTGATTATGTGAACATTTATCATGTGCTAAAAAGAAATCTCACCCAGAAACAATAACCACTTTCTCAGAATGAGTGTAAATAGAGTGCTGAAATAGTGTGATACTTTAAGAAAATTATGTGTAGTGTAGTGTAGTCTAGTTGTTGATGACTTTAATACTGAGGTAATTACTATGACCTCGACTAAGGAGGTGTCTTGATTGGCTCCCTAGGTCATAAATCAGTATATAGTGTACATGAGTTTGGGCACTGGTAAGCAACCTGGCTCACTACACATTGGGACACTGAAAACAAATTTCTGGGGAAATGACTACGTACTCATGTTGTGAAACATCACCAAAAACTAAAAGCTTTAAAATATTTCAGTGTTATATATCATGTAGCTTTTTTATATATCATGTTATATATCATGTCATGCATTTCTGTCATGGTACTTCAAGCAGGATCGTAGGCTAGCTAGTGGATTTTTTAAATGACTGAAAAGTCGTTACTCAAACAAACTGTATATAGAACGTCAAATAAAGTTAAAAATTACGAACACAAGTGATCTTTTGAGAGCCAAGACAACGATAACAAGCTGCTTACATTTGTAGATGAAGTTGGCTGAGAGTTCGTCCCCCGTTTTTTTCAAGTTGAGAAGCTTCAGAAAACAAGATGTCATTCACAATAAGGGAACATAGTGAGCTTCAATTGATGCTCCCTGGTTTTTTGTGCTATGGGATTTTTATTGGGAGCGAACATTCCAGTGCACTGGAAGGATTTTGTGATTGAGACAGCCCTTAAAATGGCCGACTCTCTGATTAGTGCCTTGACTCCTGAACTAGGGGGCTGATTAAGACACACCTTAAGACATGAAAACTCATGAATCTACACAATACAATCAAAACCGTGGTCAATCTTCTCTCAGTGTAAGGCACACCAGCCTTCGTCTTTTGCATTCAGTTTGTTGTAAATAAAACATTTCAAATGTTCAATTAAGATAAGTAGCTGTAATTGAAAACCTCAGTCAGGGTGCAGGCCTCATCATTTATCAGAAAGGGTTGCTTCAGCACCCACCCAATTACTTACTGTCCCTCTCGAAATGCCACAAACTGCAGGCCATTTCAGACGCAATCATCTCAACAGGGAGAACATCAGGGGAAAGGAAACATGAAACACAGGGGGTGAGGAGGAGATTAGACAGCGGATGAATCCTGCAGAGACCCCGATTATGAGATCATGAATGACGAGTGTGAGTGTGTGTGTGTGTGTGTCTTACAGCGTTTGGGACAGAAAGTCAGCTGCCTTTATGGGGTGCAATATACTGTATGATACGCAGTCCAATTCTGACGGAGACAAAAATTGGGGCATTCATTTAAGACATAACATTGTTACTATTACACAAAAGGCTTGTTTCTATGTACGTGACCCCATTTTCTGCACAAGCCTGAATCACACTTATTCATGGCATAACCAGAACGTAATCATTTTGTTGAATCGCTGGTCTGCCGTTAGAACATCTTCATCATTTAATATGAGAAAGAGAACACGACATAGCACAGTATTTTATATAATTCAGCCAAGGTTTTACTGGGATCATTACTTGTGATGAGTAATAATAGTAATACTATTAAAAGCCTGCTGAAATCATGCAGTGGAGGTCAGACGTCAGATAGAAATAGCCATATCGGTGATTTGCATCACCATTGCCCACAAGCTGCACTTTTTCTATGTCCTTCCAGTGGAGCAGCATAAACTAATAGAGCTTTGTGATGGACAGCGCAAAGGGCCACCTGTCTGTGTGCTTCTGACAGCATGGAAAATATATACAGTGCATGGAGGAACAAATCTTCCCAACTGGCTCCTCCACCAGAATCACCTTCACTCCCATGCTCAGGGAAGCGGAACTAATTACAAAGTATTGACACGTGGGATGGAATCGTTTACAGCTGAGCAGCCGGCAAACAAAATTCCAATATGGCTCGACCTTCGGTAAACACAGAGGACAGTTTTCCTTAATAAGCGTTTTATTTTATGGCCTTTAGCATAAAGCTAGATGCGTGTAGAGTAGAGGAGTTGTTTTAACAGGTGTGGATGAGAGAGCTCAGATACAGGATATTTTTTGGTGGCTTACAGACCAAGAAGACACACCAAACCCCAAACCACACACACACACCCACACACACACACCCCATTCAGTTTTGCAGGAAGCAATTGATCAATCTGACAAATTTCATTAGTGCCTTTTCTGATGGCTGCAACTGATGAAGCAGTAGTAACACTCTTTCTCTGACAGGCTTAAGAGTGTCCTGGTGTCTCTCTCTGTGTGCGTGTGTGTGTGTGTGCGTGTGCGTGTGTGTGTGTCTCTCATGGGTGATTTGTTATGAAAAAGAGTGAAGGAACTCCCAGGCCTGTCAGCTGGACTCCTGCAGCTGACAATACCTCTTAAAAATGATTACCTCTTTACGGATTACTTCTTTACTTCTGTTCTTTGCAGTGTTGACTTCCACTGTAATTAAAGTGAATATTAATACTACATATTAATTCGTGGAGCTGCTATTTCTACATTTCTATTTTTATCAAGACATTTATTTAGCATTTTTTTGGGATGAATCCCTGTGTTAATCACAGTGCTTCTACTCTATTTAAATTCAATACTCCTACAATGATCCATACAGTTCCTGGACATATACTGTAACTTATCCAGAATGCTTCAGTCAAAGATATGTCTCAAAATGAATATTTTCACTTTAGCAATATTGACTGCAAGGCAGAACTGCATTTACAGAGTACGAGCGCAAAACAAAATCATGCAGACTTCCATTTTACCATAAGAAATCATGGATCGCATGCAAGGGTAAAAAAAAGCCAATTTATCTAGAAAGTTACTGATATATTTGGCATTTTGTTTTGATCTCCTGTGAGGAGGACCAGTGAAGTTGATATAAGCACTGTGTGGTGGCTGAAAGATCATTCAAAATGTATGCTCATTGCAAAAAGAAATTGATATTGATTTGAATTAACTTTGTCAATATTAATAATTTGCCGCTTGAAAATGCATTGTGTAACCACATTAACGTGGATTATTCAACTATTTAAGTGACTGAATGGTGTAGCAAGATGTGTTATGCGCTCAATAAATGCGAACTAGCGAGGGAAGTAGTTGGAAAGTATTTTGTGTAACGTATCAGTTCAGTAGATCAGTCAGTGTTGTAATGGCTTGCCTAACTTTGTCACAGTTGCTTCCTGTTTTGGTTCACATACCACATCTAATCTGTCATTAAATCTTAGGTATTTTCTGGTTTGGTCGTAGCTCTGCCCTGTCGCCTGTACATCTTTCGTTACCTGGCCTTTTCATTACTAGTACGTAGCAAGGGCTTCTTTTCTAACTTTGTGTATATATTTACAGTATAGAGATCTTCTCTGCCTTAGCCTTTTGGTGCTGGTTGTTGATCTGATGTTTTTTTCTGCTACCCATGGTTGTTTTTCCCCTGTAGTTTGGATGTTTCTGTAGAAGGGCTGTGGTGGCTTGGTGGTTAAGGCTCTGGGTTACTGATTAGAAGGTCAAGGGTTAAAGCTGCCACTGTTGGACCCTTGAGCAAGGACCTTAACCCTCTCTGCTCCAGGATCGCTGTATCATAGCTGACCCTGGACTCTGACCTCAGCTGACATGCTGGGGTATGCGAAGAAAGAATTTCACTGTGCATATGTATATGTGATCAATAAAGACTCATTATCATTCTTGCTTCACTTAATTTTGTGCATTATGTGTTATAATTTTTCCATCGTTATACATGCTACTGTTCTATAAACAACATATTCTAGTCGACTGTCTTCTTCATATTCTCAGCTACAGCTGCGACGTGTGCAGAAAATTATAGCCTGCTAAAATTCTAAGCAATCCTGTACCTGTATTCTGAATTTACGCAATTTGGGTACTAATGTAACAGTTGGTGTTCTTCTTAACAATAAGAACTTACTGTATGGAAATCAAACTTGTAGAGTATTTAACAACCAAGCATTAAGTGGAAAGGAGAATATTTTACCTGCTCTCATTAGTTTATGTAACTGCTGCTCTGCCCCTTCCCTTCTCTGCTCTCTCTCTCACCCTCACCTGACCCCAAGAAGCACTCATGTCACTATCAAATTGGAAACAAGCTGGGTTACTTTCTCGGAACAGATTAATAAATAAAGTGCGGTTTTAATGGGTTAAAAATACACAGTTTGTAATATGCCTGGGCACAGCACCAAAGTATCACCTGTATGTGGGAAAGAAAACCTCAAGCACATTTTAGATAAATAAGTTCAGTACTGCAAATAGCATTGCAAAGAAAGCCACAGTGTTATAGGGTTCCAGATTGATTAGATGTAACAGACTTCATTGTTCATAATATCGAGAGAGAGAGAGAGAGAGAGAGAGAGAGAGACACAATTTTGTCCTGTTAAAGGCATGATCAGAGAAAGCAGCCAGTAAATAATAGGGCTGTGTGTGAGGCCACATTTACCTGAACCCTCCTCCCTCGTGGCTTTTATCTCCTATTCTTTTATCTTCATGCATTCCTGACATAGGCTAGTCACCTCTATGATCCCAAGATGCCAATAATTATTATGGCTATGCGGTCCAAAGTAACTATAATGGGTTGGTTATCTATAATAAGAAATATATATTACGTTTCTTGAGAAGGCACTAAACAGAAATATCACAGGAATTTACACTGAGCTATATGAAACATGGATTATACAGAAAGGGTGTATAATGAGACAGGATGATTTTGGCTGTAATTATTTTTTTAAATGACACTAGAATATGGTTGGAGAGAAGAATGTTTTGAAATATCTGTGTGTTATGAAGTATGTGTGAAAACGCATATCCGCCGTCTCAGCTGGATACAGGTACACACTGCAGAATGAACTTCATTGGACTTGACATTATTTCTAAATGACTCAACTTGTTCCACAAAGCAGCTGCTTGTGAAAACTCGCACGTCTATTTCTGCGACGGGATTCTCACCTTCGCTCCTTTATCTCCTGCTAATTAGCAATACTGCTAACGAGAACTCCAGCGCATACATCGAGCACATACATTTTCCCAAATTTCCCCTATACAGTTCATGCGAGGGTGAAAAAACGGCTTTTGTTAAAAAAAAAAAAAATAGAAGAAGAAGAAAAAAAAAAACTTGCACAGATAGAAAACTAATTAACTTTTGTGGGCTCATAAAATCCAAATGGGGTTCTCACCCAACAGAGATTACTTTTAATTAATCTGGTATGAAATGAAATGCGTAACTAAAAGAAGAAGCTGGACTTTGCAGATATTATGTTTCATAAACATCAGTCATAATGCTGACATGCTTTAGCATCACAAAATAGAACATTAAATTCACACGAAATATCCAAAACAAAACAAACTAATTACCAGGTTAGAGCACTTTAGCACTGGAAGACAATTGTGTGTGCAGCTGAATTTGTTTGCGTGTCTACATAGTTTCAGAGTTTGCACTTGTAGTGGCATTAGAGAATGGCAGTGGAGTTGTTTGTGTGTGACTGTAAAAGACCTTATGTTGGTCACCTGATTGGCAGGGTGACTCTGCATCTGTCTAACTGTCAGTCATGCAGCACCTCTCATATCGTTTAATATTCTGCAACCCTTAACACACAAGCCTCTTCAGCTCCTTCACTCAAAGTGAGAGGGTGATTTATTCTCCATATAACGGTCACCTTTAGCAAAACCAGGCCAAAAATACAGAGTGTAGATGAAGTGATATTAACTAGAATAGGTGTGGATGAACTATGTGGATGAACTGAGAGTAACTAGAAAAAGAATAAAACATCCAACCTGTTCATAACGTGGGGTCCAGAGACCACTAGGAGTCCGAAAAACATAGCCAGGGGACCTGTGATTATTATTGTTTCATTTTTTTGTTTGTTCGCTTTTGCTTTTTATTTAGTTTCAGTGCTGGAAATCTCATCCCACATTATCAAAGTTATTATATTACTATAAATCAACAATTATAAGTTATATTATAATAAGTCAACACAAACCTGATGTGTTCCATCATTGGAAAGCTCAGGACTAGAAAGCTCTTTGGTTAAAATTAACAGATAAAATATTACTTGACAAATGTTCGGGTCTGTACTGCGGAGGTCCATAGAATTTAGTTTACAGATAAATGGGTCCTTAGCTGCAAAAGGTTTCAGCTCCCCTGCATTTAACCACATTTAAACTGTGATAAAACTTTATACTACAGTGCTGTTGCTCAATGCTGATTGGTGAGAAAGTGTTGATTAATTCTCAAGCTGGACAGTGGTTCTGGATGAAAAGTTTATATTACGTAAGGGATAATGCAAGGCTAGGTGTACATTACATGATTTTAATGTACGATGTGGTTGCCTACACGGAGTAATGCACACCTAGCCATGGATTGTCTCTTAATATAAACATGTCATGGTCACGTTCCAGCATTGACAAGTTAAAGCTGTCATTGATGTTTGCAGTGCAATATTGGACTGAAAGGATAAAAATAAGTTAGTTATTTTATATGCGGGTCGTTAGATGTAGAATTCTGCCTGCTCTAAATCGTACACAGAGATAAAGTAGTGCGATAAGATAATATTTATTTGAATGAACCAAAATAAATAGTTATTAGAGAGAGATAGATAGAGAGAGAGAGATGTGTGTGCATGTGTGAATTACCTGCATCTGTACCACGTCCCTATTAATAATGAAGCTGTGAGTTTAAGTACTGTATGCACTGAAACTGTACGTTACTATGGTTACAGTTGTTTATAGGCAGCACATTAATTTAGAACAGTGATCAAACTGACTGGAACTACTTGTGCATTATACGATTTGAATGCATACCTTCCAGCCAATCAGAATCGAGTATTCAGACAGACCATGCTATAATGCACATTATACGCTTCACATAAATAGATTTTTTAAATGTATATAATTGGTGATATGATGATGTTTTGAATAGATGTTATTTCACGTTTTGGAAGGTCTCTTGTGTAAGCACTTTATAAAAGTCAGAGTTTTCACACACAGGAAAGTCTTCATTTTTTGTCTTATTTAAGTTCAAGAAAGAGAAAAAGAGAAAGGCTGATGAGAGAACAAATGCTAAGAAAAGACTTTCCAGAGTGTTAAACACAATAAGTATAAACAAATAAAACTAAGACATTCTATATTTTGTAAAACATGTTAATCGTTGGTAAATTGCTGAGGCATAAGAGGAATAAAAACATTTCATAAGGATTCATAATGGAATATTTGGAAGAAATTACACTGAGAATGAACAGTGAAAATAGTAGCCACCCTGTCACTGATTATTTTCCTATAATAGAATAATAATATGAAAGACTTTATTTGTCACATATACATTGTTGGGAAGCTGGAGTCAGAGTGCAGGGTCAGCCATGACACGGTGCCCCTGGAGCAGATAGGGTTAAGGGTGTTAACCTTCTAACATGCTCGGTCATGTTTTATTTCATAAACACTGAATAAGTAACATGCTACATTGAAGAGAAGCAGTTCAATAAATACACAGATTTTATCAGAAAGAAAAACTTTAGGTTACTAACGTAACCCAGGTTCTCTGATAACATGAGTGAAATATCTCACTATGAGAACTGCCTTGGGCGTGACCGATCCTGTAAGCACCAATAACACCACATCTGTCATTTGACAAACCAATCACAGCTGTGAAAATGAAGTCCCACCTCCTAATATAAAACGCTGCTGAAGGTCCCTTCCTTATTCTCAGCATATCTCCTCTCCATGCAACTGCAAAAGAGGAAAGTGTGGTGAGATACCTCACTCCTTTTATCAGAGAACCAGGGTTACATAAGTAACCTGAAGTTCTCTTTCAAACTTTTTGTTTGGTATCTCACTATGGGATATAGACAACCCCCGTATTGCAAATATGCTGTCCGAAGGAGACCAGCCAACTGACTCAGTGATGTGTATAAGTGCACATACACAGACCCAATCTATTCCACCAAGAATAAATAAAGAGATGCATGTAGGGGGGAAAACAAGGGTGTTTTTTTTTTTTAACTTACTCTTAGGATCAAATGAGCCAGTAACGGCTCCGTAACATCCAGCCTATAAAATCGGACAAAAGTGTGAGGCAACGCCCAATCTGCCACTGCACAAATGTCCTGTACTGTAATAGCCTTGAACATCGCCGAAGAAGTGGCCATGCCTCTGGTAGAGTGGGCCCTCAGACACTCTGGAGCTTCAAGTCCCATGCTAATTATAACATAATATGAGGGCTTCCACCACACAATGATACATGCGCTGGCGTGAAATAGGTTTAATTTTCCTCAGTGCTTTCGTTTTGTCCATAAAATGACGTAAAGAACAAACTGGGAACAAGCAATGCAGCCGCTCCTCCTCTGATGAGGAAATAGGTGGCGGATGAGAAGCTAGTAAATCTATCAGTTTACAGGAGAGAGCTGAGTCGCTCACCTTAGGCATGAACGCTGGATTGGTCTTGAGAGTTACTCTCAAGAAATCCAAAATGAAGTGCACGAGTCGTTTACCGACAAAGCATGAAGCTCACTAACTCACTTTGCGATTGTAAGAACGAGTAACAAAGCAGACTTCAGCAAAAGGAGCTTTAAATCAATACTCTCTAAAGGCTCAAAAGAGTGAGTTCAGGACCACAGACAGATCCCATGGTGGAATCAATGGTTTAGAAACAATGTTTAAACAACGGACACCTACATACAAGAAGGTGCTGACCCATTGTATTAGTATCAACCCATACACTGATATCACAGCAAGATAAACCTTAATGGTAGAGAAGCCTCTGCCTTCATCTAAAACTTCCTGCAGAAAACATAACATATCCGTGACAGAACAAAGGAAAGGAACAGTGCATCTTTCCACACACCATTGTTCAAATATACTCCATATCCGATCGTACAGAGAGCATGTTGAAGCTGCTCTTGTGCTCTGGATCATTTCAATCACCCTCAGTGGAAAGCGCGAAATGCTTAAGTTCAGCCTTTCACGGGCCAGGCCCAGAGAGCTACTTTACTCCCCTTGTGCTTGCAAGAGAAGATCCCTGTGCAACAGGAGAGGCCAGGGCTGGTCGTACAAAAATTATCGCCGTTAGCCGTAAGTTCCCCGGCCAATTTGAAGCAATCGGTAATACGGAGTGACCGCTTTCTCTTACACTTCTTAGAGTTGGTACGATCAGACTCAGTGGAGGAAACGCATAAAACAGTGTGTTTAACCACAGGTGTGGCAGAGCATCCACACCCATAGGTGAAGGAGGGGAAGAAAAAGGGGAAGGGGAAGAAAAAGTCTTTGAGGGAGGATAACAACAGATACTTTGCGAGTGCTTTTGCTGTCTTCTTCTTTAGCATTCTACTTTTATTTTTATTCATTGTATGCTGTATTGTGTGTGATGTCTTTGAGCTACTAGGACCCTGAATTTCCCCTTGGGGATCAATAAAGTAAGTAAGTAAGTAAGTAAGTAAGTAAGTAAGTAAGTATGTATGTATGTATGTATGTATGTTGTATGTATTTATGTATCTATCTTATCCCGTCATTTTGTGCAGAAGAGTGAACTAGTCAGCCTGCAGTTTCTTCCCTCCCCAAGGGTTTGCCTGCCAGTGTGTAGACAAAGCCTCTGACTGCTGAGGAGGGGAGAGCGGGGGTGTCTGGGGCTCCTAAAGCCCAACTGCCCACTCCTAGGAGGCAGTGCGAAACGGATGAGCCTTACCAGTGGATTTACATTGGAGGCAAGTCCAGAAAGCCTCACCCTCCTGTTTCCTCAGATCACACTGTTGCCACATGGCTGTGACTGAAGGCTCAAAAAGGGCTTTGGGCTCCACCGGAGCATCTAAGAAATCCATCTTCTCTCTGTCCAACAGCTCAGACAGCCCCAGCCACAGATCCCGCTTGCCCACCACTGCCAGGGCCATACTGCAACCACAGGTCTGGATGTTCTCAGGTTGAGATCTGTGATGATGCAGATCTCTTCCCAGAGAGCCGGGTTTGGTTTTCCAGCATCCATTTGCCACCCCATCTCCTTCAGGGCCCTCACCGACAAGGCTGACGATCATTAGATCTTCTGGAAAACTGAGGCTGTTAGATGTTCAGTACGACATAGCAGTGAATCTGAGGCGGAAGAAAACACTGCCCCGTGGTTTGGGTGAAGATGATGAGCCACTGACAGCTTATCCAGAGGAGGATTTGACATGCCCAAGTCCTCCATATTGTGGACATCCACCCTGGAGAACCCTTTAACAGGAACCCTGTGTGAAAAGGGTTTATCCCAGAAATGTCTCATCACCGAAACACATGCAGGGACTGCAGGAACGGGCTGCTTGATGGCATGCAATGGCAGCCTCTTGCCATCATAAAGATGTCTGTCCACTCCCTGGCCCACCTGTTGCAATGGCCAATCAATAGACAGCTTTTTGGCTGCCCTCCGGCACATTTCAATAAGGTCGAGCTCCACCTGAAATGGAGAGGGAGACCCATCGTTCAACGCACTTCCTGGCCGAGAAATATTTGGCGGGAGGATCGCATTGTCTTCATCCCACTCTTCCTCCAATAGACGAACGATAGCCTCATCATAGTCATCCTCCTCCTCCTCACCTACACCAGCTAAGATGTTTAGTCCGAAGAGGAGAGGCAGCACAGGGGAGACTTCGTCCATTGATTTGCCACAACTGCGTGACACAGGGGGCTGTTTTGTCTCCTTCTCCGTGGGTGAAGGAGAAAGAAAGGGGGTCTCCCTTATTAGCGGCCGCGACTCCCATTCTTCTCTCCAGCACCCTTAATAGGAAGAGAGAACAGTGGGGACAACACTCGGAGTTTGCAAATGAGCATGTTTCCCCCCCAGCCATGCGATGAACAGGGGATGGGAATCCTTGCCCGAAATCATACAGCCACATGCCCCTGTGCACAAAGCTTCTTTCACGTTTGCTTCGCCACCTGCAGAACTATCAGTCGCCATAATGTAAGAGACAACTTAAACTCACCACAACATGTTGCTTACGGAAGAAACAGATAGCTTGAACAGCAATGGGAGAGAATTTGCCGTAACACATTAACTCTCTTAAAGTATCCCAAGTAAATAAAAAGGCTATTCACTGTAACAGTGAATAAATCTGCTTGCAAAAACAGCCGTGCTCAGCAACCGACCTTGATGGCTCGTCTATGAACTGTTTTTTTTTAGCTATTTTAGCGAGTCTTGCTGAGGATAGCTTCCAGCATGATCTTCATGGGGAAGAGAACGAGAATAAGTAAGGGACATTCAGCAGTGTTTTATATTAGGAAGGCAGGACTCCCTTATTACGGCTGTGCTTGGTTTATCAAGTGACAGACGTAGTATTATTGGTGCTTCCAGGATCGGTCACGCTCGGGGTGGTTCCCATAGTGAGATACGCAACAAATGTTTGAAAGAGAACTGTGAAATTCTATGACGCATACAGGTCATCACCACAGAAATCATGACAACATCTTCACATCTGTAACCAGCACTGTTCTCCTGTCTCCACTGTTCTTTCTTTTGCATCTTGAACATTCCATTATGAAAGCACAAGGTTAAAAGAAAGACGCAACTAAATAAGCACTCTTACTTTCATATCGTCGCTTAAGAACAAAAAGTCAGCAGCATGCAACGTGAAGATATAATTTGGAGACTCTTGATAATCAAGCTCTTTTCTAGTCAAATATCAAACACGGGCCATGACACCGCTTTGTACATCTCGTCATGATCTTACTGCAACAATTCATCCACAAGCACTGTTTGAACAGGAATAAACTGTCACACAAAAGCAATAAGCACTCTTGAAAACGTATATATTGTAGAGAGAACACTAGCACTAGATATAAGAAATGCTATACTTTGGCAAATCAGCTCCAGGTTTAAAGACGACTGGTAAAGAGTCTCTTATTCCTAGCCACATCAGTGTTGACAGCTCTGCCTATCACACGTCTTGTGTGAGCAGTCACACCCCCCCCAACAAGTGCTCAGCAAGTGGTGCATTGTGAAGAGAGAGGAGGCTGTTGGACCGAAATATAAACCACTTTAGTCACTGCCGCATGCTGTTTCCTTTATTAACACACTGTCGGGTGGAATATTCCTGCCGAGGATTATCAAGTGCTCGCCTAAATCATATTTCTCTTTTTTGTTATCTGTCACTTTTTCATAGACAGTTGTGCGTCACATGCACAAAACAACAAGGCAGATATTCAATTTAGATAAAGCCAAGAAACTAAATTCACTCTTGGCTAGACAATGTTGCATTTACCCAAGCAGTCTTTAAAAGAACATGCAACACGGGAGACTGACTGACAGCTCACTAGTGGAAATTTCCAATTATGGACCTCAACGAACTGACACACTGACAAAGGCAAGCAAAAGGTTACATGGAGCCATGTGAAGCGAGCTGAAGTTGTGTGCTGCTTCTGTGGTTTTATTTGAAAGTTTGGACAGAGTGAAATTGTCAGAAAGAGCAGAAAACAAAGGGGGAGGAGAGTGAAAAAAGGAAACACATTCTTTTCTTTATCAACAATAAGAATTAGGCAGGTTGATAGATAAGGACATGTTCTCACAGTGCTTTGGGGGTTTCCTCCCCAAGTCCAAAGACATGCCCTGTAGGATGTTTGGCATTTCCAAATTGTCCCTATTGTGTAAATGTGCATGTGATTATGCCCTGCAATGTGTTGGCACCCCATCCATGGTGTTGTGCCTTGTGCCCTGAGTTACCTGGGACAGGCTCCAGGCTCCCCGCAACCCTGTGTAGAATAAGCGGAACAGAAAATAGATGGACTCTTGGTTTTAATGATATAATACCAAATCTATGATACAGTGCTAAAATAATTTAGCATTTGGTAAAATTCTACAGACCTGGGTGATAGGCTTGAGTTGATTAACGATAGTATGAGGTATCAGAAACAGATTGCGATGCCTGTCAAGTCAGACAATTAAAATGTCTGTCAGAAAACATGGTATCTGCAGTTTTAAGATTCATTTAAAAAAAAAATTGTCTCTCATAATGTCTTTACGTTTAGCCTGTTTTGTACTCCTATTCAAACCTTAACAGCTGTCTGCTTTCGGAGCAAAGTTTGTCATGAACCTCCAGAATTGGGGGTTCGATTCCCACCTCCACCCTGTGTGAGCAGAGTCTACATGCTCTCTCTGTGCTTCAGGGCTTTCCTTCAGGTACTCCGGTTTCCTATGCAGTCCAAAGACATGCGTTGTAGGCTGACTGGCATTTCCAAATTGTCTGTACTGTGTGAATGGGTGTATGAATGTGTGTGCAATTGTGTCCTGTGATGGGTTGGCACCCCGTCCAAGGGGTCCCCCGCTTTGTGCCCCAAGTCTCCTGGGATAGGCTCCAGGCTTCCCACAACAATGTGCAGGATAATTGGTAAAATTTTGCTGGATGGATGGATATATCTGGCCACTCCCTTGCTGGACGTACTGCTACTAAATCCAATCCAATATAAATGTATGGTTGCCCCAATGCCCCTAATGAAATATCATATCATATCTCTCTCTCGCTCTCTCTCTCTCTCTCTCCACACACACACACACACACACACACACACACACACACACACACAGTAGTCTAACTCTGTCTTTGTGGTATGCTTCCAGTGTTAATAGCTAAATTACACAATCCCCTTAGTACAGCACTGTAACCTTCTTCAGGCAAACTTTCAGTTTTTGTCAGCTGAACCCCTTCAACCAAAATTATTTGATACAAGTACCTCTTGGAATTTTAAGTAGGTTACCATTAATTAACCTTTTGTAATGATGCCATGTACAAAACTTGTTACTTAAAGCAGTGACTTTTCAGTTTGTGAAATATATTAACATTTTTAGTTAGTTTTTTTTGGTTATCATCATTATAATGGTACTATGTAAAATTTAATAATATATATTTATAATATTTAATTAAACATGACATTGATATTTCCATCAGACTTTTGAACCCTCTACAGTGACTCTACAAACCTCAAACCATGGCTTAAGGAAACCTTAAGGATATACTTGAGCTCCATTGTTCTTTTTTTTTTAAATAAAAAGCTCAAAACAATTCCTATCATTTGATCCCTATAAAGCGAGAACAACCCCATGCGCGCACACACACAAGTTACAGAGGGGGTGCATACTAATTAAGTTGGGAGATATACATAAACAACACATATTTAAACATATTTAATAAAACTACATAATATGTGCAAAAGTAATTCAATTATCTGTATCTCTTGGCAACCATCCAAAAGACATAGGCAATAACTGACTGCCTCTTTAACTGTCTGAGATTTCACAGAGTCACCAAGGGTAAGGGTAGATTTAGCAAAGCTAATAAAGTTGACCATTTCTGCCCAGTTTGTTCCACCTTCTCCACCACATCATCGCCATCCACTACAGCAAGTTTCACTGACAACATTTGGAATAGCATCAAACACACAAGTCAAGTGTGTATGGAAAAAAAAATACATGTAAAGTGTCTGGGTATCTTTCACATGCAGAATGTTTGTAGTCTTTTTTCCAGAAAGCCTTTCATGAAGATGCACACTGTGAACTCTGAAAAGATGGGCAGCTCTTTGAGAGTAGCCCTTGAAGTCTGTTCACTGGAACCTGCAAAATTAAGAAGCAGTGACAGTACATACTGTATGCAACGCAAACATGGCTTTTGTTTCCTGTTTCTCTTCATCACTGCAGTAAGAATCCTTTGAGAGTGAAATGATATCCATTTCACGTTATTTAATACAAAAATCAGCTCAGTGCTTTCTGCCACGAGCCGGAGGAGCTGCTTTCAGGACCGAGGACAGCTCACTGCAACGTGCCCACTAAAGCATTCCTCTCTTACCATCACTTCTATCCCCCCATCAATGGAAATGTGTTATTTGCTGTGTTGAAATGGTCAGCTGAATTGCAGCACATAATATAAGCAAATGAAAAAGAAGGCCTTAGGGGAAAAAAGGGCTTACTTCTGTTTGAACAATGGGGGGAAAAAAAAGAGTGACTTTTGTTTCTGACCAAACTGACTCAAAAAAAAAATAATGCAGTAAATAAATGAAACAGTTCTGTTCCAATCTTGAGTCTGTCAGTTCTGAGGCTGTTGTGTGCAATGCTATTCCTGTGCAGCTTGTAGCACTAAAGTGCTAGAAGAAAGATGTGTGAAACGCAGAGCAGAGCTGCTTTCATAGCACTGTTGCAGGTCCCAAAAGGCAAGTTAGAAAACAACTATCCTTGGTTACAGAAGATTAGAAAGAGTAAGTAAATTGTACAATTTAAGCATAAAATGATATCCAAAAAGTGCTACCCACAGAGAACTTGTGCTTATCCTCTTATGATAGAAAGGGCGAAAGCATTATCAGGAAGCTAACAAGAATACAGTAATTGTTGCTCATCATACAATTGTTCAATTGATTGATCGCACAGCATTCCGACAGTGCTTTATTTGCAATAACCTCACTGGGACGTTACACTGTGTATATCGGTCTGCTTGTCTGTCTTCACCAAATAAAATTCCACTTCCTCATTAGAAACAGTTACAAGAATAGAGTTAGCGACATCAGCAGCAGCAGGCATGGCAAACGATACTTTTCAGGATACGACTTAAAATATGAAAGCTCGTCAAATGAAGATGAAAAGGAAGAAGTTATGCCAATTTCACTGGATGTACCTTTAACGAAAATGTGCAAATCAATGTGAGGTAGCTGACGTACTATAAACTGAGTTTGGTTTCTTCGGGATCTATTTCCGCTAGCGGAGCAAAAGTGAACAAAATGTTTGGTAATATTGTGTCCAAAATGTCAATTACTCTAAATTAATTTCTTGTTGCTAGAACTGTCGTATAAAAGCAATATTTCACTCGCAATCATGCAGATATTCTGAATATTCGCCTCTTCCATACTCTTCCCAGTGTGATATCGCTTAATTGTCACATATTGTCACGCCACGGCCACTAGAGGCCGCTGTGGCGCTTCTAAAAGGACTTTTGAGCTATGCGCGTGTCTGGGGCTAGTCGGCGTGCGCGTGATTCACAGCAGGTATGTGGGGTTTCAGCTTAATGAGCTGTGATATTTTCCTGCACTTTCCAAGTGCAGACCCAGTCTAGAGTCCGCAACGTCCAAGCACAGACCCAGTCTCGAGTCTGCGACGTCCAGGTCTAAACCACGCCTCCAGCTCCCGACGTGCACAAGCAGCCTCCAGCTCCCGACATGCACGAGCAGCCGCAGGTACCTAAGTGCCCTTCCAACCCTGCGAAGGAAGCTATCCCTGAGAATTTTTTTGGGGGGGTGGGCATGGAGGACTGCAAAGCTCCAGGCTGAGGCCTGCGGGGAGGCCTCAGCAGTGGATATTCAGCCTGAGACCTACGGGGAGGTCTCTACGGAGGAAGCTGTCCCGTGTTCCAGTGCTGCCGGGGGCGGCGTTCCTGGTTCCAGGGCCGCCGGGTCGGCGCTTCGAATTTTTGACCCCGGTAGAGGGGTCGAGCCACGCATCCGCTGTCCTGCTATTACAGCCTCCTTACCCGGGCCAGCGAGAGACAGTCTTCACAGGGGCCCAGGACCCCCGTTAGGAGGGGTCGATCCACGCATCTGCTGTCCTGCTAGGACAGCCTCCCTTCCCGGGCCAGAGAGAGAATTTTTACAGGGGCCCAGGACCCCCGTTAGGAGGGGGTTTTTTGGGTACTCCGGGAGGAGCACCCTTTGGAGGGGGCTACTGTCATGCCACGGCCGCTAGAGGCCGCTGTGGCGCTTCTGAAAGGACTTTCGAGCTATGCGCGTCTGGGGCTAGTCGGTGGGCGCGTGATTCACAGCAGGTGTGTGGGGTTTCGGCTTAATGAGCTGTTATATTTAAGTGCCTGAGTTTCCCAAGCGCGTCGCTTGTGATTATGTTTATATTTGTATGTATATGTATATTATGATAGGACACTTGTGTTAAAGTTCAAGTCAGAGATGTTACGTTGAAGTTATGTTAAGCTTCCTATATTTGAATGAGGACTGTTTACGTTGATCTAAAAAGGATTAATAAAGCCTGATCTGCGCCTGTCTCCGACACCTGAGTCTGCGTCCTGACTACAACCTTGTATCGTAACACATTCTCATTCTGACTAGAAAAGATGAAAAAAACAGAAATGTTTCTTCATTCATACAAGTATGAGAACTGTTATTGTTCTATCTATTCACAAGACATAGAATTTAACTAATGATCACGCAACTAAGACTATCCTGAAACACAATAAAAACACTACATACAATATCTCACCCCCACATTTTGAAATATTTGATTATATCCTTTCATTTGACAACACTGAAGAAATGACACTTTGCTGCAATGTAAAGTAGTGTGTACAGCGTGTATAACAGTGTAAATTTGCTGTCCCCTCAAAATAACTCAACACACAGCCATTAACGTCTAAACTGCTGGCAACAAAGGTGAGTACACCCCAAAGTTAAAATGTCCAAATTGTGCCCAAAGTGTCAATATTTTGTGTGGTCACCATTATTTTTCAGCACTGCCTTAACCCTTATGGGCATGGAGTTCACCAGAGCTTCACAGGTTGCCACTGGAGTCCTCTTCCACTCCTCCATGACGACATCACGGAGCTGGTGGATGTTAGAAACCTTGTGCTCCTCCACCTACCGTTTGAGGATGCCCCACAGATGTTCAATAGGGTTTAGTCCATCACCTTCACCCTCAGCTTCTTTAGCAAGGCACTGGTCATATTGGAAGTGTGTTTGGGGTCTCTGAAGGGAGGGGATCATGCTCTGCTTCAGTCTGTCACAGTACATGTTGGCATTCATGGTTCCCTCAATGAACTGTAGCTCCCCAGTGCCAGCAGCACTCATGCAGCCCCAGACCATGACACTCCCACCACCATGTTTGACTGTAGGCAAGACACACTTGTCTTCATCAAACTGTTTGCGGGGTTTCTTGTGCATCATCTTTAGAAGAGGCTTCCTTCTGGGACGACAGCTATGCAGACCAATTTGATAGGCTGACAGGCGTTAATGGCTGTGTGTTGAGTTATTTTGAGGGGACAGCAAATCTTCAGTGTTCTCACATGAAAAGTTATAATCAAATATTTACAAAAATATGAGGGTCAAAATTGTTATTTAATTCTACAATGCCGCTGCTTCAAATCAAATTTTAATATAGTGTTCCGTTACAAAAAAAAAACTTTTAGTGTGGTGGATATGAGCAAAGTGCAATAAATGCAGCACCAATATAAGGGGAATGGCAAAATAACTTTTTATATAAGGCACATTAAACCACAGAGAAATGTTGGTTAGTTTAGATAGTAAGTGCATTATTGTCTAGCCTGAGTTCCAACAAATGAAGTTATGTTATTTTGATTCTTTTTCATGCTTACAAATGAGTGTGATTTCATTAGATTTAGTGTGTACAATTTCGTCAGATGCTAAAAAATCTAAGCAGAACCTTGTATAATAGGCACTGCAGTGTTTTCTTTAGAAATTATGTAATGTTTCATAAAACACCTATAACTAATGATAGATATGTTGACTAAAGTGCGTGAATAAAGACTAGCCTAACACTCACAACTTGTGAATATCTCTGGATGATACTTGGGGAGAAATCAGGAGGAGCTTCTTCTAGTAGCAAAAAAAGGAATTTAGTCTGTGACTAAATTAAATTGTCTACCACTCAGACATAGTAGGATAAAAAGAAGTGGAAAAAGAATGTCACGTGAGAGAGAAAGAGGTATGAAAAACAAAGAGAGTTATGTATGGAATGGAGAAAGGGAAGGAAAGAAAGTTAAGGAAAAGAGATACTGAGAGTACAGGGAGAGAATAGGAGGAATAGGAAGGTGATCGGCAAACTGAGGAGAAGGCAGAACTTTTTAATGGGCTGAAAAACTGCAGGCCGGTTTTAGAGAAACTGACCTGATGTGTACACACAGACTCCTGAGAGAGGATGTAATGCTCATACCCAGCATCCTCTCCTCTATTCACAGCTTATATTTACAGAACACTTCAGAGGAGAGCACGAGACAGAGCGGGAAGTAGGAGGACAAAGTGAGCTATATCTGGAGTCCTTATGGTTGGCAGTAAGTAAGACAGTAGCGAGTGTCTGTGTGAAAGAGGTGAGACAGCTGTCACTGACAACAGTAGCACTAACCAACAGGGTGAGAGAAGGGCAAGGCATGATGGGTAAAAGTGGCAGGGAAAGTGTGGACCCCTTTCTTTAAAATCCTCGATTGCAGACAGATATTCACTCACACGTTACAGTCATGTCAAATAGGGTAAGACAAAATCACAATACAAATTATCTCCAAAATACACATTCCTCACACAATCATACTGTATTAATTAGCACTAAAGAAATACTGTTAATACTGCACAAAAGAAAGTGTTGAACATGTTATCACCACTAATACGTCAAGTTCTGTGTTATTCCTTGGGGCTGTCAGAAATAAAAATTTGCACTATTTTAAATTTTAATAATACTGCAACAGGTGGGTGTAGCCTAGCAGGCAGGAGTGATTCAGGGAATGAGTCAAATGTTAATAGCTGTTGAAATCTCTCTCCCCCAACACTAAGCGGCATGAGGAAGCTACAACACATGCAGAAAGCGGGAAGGCAGCAATATGTCTGTTAGTTAATTCTATGGCGCAGACCTGTTTAGTCAAATAAAAACCACTCACAGCTGTGATTGGCTAAATCATGGCCCAGTGACTGAGTCACTGACTGACTGACTGAGTCACTCACTCACTCACAGTTGTGGTTGATCAAGAGCCTGTCCCGGTTAACACTAGGCATGTGATGGGAATACACCCTGGATGGGACACCAGTCCATCACAGGGCACCATACATAGGAAACGTGGACACATGGAGAACATGCACCGAAACTCCTCACAGACAGTAACCTAAGTTCAGGATCAAAAGCAGGACCCTGGAGACGTGAGGCAACAACACGACTCACCCAGTAGAATACAAATGATAATAACAATCACCCCATTGGATCGAAATAATGATCTTAAAACATATACTTAATCAACTTGTTCAAACAATGAACTTGTTTTCAGTAACAAATGACCCAAGCCAAATCACAAATGAGGCAAGCCAAAATGCTTGCTCAAATTATAAAATTATAATGAAGCAACAAAAATGACAATACAATTGTAGATGTTTATCAAATTGATTTCTAATGAACAACTGAGTTTCTCATTCATGCATTTTCCCCACCTGAACAAATACACTACATGGACAAAAGTTTGTGGACACCTGACTATCCCTCCTATATGTGGGGCTTCCCTAATCTGTTGGCACACATTTGAGAGCAGATAAGTGTATATAATGTCTATGTATGCTGTAAAATTAAGATTTTCACTGGAACTAAGAAGCCCAAACATGTTCCAGCATGGCAGGGTTTATGTGCACAAACAAAGCTCCATAAAGACATGGTTTGCCAAGTTTAGAGTGGAAGAACTTCAGTGGCCTGCACAGAACTCTGACTTTAACACCACTTAAACCATCTGGCATGAATTGGAACGTCGACTGCACACCAGTTCTGCCTGACCTTACAAATGCTTTTGTGGCTGTATGAGCAAATCCCCACAGCCATGTTCCAAAATCTAATGGAAAACCTCCCCATAAAAGCAGAGGTTATTATAACACCAAAGGGGGATTAAATGTAGAATGTGTGTTTAATGGTCAGGTTTTGGCCATACAGTGTATGTTGCCATACAGTGTATATGGACACCTGACCATCACACCCATATATGCCCATTCCAAAACCATGGGCATGAACACAGAGCTGCTTGGTACTTTGCTGTTATAACCTCCACTCTTCTGGCAAGGCTTTCCACTAGTTTCTGGAGCCTGGCTGTGGCCATTAGTGCTCATTCAGCCACAAGAGCATTAGTGAGGTCAGGCACTAATGTCAAGTTAGAAGGTCTGGTGTGCAACCTGCATTCCAATTCAACCTAAAGGTATTCAAACTAATACCCAACAGGTTTGAGGTCAGGACTGTCCACTGAAGTTTTTCCACAGCAACCTTGACAAAGCCTGTCTTCATGGACCTCGATCTGTGCACAGGGGCATTGCCATGCTGAAGAACTTTGGGTCCTTTAGTTTCACACAATGACATTCTAAACAATTGTGTGCTGCCAACTTTGTAGCAACAGTTTGCTGAAGACCCACATATTGGTGTGATGGTCATGTGTCCATATATGTTTGGTCATATATTATATATTTGCATAATATATTATTATACAATCAGACTGTATAATTCTGACTGAAAAACCTGTGGGGTGAACTGAAGAGGAGAGTCTACCAGCATGGACCTCAAAATATGAAGGATCTGGAGAGATTCGGTATAAAGGAATGATCACAGATACCTTTCCATGTATTCTCCAACCTTATCAGGTATTATAGGAGAAGACTCTGTGCTACCTCCCTTTGACAAGATAACAGCTCTAAGTATTGGCTAAACTGGTGCCAATAATTGTTGCACACCTATATTTAACAAAGATAAAGTTAAAACTGCTCACATATAATGTCACTTCAACCAAAAATTATATTTTATATAAAAATGGAACTCAGTGTCCCATTTGAGATGATAATACCCTTCTAAAATTCACACACTACACAGCAGTGGTGGACAGTAATGAAGTATATTACTGAAGTATTTCCATTTGGGGAGACTTTTTACTTTAACTCCACATTTCAAAGTCAAAAATCTTACGTTTTACACTAATACATTTTGCAAAATTAGTCGTTCCTTTTTATTTATGAGTGTATAAAAACTTAACTGGTCAAACTAAGAAGCATGCGGCAAGCAGGGTAGAGTGCACACTTTGTTTTGAACTTGTTTTAGTCGCCCCTGTTGGCGGTCTCTATTTTTCGGTTGAACTTCAGTGCAACAGCGTAACTTTTTAAGAGTGCCAATGCCTTCATAAATGATGGAAAAACTCACACACCCATGCCACAACACCCATGGCCTTATTTGTGGGAATTTTTTTAAGTAGTTGAAAAGAAGAACAAGTCCTATATTTTTACGAGCCTTCTCTGAAATTCGGTTTGTGATTCAGACAGATCAGAGCCAGTGTTAGGGTGTCAGTTGTGACAATAATGCTGACTGTCTTTACTGAAACATCACCTGTAATCATTACCATTAAAAAGCATACAACTGTTACATACCTGCTATTGTACAAAGAATTTACCAATTAAACATGTTTTAGGGAAGTGGTAGAAGTAGAAGGTTGTGAGTTAAAATCCCAGCACTGCCAAGCTACCACTGTTAGGCCCTTGAACAAAGCCCTTAACCCTCAACATAAAAATTTTATGTTTATAAATCGCTCTGGATAAGGGTGTCTGCCAAATGCTGTAATGCTCTCTACTTGTCTCGGCCCTGTACGATTTCTTCTTACAAAAATTCACCTTCCAATCTAAGGAAGAGGTAAGCCATTTTCATTCTGGTGATCATTTTTAAAATGAGTAATCTAACAGTAGCTTGCAGAAAACCATTTCATTGTGTATGTTGTTCAAATATGTGCAACGTTACCATGAACATTGCATGCATGGCTAGTTAGCTAAGTAGGCTAGGCTGATCGGTAACACTGCAACCCAAAGCGGCAGTAGCAAAGCAGGCTGGAGCTAATTTTAATAGACAGCAGTGTCTGACTAATTAATGTCATTCTATTAATAGATTTCTGTGCCAAGAGTGACATTAGAGTTCTTTTTTACGTAAAATGAGTTGATTAAGCATGAGTCTTGTGACAAAAATGATAATAGGACATTATAGCCATAATAAATCATAGTACTTTGAGTACTTAAGTACAGTTGAAGGCAAATTCGTTTGTACTTTTACTCAAGTGAAAGTTTAAAGGGAGCACTTCTACCTTTACAGGAATAATATTTCACCGTGGCTATCTCTACTGTAACTCTAGTACATGGTTTGTGTGCTTTGTCCACCACTGCTAGACAGTAGAGTACATAGTACATAGTGTAAGTACATAGTGTATAGTACACTATGTATAGTCATTTTGGAGAGAACTTCTGTTTTACTGTGGCTAAATCTCATTATAGCATTATATCAAGTTTACAGTATGATGCACTACGTAGGCTCTGGAATTCCATTATGTTATGCCATATGTAGACAGTTTAAACAGTGAACAGAAATCCACTTGGTATGTGTATTGGATGGGGCTTAAATCAATCCAAAAAAACAATGTAAAATCTTGCTTCATATCAGTGAAAAGGAAACACTTCATGTAGTGTACTCCAATAATTGGACTTGCTTACATTTTAAAATCCAATCTAGAGTGGGATTATAATGGGTGGGCTTGAGACAACACCTGTTTTGCATATCTGTGCTGTTGTGAGGGATTCTGTTCAGGGGGTTGAATCATTTTGAGATTGGAGAAGTCATTATAAGTTGCATTTTCAGTTGAATTTGGTGAAACCACTTGATGCATTCGTTGTGTTGAACTATTTCAATTGCTTTTGTTTGATTTGTTCATTGCAAACAGCTAAAAGTCTGTAAATTTGGACAATAAACCTGATTTGCAATGGGGGTTGAATCATTTTGATTGCAACTGTATGTTGATAAATTCTGATCCCACACATTTATAGAGCAGCTTTATGATAGAGAGTGTGAAGGTCTGGACTGTGATACAGACTGAATGCTCTTTTTGAAATTGACTCTGACCTCTGGTACACTGGCGATGGAGTGCAATGTGTGAATCTCCCCTCATACTTATTATCTGCAGACTGCACTCCAGTTGTGAGAGTGAGACAGCGAGTGAGTGAGACTATATTTGATATATACTGTAGATATACAAAAACAAAGACAAACAACACATATAGGTAATGGACTTTGGTAAACATCCATATGCATGCACACACAGGGGTGCCGGTTTACCAGTAAATAATGCTATCCATTTTCATGTATGAAAATCTTGTGCATAATACAGTTTTATAGTTAAAGCTATGTCTACACCTTAATCTAACTGTAATATTAATCTTAGTAACCAGAAGGAAACATTGTGACATTGAGGTTTTTTAAATAAAAGCAAAACTCTCCCCACAGGTTTCATTGAGGGAACTAGAAAATGTCCCCTCGTTGAAAAAACTCTTAGATATATCCCCATCCTTATGGGGACATTTGGTTCCCACCAAGATATAAAAACATGCTCACACACACCCAAACACACACAGTGTCAGGCTGTCAGAGCTTGTTTTAGTGGTATGTGGCTTTGAATGTGACTCCACTAAGTGCCAGGCAGGATCTGTAAAAAAGGCAATAAATCAACACATGAGAACAGCGCACCTCAATATGCACACAGGCAAATGTCCCCAGGCGAGACACACACATACACTCACACACAGCGTCGGAGATTGGACAGAGCGGGCCAATATGCTGAGCCAATCAAGTCGAATCCAGATAAACAGCACACCGTTTTATTTTTGTGCACATTTGTGAATGACTGACAAATCAACACTAAAATACGGTCACCCAAAAGACTTTACTTTAAGCACTCACGACATGGAGGGCATAAGCCTTTATCAACAGCCTCTTAATGTTACATATCAAACAGGATTAAAGCGTTTCAGATCACATACAGAATGCACGGTCAATCAAAGCAGCGGAGACAGTGCTAGAGAGAGAGAAGACTTTCATGGGAGCGCTAATGAAGTTATGTAATGGTGGGGAAAAAGAGATGAGAGGGACAGACAACTGGGAATGAGCACATAAAGAAAAATATAATAAGCATGGCCCTGACAGGAAAATTAAACATGCTCATCCTGGGTGTGTCTGCATGTGTGAGAGAATAGAAAAAAAAGACAAAGAAATATCATAAAAGCAAATGAATAAGTATGTACAGTGCCCTCCACTAATATTGGCACAATTGGTAAATATGATCAAAGAAGGCTGTGAAAATTTTTAATTCATTGTTTTACCTTTTGAACTTTTGTTCAAAAGATTCAGAAAAATACTGCACACTCATTGATATCAAACGGGTGCAAACAAAACATAGGTTTATCGAAAAAAAAATCTGTGTTGAATATAGGTGTGCAAAAATTATTGGTAGCCCTATTAATTCATATAAGAAAATATATTTAAAGTATATTCCCATTGATATTTTACAATGGAATCTGAGTTTGCTCCTCCACTGGCTCCCTACAACGATGTGTGCTTCCACCCCTATTATTTATTCTTTACACATATATGTCAGAATAGGTGGGAAAAGTGGCCTATCTTAAAGTATGCAGATGACACTGTTATTGTTAGTTGGCTTCGGGACAATGAGACCAGCCATGGCCCGATCATCGATGACTTTGCCAATGGTGTGAGGAATCCTATCTTCAATTAAACTTATCTAAGACAAAAAACATGATAATTGATTTTAGAAAATAGGTCTATACACATGAAGTCACACTCATTAAGGGTCAGCCAATAGAGGGTATACATTGAGGTCACTTTCCCACCGGAACACGCCCCCTCAGTTGGACCGAGTGGCTAAACATGCAGCAAAATCGTTGGTTTTAATTGGCGAAGCTGCGAAAACGTTTGTATAACTAACGAGTATCAGCTTAAATTAAAGGCAACCGGACTCCACAGTGACCCTTACATCTTTCACAAGAACCTTGTGTTCCATGGACATTCCATGTGGCCAGAAATCTTTTTTTTTTTTTTTGACATTTATATGTACCTGAAGCCTGAAGTCATACAAAAGCCTTGACACTTGGTCCTACTTCAAGGCGGGTGTCACGGGACGTGACAGCAGGCAAGTAGGCAGGATGCAAACGCAAGTTCAAATGGAGAACTTTATTTATAGAAGGGAAAGCAAACCAAACAGAAACAATAAACATAACTCAATCAGCAAACTAAGCTAGGCTCCCTTGGCTAAGGCTAATGCTAATGCTATGGCTATTGTTAAGGCTATAACTAAGGCTATGGCTAAGGCTAAAGCATGAACATGGCATGAAACTAGCACGCTCTATAAGCGCTCAACATGGCAAAACAATATACACATAAATCGCTATATCTATTTATCGAATCGCGCCGTCTCGAGCACGGCTCACGATATATATAGGTCTCTCAGTCAATGAACTATGACCCTTGACGAGGCGAGACGAAGACCTGACGTCAACCCGGAAGAGGTCCGAACATGCGCAGTTGTACCGTATGCTCAGAACCCATTTCCGGAGTGTCTCCTCTTGCAGCAAAACCTGTGTTGCTTGTAGTTGCAAATCCACAGATGAGCCCTCTTCAGTAGCTTTAACGTAGCTACTCTGAGTGACTGTGCCTGAAGCTTGAAGAATGGCTTGGGTATGAATGTCAGGAACCTGATACTTGGCAGGAACTTGAGCGTCAGATACCCTTGACGTGACTTGGGACTTGACATCATAGACTTGGGACTTGACTTGGGCTTTGCAATCAGAGACTTGAGAATGAACTTGGAGGTCCGGAACTGAAGGCGTGGCTTGGATTGAACCTTGGGACTCGGCTTTGGCTAAGTCCTGGATGTGAACTTTGGCTGGAGCTTGGACTTGGAACTTAGCTTTGAGCGGAACTCTGAGAATTGGGTCAGGCAGGGGCTTGGCTGTGGCTGTGACTTGGGGCTTGGCTGTGGCTGTGAATTGGACCTGTGGTTTGGCCTGGACAGGGACTTGGGATATGGCTCAAACAGGGAAGGGAGACTTAATTTGGACAGGGGCATGGACCTGAGATGTGGCAGGGACATGGATCTGGGGTGTGGCAGGGACCTGGACCTGGGGCGTGGCAGGGACCTAGACTTGGGGTGTGGCAGGGACCTGGACCTGGGACGTGGCAGGGACCTGGACCTGGGACGTGGCAGGGACTGGAGACTTGACTTGGACTGGAGACTTAGAGATGAGCGGAACTCACTTCACTGGATGAAGCGGTGAGAGTCCTGTCCATCTCCACTCGATGTCTCACCCGCTCATAGTGCATGTGGAATGGGAGATCCACACTACTCGCCACATTAACTCCTTCCAATAGCTCATCCAACTCTTTCCGAAACAGGTCCGAAAACTGCCTGCTGTCCTCCAGTATCCAGGGTCTCGTGGCCGCTACTTGCAGCGTCCACCTATGGGCTGGGCCATAAAATCGGGACACCATGAACTGGATCCACTGTTTCTCCCGAGGTTTCAGTTCACACAGACTTGAAAAAAAGCTTTGGCAATCTAGTAGGAAAAATCCGGGTATCCAAAGCAGCCGTCACACCAATCCGGCATGTCCTCGAAAGTCCTCTGTGCGAAACGCATAGAATCCAACGCCGGGATTATTGGCGTGGACCTTCGGGTACAGCGTCCTCTCCGTTCGCATGCTGCATCCATGTTCAGGCGGTTCAGTCTGTCACGGGACGTGACAGCAGGCAAGTAGCCTGTCAACAAACTAAGCTAGGCTCCCTTGGCTAAGGCTAATGCTAATGCTATGGCTAAGGCTATAACTAAGGCTTTGGCTAAGACTAAAGCTAGAACATGGCATGAAACTAGGTCGCTCTATAAGCGCTCAACATGGCAAAACAATATACACATAAATCGCTATATCTATTTATAGAACCGCGCCATCTCGAGCACGGCTCACGATATATATAGGTCTCTCAGTCATCAACCCACAACCGTTAGCAGCTGCCGGCAAATCCCAAACACACCTGACCCAATGAACTATGACCCTTGACGAGGCGAGACGAAGACCTGACGTCAACCCGGAAGAGGTCCGCGCATGCGCAACAGCGCTCAACACGCGCTGTTGTACAGGGGACTCGTGACAGCGAGATATGTTGAAGAAATTAAAGTGACAAGAACACCAATAAACATTCTGGTTGTATGTACAAATATTTTTATTTCATTATATAATTAAATCTGGTCAACCGTAAACTAGCTAGTCCTAGTTTGAAACATCTCTCCCTACTGTTTCTAGCTCTGCAATGTACTTTTGTTCATTTTTATAGCCAACAAAATATTGTATTGAGATTATTTGACAATTCAATACGGTTTGAGGCATGCTGCAGTTTACACAATGCTGATCTGGAAGCAACAGCTTTACTTAATTGTTACAGACATTAGATTCATAGCTCCGAAGCAAAACTGAAAAGGCAAACCTCAGACGCCAAACATCTTTGGCTGATGGACTCTATTTGGGGTAAGAGGATAGTTGTGTACACTTCATTTTGAGCTGAATGACTGCTTTAAGGCAGGGCTCATCAATTAGATTTGACAGAGGGCCAGATTATAGAGCATAGAGCAAATACTTGCTCAAAAATAATATTTACTCTAGTGAGATTCAAAAGTAATATCCATTAAAACTGCATTAAAATTATTTCTCTTTTTAAAAACAGCTGCTCAACACATTTTACATAAAAGATGGACGGAAACGGTAATCTTGTTTAAAGCTAAAGTACCAAACTAGAAATGCACATTCACTTTACAACAAATGCCTTGTTTTTTTTTTTTTGTTTTTTTTTTTCAATCTAACATCATTTTTGACTATTCACATGAGGATGTTTTCACTCTGCAGACTCACCTCTCTGTCAACACCTGTCACCCACCTGCACACACACGTCTTCAGCATGAGACAGTTGGGTGCGTTTTAGTCAGCTCCCTAGCTCGTGAATCAGTATATTGTGTACACGAGTTCGGGCACTGGTAAGGACCCTGGCTCGTTATACACTGGTATACTGATGACTCAATTTCCAGCGACCTGACTACATACTCATGTTGTAAAACGTTACCACTGGCATTTATCAACAACAGGCAGGACTGAAATCTTTCTGAGATTATGTGTCAAATAAATGTGTTGATTTAATTTGTCATGTTCCTGCAAACAGGATCGTAGGCTAGCTAGTTTTATAAAATCATTAAATACTTAAAAGTTGTTAGATTGAAACAAACCGTATGTAGAATGGCTAATAAAGTAAAAAATCACTAATGTAAGTAATCACTTGAGAGCTACAACAACAATAACAAGCTACTTACAATTGAAGACAAAGTTGGCTGAGAGTTCGTCCCTCAGTTTTTTCAAACTGAGAGGCTTCAGAAAACAGTAATTTCCAGTAAGGGAACATATTGAGCATCGAGTCTCCCTGGTTTTTGCAGGGCATTGTGGGAGTTTTTAGGGAGCAAAGGTTCCAGAAGGCTAGAAGGATTTTGTGATTGAGACAGCCCTTAAATTGGCCGCCACACTGATCAGTACCCTGACCTACGGAGCTGATCGAGAGACACCCAGTATTACCTAGGTGTAGTTTCAATAGGTGTTGATGCTAGGACTGTATTCGATTCTTTACACTTTTGTACAGCTCCTCCATAAATTTAAATTCCTGGGAAAATGTGTTGGAGGATGCCATTTGATGAATCTGATTCTAAAGGAGCATTAGGCATATGGGTTCAATATGGGTTGAAAAAAATATATATTGTTTGTACTCTGTGAGCCTGTCCCCAAGCGGGAAGCAGGAAGCTCATGTTCACAAAGCTCCGCTCCCAGAACCTAGCTTGTAGTGTTCACCTAGAGTTAGCATGCAAAGCACAGACAGCATTAGCACAGTCATGGCATCACTTTCAAACCCACTCACCCGTTCAACTGCTTTAAAGTTTTAACACTATAAACATACACAATTCAGCTCATACTGAGTTATGAAGATAGTCACAATTGTCATCGCTATCCTGTTTTCGTTGTAATAAGAAAAAAAAAAAAAACACCATCTGAACAGCTCAAAGTTTATACAGACTGCTTTCACATACCTGCCCAGGAGTTGTTAATTCTGCATCCAGCTTCATCCACTTCACCAGTAATAAATTACAACACCTCGGAAAAGTGCTGTTTCTTGTCGTTAACATTTTACACATCACAGAATGACTTTTTGCTTACAGGAGAATTATCTGCCTGTGCTGGGCATTTGGGGCATGGGGGAGTGTCTATGAAATGACTGACAAAAGGTCCACCAAAACCCAAACAAGCACTCCGGACTGAAACACTATTTTCCAAACAGGTTTTCTCAGCCACATAACACATTTGTGCTGAGGCTATGGCTTAAACAATTAGCTGTTTATCATGTTCTATGTATTTTCCACGTTATTTGTACACATAATAAAAAAAAAGTTGTCTATTTCACCTTTAAATATCTTGACCAGATAAAATACCAAGAAATCTGTATGCAAATAAACTTATTTTGGTCACGTATCTGTGTATTTAGGCTTAAATCTTCTTGGTGTCATATCTATTCATTTAAAGGGTCTATGCTTTGATGAACTCTTTTAAATAAGTGAATAACCAGATATAGTTTTTCCCTAGGTGGGTGTTCCTGTCCGTGCCAACCTACATATAATTTTTTTAATGAGAGAGCAAGTCAGATTTTGTAAGATGTTTGATTAGAAAAAATCACAAATGTGGCTGAAGCTTCAGTATAATTCTGGACCAGAGTAAGTGAGAGTACAACTACAGCTTTATGTGAAGAGAGTTTGCAGAAACTCTCTGGAGCTAATGCACTAGAGAAAGAGAGAGAGAGAGAGAGAGAGAGAGAGAGAGAGAGAGAGAGAGAGAGAGAGAGAAAGGGGGAACTAGATTTAAGCATGTGTGTATGCATTTCTAGGTTTTATAGTCTGAAAATCACAGTTTCGGTCAACAACTGTTGTGAGGCATACACTTAATGAGGAAACACAATGATATTTATAGGTAGGGCTGATGTGTCTGCTTTCTGTGAGGATTTGCAGAGAATGTAACTCCCTCATTAGAAGATGTTACAGTTGGTACAGAAGAGGGAGAGGATACTGCTACTTTTAACTGATGCAATGAGCACAGGGTGGCAGCCGTAAAACCCATAATTACATTAGCTTTGAGCAGTAAGCACAATCAGGAATTCTCCCTCAGTGGATTATAAAGCAATGTGATCCTGCTTCGCGTCGTTCCAGTGCTTTAAAATCCTCTTACAATGGACATAAAAATTCTACACTCATGTTCAAATGGTAGGTTTTATGATGTAACAACAAAAAAATGAAACCAAGATCATTTCTTGCAGAACTTTTTCCACCAAAATGTCTTATGATCTGATGAGACCAATTCCAAAAGGTATAATAACTCCATAATTACAAAATGTGTTGGGTGAAAAAAAATAAATCTCACCAAAACAGCACCATATGTACAGTGAAGCATGGTGGTGGCAGCATCATGCTTTAGGGCTGGTTTTCTTCAGCCAGAACGGTGGGTTTTATAAAGGTGGAAGGAATCATGAATAGCTACAAATACTAGCCAATTTTAGTCCAAAGCCTTCAGGTATCTGCAAGTAAGCTGAAAATTTAAGAAAATAAATAAATTAATTTTAAAAAGTCACCTTTCAGCATGACAATGACCTAAAGCATACATCCAAATCAATAAAGGAATGGCTTAAACAAAAGATGATCAATGTTTTGAATGACCTAGCCCATACCTGAATCACATCTATCAGGTGACCTGAAGCAGGCTGTGCACAGGAGGATGCCCTTACTATTCAATGGCTCTAGAATGTTTTTGGAAGAAAGAGTATGAAAATATTTCCAAGTCAAGATATGCCATGCTGTATGACTCTTAACCAAAAAGACTGGGTGGTGTAATAAAATCAAAAGGTGCTTCAACAAAGTTTAGGGCTGTGCACACATATGCAACCAGGTTATTGCAAGTTTTTTTATTGTCCCCTTTTTTTCCCTAACAAACATTTATGATTATTTTTCACAGTATTTGTATACTTTGCAATTTCACATTAAAGGTGGGAACAAGAACTGTCCTGATTTATCTTAGGGTCATTCTTTTACTTCACAAAAACCTGCCATTTTAACAGGGGTGTGGAGACGTTTTATATCCACTGTACACCCTGACTCTTCCCACAGACATTTAATAGTGCTCTATAGCATTCAGGCATTTTCACCAGTGAAATATCTCTGAATATGGAGCTTGTAAACTTCCAAATTATGAATATGAATTTCAAATATTGTAATTCTATACACATTAAATTAATAAAAATATTTTTTATTTTTTCCTGTGATGTATTTACGAAATGTACATTTTGTCATTGACATTTTTTGTAAAATAAATAAATTAATAAATAAATTATATGTATACATTTTTTGGAACTTGCCATGTACAAGTTATCCCATGAAAAACATGTAATTCAATATTACGGCTTAATGGGTCGCTGTGGCTCGGGTGGTAGAGCGGGTTGTCCTCTAATTGTAGGGTTAGTGGTTCGATTCCAGGCCCACATGACTCCACATGCCGAAGTGTCCTTGTCCGATGGCAAGCTAGCGCCTTGCATGGCAGCTCTGCTACTATTGGTGTGCGTATGTGAGAATGGCCGAATGAAACAGTGTCAAATGCTATGTAGAGCTGCTAAGGTTAAAAAGGCATTATATAAGTGCAAAATGAGAACACATTTCAAGATTTCAAAATTCAAAGTAGTCAAACAAATAAAAAGTTTTTATGTTATACTCAAAAAGCTATTTTTCAACAGTGAAGTTAAAAACTTGATGTTTAGTATATGCCCAACATAACTGGTTAGTTAGCCAATTGTTAGCAGTTCCCAGCCAATGTTAGGTGCTTAATAGGAATTAGCCTATTTCAGTAGAATATAAAAACGTTAGATGCACTTACAATACCTCATTACGGAGTATATCTTGTACAGTGGTGTGAAAAAGTGTTTGCCCCCTTCCTCATTTCCTGTTCCTTTGCATGTTTGTCACACTTAAGTGTTTCGGAACATCAAACCAATTTAAACAATAGTCAAGGACAACACAAGTAAACACAAAATGCAATTTGTAAATGAAGGTGTTTATTATTAAAGGTGAAAAAAAATCCAAACCATCATGGCCCTGTGTGAAAAAGTGATTGCCCCCCTTGTTAAAACATACTATAACTGTGGTTGTCCACACCTGAGTTCAATTTCTCTAGCCACACCCAGGCCTGATTATTGCCACACCTGTTCACAATCAAGGCATCACTTAAATAGGAGCTGCTTGACACAGTAAGGTCCACCAGAAGATCCTTAAAAGCTACACATCATGCCGAGACCCAAAGAAATTCAGGAACAATTGAGAAAGAAAGTAATTGAGATCTATCAGTCTGGAAAGGGTTATAAAGCCATTTCCAAAGCTTTGGGAATCCAGCGAACCACAGTGAGAGCCATTATCCACAAATGGCGAAGACATGGAACAGTGGTGAACCTTCCCAGGAGTGGCCGGCCGCCCAAAATTACCCCAAGAGCGCACGGACGACTCATCCAAGAGGTCACAAAAGACCCCACAACAACGTTCCAAAGAACTGCAGGCCTCACTTGCCTCAGTTAAGGTCAGCGTTCATGCCTCCACCATCAGGAAAAGACTGGGCAAAAATGGCCTGCATGGCAGAGTTCCAAGGAGAAAACCACTGCTGAGCAAAAGAACATCAAAGCTTGTCTCAATTTCTCCACAACACATCTTGATGATCCCCAAGACTTTTGGGACAACATTCTGTGGCCCGATGAGACAAAAGTGGAACTCTTTGGAAGGTGTGTGTCCAAGTATATCTGGCGTAGAAGGAACACTGCATTTCATTAAAAGAACATTTTATACCAACAGTATAAATATGTTGGTGAATTTCTTTGTGGTCTGGGCATGATGTGTAGCTTGCTAAGGATCTTCTGGTAGGACCTTACTGTGTCAAGCAGCTCCCTATTTAATGATCCTTGATTGTGAACAGATGTGGCAAACCAGGCCTGGGTGTGGTAAAAGAAATTGAATAGGGCTGCAGGTGTACAAAGGTGCCCAACAGTTATAGTTTAGGGGGCAATCACTTTTTCACACAGGGCCATGATGGTTTGGATTTTTTTCACCTTTAATAATAAACACCTTCATTTACAAATTGCATTTTGTGTTTACTTGTGTTGTCCTTGACTATTTTTAAATTGGTTTGATGTTCCGAAACACTTAAGTGTGACAAACATGCAAAGGAACAGGAAATGAGGAAGGGGGCAAACACTTTTTCACACCACTGTATTTCTTCTAAGTCTATTTAAATACATTTATCAGCTTCCAAGCGCCACTGTATGAGCAGTAATGGTTTAACTGGCATATACAAACATTATTCAGAATCCAGGCTATAGATAACTGATTGGGTACACAAGGCTGTGTGTTGCACTACAGCACTGATAAGCACTATGTAGACGGAATATGTTTCAGTGACATGTTTGCAAAATATTGCTCAGGATAAAAGATCTCTATAAGTTGCAGAAACAGGAATATCTACTCGTTTTGCATATTGCCTCCATACCAAAAAGTGTCACTGAAAACATGGCACCAATACAAGAAAATTTACCAGCATGTCAGTTTGCACAGGGTTTATATTATTATTATTATTATTATTATTATTATTATTATTAGCAGTAGTAGTACTAGGTATTCACTCTGATATTTTCAAATCCATAAAAAGTTAGTGATATGACATATTTGGCAGGGACTAAAATGACAGAGATCCTCTGGTAATTATTACATTACCACATCTCGTTTAAATGTAATCCTGTCCGAATAGTCCTTTAATCCCACAATCATCCACTCATAAAACATGAAGCATTCACAGAGTTACGCAAACAGATGGCTCCAGTGCAACTATCACATCAATTTGCTGAGAGAATGAATCTCAAACACTGAATGTTTAACCTGAATCAAGCAAACTTCCGATGCTTTAGGAAAATAATTCTTTACAAATTCTATTTATCTAATCCAGCGAGCTCTACCTACGTTTGATTTTAAAAGTGAGAACAACGCAGGGTCTTTTTTTTTTTTGCTTTCGTGTTGAACAAGAGTGTACAGAACACTTGGTAGACTTCGTGAGATCACGCCATCATGTTGTAAAATTACAACAGCCAGCTTACATTGCAAGGCAACATGGGTAATTTCTCAGCAAATTACCCTACTGGCTTTTACAGGCAGGAAAGCGTGGCAACTGTAATGTTCTAGGAAATATCGCTGCGCGCTTCTATAGCTGGCAGCTACACTAAAATGAACCCTGCTGTAATTGATGAATATATTAAAATGACCTGTACGCGGAACACCATTAAGTCCAGCAAACCTGCTGCCACACACGAATGCACATATCTCAGGCTGCAGTGCAGTTTGAAAACATTAATTGTGAGGCAGGACTTCGCTCGTCAGATTCGAAATTGTCCGTCGAAGCCCGGAAAGGCCTGATAAGCACGCGGGCCCTTTCTTTCTTTTAGTCAAAGAGGCGCAAATACACGCTCACTCACATACACACAACACACACATGCTGGGGGACAAGAGGCCAGCGATATTCATTCTCTATGTGTCAGTGTGCAGGCCAAAGCATTTAAATGTGTATGTGCAAACATTAGACATGGAGAGGAAGTAAGACAGCAGGCATTTTCTTCTTCTCGAATCATAAAGCTATTAACTCGCTATCAGCTTTGCTGTAGCAGCCACGCTTGCCTGTGATATATATACACACTTCCCTTGCAGCTACAGCTCTGTGCTAATCACACACCTTATCTCTACAGACAGTTAGTAAAGAGCAGAATGTAGCCACAGATTATTCAGCTTTGTGCAATGTGGAGCTCAGGTGTGGATCTCCCCAAGGGTCATCACCACTGAGTTTCAAGTAAGGCCAATAACCAAACTTCAGGGATCAGAATCCCACCTCACTTCAAATAGGTGATAAGAGACTAGGCCTTGACCTCTACAAAACGTTTGCCACAGATAACATTAAGTTTAGAGAGCTACAAAAGTTAAATAACTGATCAGATTAGCTGATAGAATTTTATATGGTCAAATATTAAGCAAACATCATGGGTGTTTCATCAAGGGGTGCGTGTAATCCCAAACTACCAGTCTTATCTGGTCCCACGATTGTTTTTGCATGTACCTGTTCATAATAGTATATTCTATTTCCCAAAATACACTATAATAACAAAAATATTTGGACACCTGACCATCACACCCATGTCTGGGTCTTTGCCCAACTGTAGCCACAAAGTTGGAAGCACACAATTGTCACAAGATGTCTTTGTATGCTGACCATTAATATTTCCCTTCAGTGACACTAAATAACCCAAACCTGTTTCATTAGTACAATGCCCCTGTGCACAAAGCTAGATTCATAAAGACATGGTTTGCCAAGGTTGATGTGGAAGAACTCGAGTGGCCTGCACAAAACCTTGACCTCAACCTCACAGCACACCTTCTGCCAGGCCTTCTCATCTGGACATTTTGCTGTGTAGACAGATGCCTACAGCGGAGGCTCATTACCTGGCAAATACATTAGGGCTGCAACTAACGATTATTTTCATAATCGATTGGTTGGCCGATTATTTTTATTTATTTTTCTTTTTTTTTTTTTCGATTGATCGATTAATTGGATGGGGTGAGGCAAACTTTCAGTGCCTTTATATTTTGTTGTTTATTTAAAATAAAATCCACAAACTGAGTGTTTAAAAATAATAAAAACTCACTTTCACTGCACCTTGTGGTTTCTGTTACTCGCTGTATTTAGAACTATTATTTTACTTTTGATCATAGTGTTTTAATTAGACATTAGATCTTACTCGCGCTACACTCTGTATCACGGTGTCTGCATCATGCATGATCAGCAACGTGGCCTCGTTTCTAACACATCACTTCCTTTAAAATAAACAACAGAATTTACACTGCAAGCACAAATACAGCATATAATGACAATAAACTGGAATTTAATTCAACCTTTTAAGCAACTCGTGACCGCATCACTCTCATGCTTCCGTGCTGCAGAAACTCTGCTTTATAAAGTTCATAAATCTTCTCAGCAGTGATTAATATAAAATGCCCCCCTGCCTTAGAGGACTTGGAGGTGGCACACTTTCTTCCTCAGTCACGTGACAATTTCTCATCCGTCTGATTAGGACTGAGGTCATGTTGGGAATAAAAGGTAACACTGACAGAAAGTAAACTGAAGAAAGTCAGTGTCGGTGACTCTGAGGCTAAAGCGAGCAGTGTCGCATTACGTGCATGTTTCGTCAAGTGACATTGACTAGGAAGTGGATTATACGTCCGGTTAGTACAAACCCGCTAGTGTTCCATTTGAGATGATATTACCTTTCTAAAATCCACACACTAGATGGTAGAGTACTCACTCCACAGTGTAAGTGTCATTTGGGACACAACTTTAATATTTACTCTCCGAAGCGTGTTTTCAGAACAGAAGTAATGGTACGAGTAAATCTCCCCCGTGCCACACAGACCAACTAATCGATAATGAGATTTGTTGATTTTCATAACGATTTTCATAATTGATTATTATCGATTTTATCGATTAGATGTTGCAGCTCTAAAATATATACATGATTAAAGCACACTGGAAAATATTTGGTCCAAATGTTTGATAATTGCAACATTTAAAAAAAAAATTGCTGGATATATTGGCCATTATTCATTAGAGTTGTGTTGTCACGCACATAATAAATGCATGGAATAACGTATATATTTGCATGTGATTCAGTAATCTATCATACCATATTAAACCAAGTGGAGATTTGACTTGATGGACGAAAACTTGCGCCTGCTAGTCTCTAACTTACACATTATATATACACAGATGCTTTCGGAAGTTTGCATACGCTCATGGCAATATTGGGCTTTCAATACATTTCTTTGAACTGTTCTTTTTCTGGGGCAGAATGATTGTACAACATACATCTTTAATTTAGCAGATTTACATAAACCCCACCTAATTTATGCAGGTGTTGCAGTAGCAAGTCAATAAAAGGAAAGCATTCAGCAGACAAAAAAAAATCTGACAAAGATCCGCGGAAAAAAGTAAACAAAAGTTGGAAAATACATTTCAGTGAATTTCTGGGGCATTTGTTCAAGGTTGTTGCAAATAAAGACAGTGTGTTCTGTTGTTTATAAAGCTGTTTGAGGCCATAATAATCCAGTATAAAACTGAAATGTTTTCCAACCTTGCAAGCAGGTATTTAGGTGAAAGCTATTTATAAATAGCTTTTTATTCATTTCAGAACTAGGTCAGATTTATTATACAAATCCGTAGTTCATAGAGGCAAAATGTTGACAGAAATGAATCAAACAGTGAAAAGCAGACTACCAAAATGGTCGTAAAAATCTGCTGTGCTTTAATGTTGATATGAAATGATGTAATGACTTCAGCAATCGAAGTGTCTTATCCCAGGTGAATGGCTCACCTGTCCGAGACTCTACATCCAGATCAGCGCTTTATGATACTTTGTTTACGCAAACGTGTCTATTACTCAATCGAAGGCCTAATGAGCCGATCAAGAACCATGCCTAAGATTTCTGATTCACTTTTACAAATGACATTTGTACACCCCATTGCTGATATTTTAGCATGAGGTCCCCCTGTGTGCAAATGTGATTCAGCATTATTGCCTTTTTCTTTTGGTCATTACTTATTTAACTGTGGCCTAAATGTTCAGAACACATTAACAAACCAAAAATGTAACAGCAAAATATCAATCAACAAGAAAATGCAACAGCCAATCAGAAACACAAGCAAGACAGAAAACCCAAGAACAAAACCACAATCGCAACAACAAATGTGAAAAACGCAACAGCAAAATCAGGAAGACTTTATAACTCATCATTAACTCAACATGGAAAGGGTAAGTCCTTATTGAACTTCACATGCTCGTTGCTGATTGGCTACAGTGCACGTCAGTCGGAGAGACCACAGAAACTGAAGATCTGGTGGACGTTTACAGTAAATAGGAGAAATATGAGACTAAACCAATCTACTGATGCTTTTAGTCATGCTTATTTTTTAACAAGAGCATGCATATGATGTTATTTTTTGATATGCGGTCAACATTGTGCAGCATTAATATCACTATGAGAAAACCCACCAGGAAGCTGGGTTATTTTGAAGAAATAATGACTTCCCATTATAGTAACATAAGTCACTTCACATGAAAGTGTTATTGCTAGGCTAGCTAGATAACAGACTGAAGAAGTGCAGTGCTTTTTCCTTGTTATAGTCATATCATGTGTCCAATCAGCGATGAGAATATGATGTTCAATATAGGTCCTACATTTTCTGTTTAGAGTTCAAGATGATTTTCCTGGTTTGCTGTTGGATTTTTGGTTTGGTTTTGCACTTGCGAGTCACCGCACTACTTACTCCAGTTGCTAGACTTAAGGATACTTACAGATATATCCACAACTGCAAATCAATTTTTTAGGTTGGTGAAAAAGTTACACTCAAAATGGTCCTGCGCCACGGGGTGGAATTGATGAGTAAGGAAACTGGCACGGGAATTTGTGGACGCTGATTTTATAGTCAGATTAAACTGTGTGCAACTTTGATAAATAAGAGCGGTTCTCCGTAAGAGCATGCAAATTGTGGTTGGGCTTCTAAGTTGATCCACCACACAATGATTCATAGTCTGCTATCTTTAAGCTAAATAAAACATTATTCATTATGTTTACAAATATGCCCAAAGGGTAAATGCAATTCAAAATAGAAGTAACATGCATTTCCTTTCTTTATCTGAGCAAGATGAATGCACAAACACTGTCTCATAAACACTGCCGAATCCGAATGCATTAATGCCACTATTGTCTGTCTGGTTCGTCTTTGAATGGGGAATGGGTTTCAAGAGAGGTTTCATGAAAGTGTGCTGGAGGCAAAACAGAGGGAGAGACGCAGGGGGAGAAAAAATAGAAAAGAGTGAGTAGATGGAAAAGAGAAGGAAAAAGAAGAAGCTGTAATTTAATAGACGCTGTTGGAGGAAAGAAGACAAATAGGTAAGGGAGGTAAAAAGAGATACATGAAGACTAGCGAGACAGTATATGGAGAAGGAATAATGTCGGAGAGGTGCAAGGGGCGGGTTGCTGAAAAAGGCTGATTTATTTTGCGCATATCTGTAAAGAAGCTTCCATCTGGCAGAGCACAAAACCATCAACACTGTAATTAAAATGCAATTACCACCTCTCTGCTCCACCAGCCACACTGTAATCCCAGAGAAGTCATTCCATCTGTGTCTTCTTTCTTTCTTTCTCTCTCTCTCTCTCTCTCTTCTTCATTACACACACACCTTATCATCTTCTCCAAAACATCTCCTTCCTTCCTCTACATGAATCCAGGTTATGTACTCAGAGATAAACTTCACTCACAGCCAAATTAAAAGCCAACAGATTTTGTCACCTTCATGCAAGGCAAAAATTCCTTTATCATACTATTATAGTTCAGAAAAATTAAATCAACAGGTGTTACTTTTAAATAAATATTTTTTCTCCACTCAATGGCCTATGCCAAATCCAAACCTTAGAATGGTTTTGACCTTTTTTTTTTTCTTCTTTTTTTTTGTAAAAATGAGTTACGGTTATTAATAAGGAGCATTTTACCGGTTTATAGTTTGATATAAATGTTATGGAATGTCCAAGAGACAAGTCAGTTCTTACAATAAACGATCGCTCTCTCAAAAAACACAGCTTGTCATTGTACTGAGAAACCAGAAAACGTAAACTCCTCTGTCCTGAAAGATTTCCTGTGCTGATAAATTCACAAAGCCTAAATGTATTTTTTTTTTTATATCTGTTTATCAATCTTAGATTATGTGGCAGGTCCGCCTGTGTATAAGCTGTTACTATAGAAACAATAACGCATTAGAATGAGTGCATTAATATTAAGCTAGCGTTCATGTTAAAGCCGGAACTACTTCCTGGGCTGTGCTATTATATGAAAATAATAACCTTATGGTATAGGCTAAATGTTATTTATATAACAGCGAGTTCATGAAAAACATTTCTGAATAAATATTGCTTAAAAGTATAGAAAATATAGTTGTTGTTTTTATTTATTTATTATTATTATTATTATTATTATTTATTTATTTTTTTAGAAAAAAGCTTTATCTACTTAGCCCTGTGCCTCTTATTATCGTGTTTTGTCTGTGGTGTACTGTCATCTGACTATAATTCCCCACAGACACCTGTCTGAACAATCCAGTGCCTTCTACATGGCTAGTTTGAAGTACACTATATTTATGTGCATGCTGTATGGGCATTTTTGACAGAATCATATGAAACCTTTTGCTGATTTTTAATGGCATGGTTTTTAATGAAATAATCTTTTACTTTTCCTATAGTAGGTCTTTGAACGTGAAACAGAAGATTAAGCAGTACTTGTTAAAAGATTTTTTTTTTAAATAGCACTTCATGTTGTAATTGTAATTGAATCCACATAGTATAAACAAGTGTTTTAATTCTGTTTTATACTATTGATTGTGTTGCACTTGCGTATAGACACCCTACTCTTACTGTCACATACAAAGACCAACCTCAAAAGATTTGAAGCGCTCTATAAAAGAGAGACCCTAACAAAACTTCCATTACATTTATACCAGACTTTGATCTCTTGGCCAATAAAACATCTCTAAAAGTAGAAAACTGGAGAGGCAAGAAAGAATCATAAAAAATTAGTTTCAATAGAAAGAGTATGTAACAAGTCTAAGGATCTACATACAGAGAAGCAACAGGTTTGTTAGACTTCAGTAAATGTTCAATTAAATGAAGTTGAAATGAAGTTGAAATAAATAGTATTTAATATTAAGCATGTGTGCAAGTTGTTTTGGAGGGACAAGTAAATTGTAGGATATACTGTAGGATGCTGGCTCATTTACACTGCTGAATGCATTAATGCCACTGTTGTCTGCGGCGTTCATCTTTGACAGTGCGGTGAATTAGAAAGGATATTATTGTAAAAATAAAAGTAAAGGAAATAAAATTGTGAAATGTAAGTCTTGAATCCGTCAACAGGTCCTGGGAGTTTAAGTTACTGCTATGGTGGAGGATGTTGAGCTGTAATCTCAAATATAAAAGCTGACTAAATCTGTAATTCAAATATATTTGTTCAAGATATGAGTGAATGTTGCTGAAAAATCACACACACACACACACACACACACACACACACAGACACACACACAAATACAGACAGTGAAACAAGAGATTTGAGGAGCAGAGAACATGGGGTATGAGATAACAATAGAAGGAACCAGATTCAGCAGCAGTAGAGACAAGTTAGAAGGTCATCCAAGAAACAAGAGAACTTGTAAAGAACAGTGAGAAGTGACAAAAAGAGACACGTATTTCCACTGTTAGAATGTTTCTGTTAAAAACCCCTGTAATACAATGTTCACTATTTACTACCCAAAGAAAAACTAGCATTCATACACAACCAGAAAAGCAGCATGATTCAGTAATTATAAGGTAGATCAAAACTGACACCACCTAGTTTTAAATATTTATATAATTTCAAAAAAAAAAAAATGTACACATAAAATATTTAACATTTCACGGGTCACAAGTTTTATGTGATTTATGCACCAACCAAAAAAAAAACATATTGGCTCAACATGAACCAGAATAGGAACTTCAAAGTGTTGTTATAACAAGAGTTTCATTCAATTTGCTCTCGGCATTAGACACCAGCTGAGGTGTGTGTGTGTGTGTGTGTGTGTGTGTTGTGCTTTTGAGATGCAGCGTCAGGCGAAATAGATATATTGTGAGGGCAGATTGCAATTTCCATTTGGCCGGCTGCACAGGCATGGAGAAGGGATGAGAATCGGAGACAGACTAAAGCCACTGGGGTTAAGCACAATTGTTGTTGCAGAAAAAAGGACATTATTAGAAATGGTTTTGAGACCGTGGGCGGTCTGCTGGAATGGCCTGTCGGTTCTCGATGATTTCCTCTGGCTTGTTTCACAGTGCTCTATCACTGAAGGGTGGGCCCTACGCCCACTCTAAATAAGATGGAGACTTTAAACAGGAATAGTGACTGATGGATAGTGACAACACGAAAGTGAACTATAAGTTAAAGTTAACTGAAAGGCTGTGATTGAGAATAAGGCGCTTCAGACTAAGCATGCATGTGAGCATTTCGTCATGCTTTTGTGCACATGTCAAAATTGCTCAAAGTTGAGACAGAGAATGATGATATCCTGCTAATTTAAGGGGAAGGTGATGCTGTACCCGGCAGTGTGAGTAAATGCAGTGTCTGCAATATTCATTAGAAGTGAGAACAATCAGGTTGCTCTGACCTGGGAAGTTACACTACTATTAGCTTTGCTAGAATGCTCTGTGAAACAACAAAAAGCAAGTAGGAAGGGAAGCACAACATCATTGATTTGAAGTTAGATTGTGAAATAGGACCATGGTATGGATATGTCATGTAAAATGAAGTCCTGAAAAAGAATAGTAAGTGCTGAACAGGCACAGTGAATAAATAAAGGCTGTAACAGGAGAATAGCAGGAGCAAAGAGGAAATCCAACCATGGTACTTCTGTGTTAAAAGTTTTGAAAAGCTTAAATTCCACATCATGGCAAGAAACCTTTCTTTAACACAGAATAATGAAGGACAGTTACGGTTTGCCAGACTGCCCCAATAAACAGCTCCATCTTGATTCTTTTAATTTTGATTTGAAGTGGCTGACAATTACATAACAAAAAGCTGAAGAAAGAACCTCTTGACTTTGGTTAATTTTGGGGAGACAACGTTGTACTCCAGGCTTTGGCTGATTACTCGGTTGATTAGGAATGGAGAGAGAGAACACAGTGTTATCTCGCCAAATCTCATTCACTCAGAACATAATGATGGAGTCCAATGTTCCCCACACTCGAACACCCTATCAACCTTGTTAACAACCTGCAGGCTGACTTCGCTGTAGCTGCCAGTAAAGCAGCTGACACCTGAAAATAAAACCGACAGGAATCATAATATGTCATGCAAACAGCTTATCATTATAATAAGCTCTGCAGCACCATGACAATGTTAATGTTGACTCCAAAACAAAATCAGGTGCAAACTTGTGCAACTCTACTGCAGCATAGCACTCAGGCTAATACACAGTCAAGCCTAACTATTCTTACCCACTTTGTCACAATTCGCATGACAAAATTAATAATCCGCCAGCAGTTCTGTCTAACACTTTAACAGGAGAATAGCTCAGATCTGATGAAGTAGCTGACAGTGTAAGTGGAGACAGTAAAGAGATGGAAATGGATCAAGCCCAGTGCCTGAAGTGAACATTCCATCTCAAGCAGTACCCCAGCAACCTCTGCCCATACCATTTATCAGCAGGAGCTCTTCTTTCTCAGATTAAAAGGCCTTTCTAGTGTGTCTGCAGGCCAGAACCTTCATCTCCCCATCGCTCTCATCACCACATACCTTCAACCTGACCCAACTTCATTCAACATTGCTGCTATCTAAATCATTCTTATTAGCCCATAATTCTCCCAGGCAGCAGTGGAACATAACAGAGCCTGCATGCTTTGTTACTTTTAGATGCTCTTTTGTTGCTAGCAACTTCATTATAGTTTTTGCTTAATTATAGCAGTTATGTAATGAATCCATTGTCAAACGAGTCCAAAATGAGAAAAAGAGATTTCTTTATAGAGCTTTTTATGGATTTCATTGGAGCAGCTTAACTAAACCCATCATGGCTGGTATGGGGGTAGTAGCTCACAAAACAAGATAATCAAATCAATAAAAATCTAATGGTCTATTCAACCCTTACAGAAAAGGTTCAACATTAAGTTAAATATCCAAATTGAATCCAAATTTAATATCCTAATTTAAAACTACAGTGGTGTGAAAAGTGTTTGCCCCTTCCTCATTTCCTGTTCCTTTGCATGTTTGTCACACTTAAGTGTTTCAGAACATCAAACCAATTTAAACAATAGTCAAGGACAACACAAGTAAACACAAAATGCAATTTGTAAATGAAGGTGTTTATTATTAAGAGGGGAAAAACCAAACTATCATGGCCCTGAGAAAGTGATTGCCCCTTACTATAACTGTGGTTGTGCACACCTGAGTTCAATTTCTTTAGCCACACCCAGGCCTGATTATTGCCACACCTGTTCACAATCAAGGCATCACTTAAATTGGAGCTGCTTGACACAGTAAGGTCCACCAGAAGATCCTTAAAAGCTACACATCATGCCGAGACCCAAAGAAATTCAGGAACAATTGAGAAAGAAAGTAATGAGATCTATCAGTCTGGAAAGGGTTATAAAGCCATTTCCAAAGCTTTGGGAATCCAGCAAACCACAGTGAGAGCCATTATCCACAAATGGGAAGACATGGAACAGGGTGAACCTTCCCAGAGTGGCCGGCACCCAAATTACCCCAAGACGACCGACGACTCATCCAAGAGGTCACAAAAACCCCACAACAACGTCCAAAGAACGCAGGCCTCACTTGCCTCAGTTAAGGTCAGGTTCATGCCTCCACCATCAGGAAAAGACTGGGCAAAAATGGCCTGCATGGCAGAGTTCAAGGAGAAAACCACTGCTGAGCAAAAGAAATCAAAGCTTGTCTCAATTCTCCATAACACATCTTGATGATCCCCAAGACTTTTGGGGACAACATTCTGTGGCGATGAGACAAAAAGTGGAACTCTTTGGAAGGTGTGTGTCCAGTATATTGCATAGAAGGAACACTGCATTTTAAAAAGAACTTATACCAAAGTAAAATATGGTGGTGGTAGTGTGATGGTCTGGGGTGTTTTGCTGCTTCAGGCCTGGAAGACTTGCCGTGATAAAAGGACTTGAATTCTGCTGTACCAAGAGATCCTGAAGGAGAATGTCCGACCATCTGTTCGTACTCAGCTGAAACGAACTTGGGTTCTGAGCAGGAAATGATCCTAAACACAGCAAGTCCACCACCAATGGCTGAAGAAAAAAAATGAAGACTTTGGAGTGGCAGCCAAAGTCCTGACCTGACCTATTGAGATGTTGTGGTATGACCTTAAAAAGGCCGTCATGCTCGAAAACCCTCTAATGTAACTGAATTAGGACAATTCTGCAAAGATGAGGCAAAATCCTCCAGGACGCTGTAAAGCCTCATTGCAGTCATCGCAAAGCTTGGTTGCAGTTGTTGCTGCTAAGGGTGGCCCAACCAGTTATTAGGTTTAGGGATCACTTTTTCACACAGGGCCATGATGGTTTGATTTTTTTCACCTTTAATAATAAACACCTTCATTTACAATTGATTTGGTTTATGTTGTTTGCTATTGTTTAATTGGTTTGATGTCAAACACTTAAGTGTGAAAACTGAAGGGAGCAAAATTTTAACTAGATTGCTCTTTTACTTTTTGCTTTTTGATGAATCTTTAGAAGCAGGGGTCATGACTTTTCAAATAAATTGTTTCAATACTTATGACAGTTTCTATAAACTTATTAATAAGTATAAACCCCACCTTTAGCTTGAGTGAATGTAAAATGACAACAAACAAAAAAAGGAGAAACATTTCAGGCTGAAGTTCTATGTGACTTGCGCTTGTGTTGGAAGACCAGAACCTTCTTAGTGAAGATCACAGAAGAGTTGGAGCCACAAACAGTGTGGAATGTGGCAGAATGGAAAAATGTGGCAGAATGGAAAAGCATAGAATGGTTAGTTTTACAGTATATTATCCAAAAGATCAGTTTCAGCTTTAATCAATCGCTTAAGTTTATTAGGCACCAATGATGAGAAAACATTATTCAGTGAAAAATATCAGAACGTGTAATAATGTGTAAATGTTTCGAGAATAAATGAGCTATTATCTGTTCAGCTTTTTACAACCTGTATTGAGTAAAGGCATGAGGCCAAATGATTCTGTATCAGAATGATGGATAACTATGGCCCTTGCAAAGCAAACTAAAACTTCTCCTCTAAATGAACACCATTCTGCACCTTGCAAAACCAATGAGAAAGGACTTGTGAGATTGCTTTCACTCTCTTATTTCAGAGCAAAATAGTCACTAAAGGTCCTAGTTTGGCCATGCCTCTGCCTCAACCATTGATCTGTTTACTAATAACAAATGGAAGCAGCACATTGCCTCTTGGCTTTCTGGCCAGCCAGCCTATTGAATAATCAATAGCGTTTTTGTTCATTTTAGGCTATAAAGAGATTCTAATTCTGATCTGAGGGATACCGAAGACAAGAGAAAGCTGAACCCTTTAGCAAAAATACCAGCTTCTGGGAATACACTGCTAGATCAGTGGCCAGGAAAGCGTCTGATACTGTTTACAGGCAGAGGTATAGGACATGAGTCAACGCCCTTCAAAATGTAACTGAGCTTCATTGATATATCTGCAGCACGTTCAAGATAATCCTAAAATCCTATATAGAAATTCCTTTTGTTGTATTGTAGCATGATTTGGATATTGAATTCATTTAGATCCTTAAGTTTAGTTACAGATGGGTAGCTGGGGGGGCAGGTGGCTTTGTTATACCATGGGGGGACATTGCAGACAGGATTTGAGTCAACTTGTCCCCTCAGAGAGAAGCATCACTGCAAATCAATACAAAGTTATTCTGACTTATCACCTTTATCCTATGATGAAAGATTTCTTTCCTGATGGGAGTGCTCTCTTCTAGGATGAGAATGTCCCTATCCACAGGATACAAGGGCTCACTGAATGATTTGATGAGTATGAAAATTATGTAAATCATACGCTATCACCTTCACAGTCACCAGATGTCAACCCAATCAAACACCAATGAGAGACGGTGCATGGAAGTGCTAGACAGCACTTTCCACCAGCATCGTCAAAACAATCCGAGGGAATATCTTTTGGAAGAACGATGGTCATCCCTCCAGGACAGAGACTATGTTACGGCTTAATGAAGTTGTTCTGGTGACTTATAAAGCAACACCATACTAAAAAAAACACTGTATGATGCTTTTTTCCATTAATTTGTAACCTTTCTATATCTGAAACGTCTTAAATAAATAATCAACCAATTAATCTAACTAACACATGAACAAATGAATAAGGTATTAACAGGAAAAACCATAGATGAGTTAATGAGCAAAGAATTATCAGAGTAAAAAGGAGAATGACGTAGTGGGAAAACAAATTTACACGGTCGGGAAAGGAGGAGAGACAAAGCAGGCTGTTGAAGTGATAGAGACATTGATTTAATAGAATCTGACTTTTTCCCCCCAACACCCACCTCCAGCATCCATCTGCACAACGCCCTGGCCATCAACACACCCTTCCATAATAGCCCCAACCCCCTCCTTCTTTTACTCTCCACTCACCCCAGTCTGCTTCAGAACATCTGGACAAGTTTCATACAAGGCCAACCGGATGCCAACTTGCCTATTAGCTTATGGAGTCAATTATAAAAAGGAAAATGTAGCGGCATAATTAATGGCACCATCTGGATAATGGCACTTTTCAGGGAAAAGTTTCCTTACCTGGTCACCTGGGATGTTCCATTCCAGTCGCATCCAAAAGCAATGGAGGAGAACCAACAGAGGAACTGTTTCTCATAGCTAATGAAGTTTTCCTTTTGCAGTGCTCATTGCGTGATAATGCAGGGTGTGTGCTTATGTGGGGTTTTTTTCAGCAGCTAAAAAGTCCTTCTCAATCTTTATTCCCATGCAAAAGCAACTGGGGGCAGTCAGCAAATTAATTGCTGCTTTCTATCTAATGGCTTATAACAAATGTTCTCCAGAGCTGTGTCTTTTCAAATATTATTCTCTCTCCCTCCTTTTTTTCTCCTGTGCAGCAGTTCAAAAGTGCCAGGGGAAAAACTCCTCTGTCATAACTATTAATTACTGCAGCACTTTTCCAAAGCAATCCAAGTTTATGCTGTGGATTTCTTACTCTGTTATGGTAAACCCTACACAGCTAACATTGAAGGAGTGTGAAGGAGTGTTTGTGTACGTGTCTCTTGCTATCAAGTCTTGCCAGAAACCACACAGGTAGTGTGAAGGAGACAACAGGAATGCAAAAGGAGGAGACAGACAGGGAGTCCTTAAAGAAGGGATGGGTAAAGTGTGAGTGTGTGTGCGTGTGATTGAGAGAGAGACAGGAAGGGAATCTTGAAAGGAAGGATGGGAGCTCAGAGAAGGAAGGGGTGGGCAGATAGAAAAATAAATTTACTCCCTTCAGCACACCCACTCACGAATTCATAATGGCATGAAGGACTACAGTGCAAAGGTAGGGTTCCAAATAAACGGTTTTGTGGATTTGTGTAATTAAAAACTGATTAGTGTTACACTAACTGGCCAAAAGTACGTGGACACTTGACCATGACACCCACAGGTGCTTGTTGAACCTTCTATTCCAAAGGCATGTCATTAATATGAAGTTGTTTATTCCATTTACTGTTATGACATCCTCAACTCTTCTGGGAAGGAATCCCAAAGGTGTTCAGTGGGGTTGAGATCATGGCTCTGTGCAGAGTTCTTCCATACCAACCTTTTCAAACCATGTCTTCATGGACCTCACTTTGAGCTCAGGGGCACTGTTATGCTGGAACAGGTCTGGGCCTCTTGGTTCCAGTGAAGGGAAATCATAATGCTACATTATAAGCAATTAAGTGCCTTAATCCAATGTGTGACAAAAGTTTCTGGAAACCCACATATGGGGGATCATGCTCATACGTCCACATACTTTTGGTCACACAGTGCATGTTAAGTGTTCAAGATCACACTAGCAGTGTTCAGAGAAAGAAATGGAAAAAGGACAATATCCTTAAAAGTTAACCAGCAATCACTCAGCTTCTATACTGGCACTTGTGAGCAGCCTTGAAATGAAACACTTTTTAATAAGGGCAGTGTTTAAGATTCCTTCCACATGCCAAGCATAAAATAAAACCCAGACCTACAATGACTTAAGTATAAAATAAAATATAAAATATATAAATCTCAAAGCACTGATTGTCTGTTGGATGCTTGTAAAATGTATTTCATGCTAGGTTTTGGGGGAGAAAACAGCAAAAATGTTTGTAAAACCAGGTATGCCGTTGTACCAAAAACAGAAGCGGCAGCCAATAGCCATTCGCTGAAAGCAATGTGTGTCTGATTTGTTATGGTTCGACAGGGAATGGGTTAAAGAAATAAGCGGCAGTGCTAACAGCCACCTAACAAATGGCGAGCACGTTATATGGACCATGAAATGAACACTCAGGCTATGTGAATGCAGGAGGCCTTTCAGCACCACGGTCAGCAACAATGAGCCTGTAACACCTCACTGCCTGAGCAATGGTATTCACGAGACAGACACAGAGGGAGTAGAGGGTGTGCTTGGCTTGGAAAGAAGGAATGTAAGGATAAGAAATGGATCCATCATAACTAGCTTCAAGCTTAATAACATTGTTGATAGAACAGAAGCAGTGGTTGAGCCACAGTGTCCAAGCTTAACAGAAATGAATACATGCTAGGCATAATTGCCTTAAAATAGCAGTGTTTGGCTCACCAATTAATAAATATGGATTACTAAAGTTGCAATGCTTTTGATACAATTGCAAAATATAAAAATAAGCTTTTAAAATAATTTTGGATACATCTGAGATACACCTCTTTTTCTCTTCCAAGGGACCATCATCTATCGTATGTCTTAAAACATAGACATACTTGAGCATGAGAGTAGAATATGAGAGGAGTGGCATGTCTTGGTTGTGCTCAAACCCACACACAAATAACCACAAAAAATATTGATCCAAGTGAAGAGTGTGTTGCAACAGCATCAAAAAAGCAACAGGGGTATTCACTGCTACTCCTACTTATTAGTATTCTCAAACCAAAATTCCAAGCAGACCTTATTTTGTTTTAATAGGTTCACCATTTTGCACAAGAACATGCCTTTGCAAAGCAAGAGATTTTGATACAAAACCGTATCTTTCTGAGAAATCAATTTGTGTAGGAAAGAAATGTTTCGAATTACCACATAAAATAGCAAAAGTTGAATCAAACCTTGACCTCAGAAGAACAAAAAAAAGCATATAAAACCTGAAAAGTCTGCATTAAGGTTTACAAACCCGTATTAGAGCTCCGATCCAATACCAGCACAAAATGCATAAAATGAAACTTAGCAAGTAAAAGTATCTTAAATATTGTCAAATTTATCTAGTATTTCCTATTATAAGATTGAATTAAGGCAAATATAAGACGAGTAAACCTATCTCTTAACATTTTGATTCATTTTAATCTTGAAATAATCCTGCACAGCAATATCTAGCAAAGAGTGTTGAATTAACTCTTTCAGTGTTCATGTGTGTCCAACTGGACACGGATATATACTGTAGATGTTAACTCAACAATGTAGATTATACTGTGTGCTCTATTGGCACATCTATCCATTTTCTATACTGCTTATCCTACAGGGTTGCGGGGAACCTGCAGTCAATCCCAGGGAGCATCAACCCAGTGTGCCAGTCCATCACAGGGCACAATCGCATACACATTCACACACCCATTCATACACATAGCCTACCACGCATGTCTTTGGATTGGGGGAGGAAACCAGCGTACACGGAGAAAACTGCCGAAACACAGGGAGAACATGCAAACTCCGTACACGCAGGGCAGCGGCAGGAATCGAACCTCCAACCCTGCCGGTGTGAGGTAAATGTGCTAACCACTAAGCCACAGTGCGTAATCTATTTGCAGACAGATTTAAGCATTTTTAAGTTTAAAAAAATAGAATAAGAATATTTAAAGCGAGCACCATGCACACCCATTCACACACAAGGACAATTTAATGTAGACAATTCACCTAATATGCTTTTAAAACATGGAAGGAACATGGAAACCCTGAGGAAACCCACATGGGCATGTGGAGAAACTCCACGTAGACAGTATTCTGTGTGTAAGTGCGGACTGTGAGGCAGCAATGTTACCTGCTGCACCACTGTGCCACCCTTCAGCAACTAGTGAGCAGATATTTAAGGTACAGTATGAAATTATACAACTTTAGTCCAGGTGTCTTAGCAGGAGCACAAAATGTCAAGGAAAAAGTAAGGGGCATTTGAGAGCACTCGTAAATCAACAGTGACAGTAACATTAAGAGATTAATTCAAGCTGTGGATGAGGAAAATCTCCGACAGTAAATAAGCCATTTAAATCACAGCATGTGGGTGTGACCTCAGAGCAGACCCGTATTTCTAAATTAGAAACTACATGTACACTATGAGCCCCGCAGGCATGTCTGTTCAGCTTAATACTGTTTACTACACAAAACTTCTGGAATGGGAATACTGGACACACACGCACACACGAGAAATAACAAGGTGACCTATAGTTACTTATTTATGAAATTCATGTAGCAGTTCTATCCATGGCCACGTACGTGCAATTTAAACATTTCCATCATCAACAACACTACTTAGATTTTACACAGTTCGTAAGACGAGAAACAAGGCTTTTTGAACATTGCACTAATTTTTTAAGCTAAAGAAAATAGCATTTTAGTTCCATCTGGTACTCTGTGCATCCTATATTGTTTCAGAAAACTCTTCACATGGTCACATTTTGGCTATTTTTTACTATAGAATAATATTTATAGAAGAAGAGTTTCTATATGTATCTCATCCAGAAGTAAAGTTCTAGCAGTTTACCTCCAAATTAATAGAGAAGAAAACATCCACTGAAAGATGCCACAGATACCTCTATATTTCTAACATAATCTACTGGAAAAACAACAATTCTGCCAAATTTAAAGTTTTCATTGGGGAATAAGTTCACACTTTAAGTATACAGCATCTGGATCATCATCTGAGGTAAGTGTCACTCACGAGCTTCATCATCGTCACATATCCAACGCTCTGACCTTAAACTGAAAAGTATTTACTACCGTGGAGCATGTAGAAGACCGAAACACAAGACAGATCTTTTGGTAGCTTTGACAGCTACATGGAGAGGTGTTTAAAATTCAAACACTTACTGTTATTAAGTACACCATTTAGTTCCCGTACACAATAATGATGAGTACATAAAGAGGAGATTTGAGACACAATGCTACTTTGTTTAGTCAGCTGTGGACACTGTCACATGTGGCTATACCGCCCCCCACTATTTATATTGGTATTGCATCACATATTCGTAGCGTTCGTTTCTGAGGGTATGTACAAGCAATGCTCCAAACAACCACAGCAAACAACTTGCATACAAGTATGTGTAGTTAAGTAAGCAATAGCTCTTCACTTAACTGACAGACCAGGATGTTATACAATAATAATACACAGATTATTCTTTGGATTATTTTTATGTAACTGCCCAGTCTAAATTGTAAATTAAGTGTAAATTAAGATTTTATGTTGCGGAAGATCCATAACACAACATAGTTCTTGATATCACTTACATTATAGCCACAATAAACAGTCATTCACTCACCAGAATCTCTTCCCTCCTCTCTCTTTCCTCCTCTTTCTCTCTCTCTCTTTGCCTCTTTCTCTCAAAAAAAATGTAGGTTGTCATTTTACTGAGAAACCAGAAAGCATAAACTCTTCTGTCCTGAAGATTTCCCCATGCTGGGAAACTTTTCAAAGCACTGTGACTGTTACAAAGTGTGGACACTCAAGACTGCTTCCAAACTAATTTAAAAAAAAAAAAAAAAAAAAAAAAAAAGAAAAGAAAAAAAAGGCTCCTAGCAAAAAACTTCAAAGATGAAATCACAACAATCGTTATACAATTTTCTTTGTTACACGAAGCCACATTTTTCAAGCAATTTATAATTAGTCTTAGATAATGTGGTGCAACCTCCATACAAGTGCTGTGTATAAGCTGAAAAAATTATATATTTGAACGAGCACATTAATATGTTGTGTTACAGACAGAACTAATGTCTGAGCCCCAACTTCTCCTTAATGTACACATTCTAACAATCTGATTCAAGAATTCAACGCACTGTGGTATAAATCTCTTAGTTCTGCTCCACTAATATGATTGGACAAGAGGTGTGCCAAGAGTTCTGATATTTAGCATAACAATACTTGTCCATTTCACTGTTCGTATCGCACAAATGTTTGAGCAATAAATAAATATATTGAAAACATAACTACACTTACTATAGGCTGTCAGTCAGTCTATGCATTGTATAGCAACATGCAACACTCCATCCAGTACTGGCTTTGGGAACTACTTTTGGTGTCAGACCAAAATTAAGCAAAATATTTGGCCATATTGTGTCTGAAATGTCATTTATTCGATATTCATTTCTTGTTTAAAGAACAGAACATTAGCATGGCTGTGATTTGGCGGTTGTCTCGAGGCCACGGGCTGTGAAATGCACTCTTGCTCATGTGATATTGTTTAAATATAATCCAGGCTTTATATCAAAATAGTACACCGAAAGCAAAGATGGGTTTAGACCTGAACCATCTCTTCCCCTACCTATCTCGGGAGGAAAGCGTCTCGTAAGACCACCACAACTGGCAATGACAAGGAGTTTCTATCAGAAAGCGGAAACAGTGTCACTGTAATGAGTATATAATTAAAACCCGCATTTCATCAAACTCCTGAACGGGTACAAAAAAATTTCTTTGTGGTCCGCTGTGTGACTGCGAGAATCTGGGGTATAAAAACCATTCTTAATTACCCATTTGTCACAGGAGAGACGTTCAGTCACTACTCAGCGTGTGTTAATAGCACTCTCTCTGCACAACGATTAATTCAGCCGACCTCTATTCCAGGTCCTCATTAAACTCCGAAACTTTTCCCTAAACATCTTTCATGTTCTTTGCCACACAAAACACTCCTGCATCTCCAGCTAAGAAAAAGCATTTATTTAACACCGGTTTCAGCAGCTCTCCCTCCAGACTAACGGTTTGACAACACTGAAAGCCTGTCATGTTTCAACACGGGTATAATGAAGCGGAGCTATTTCCACTAGGTGAATTTAATTAAAGATATTTATGCCTTACTCAGTGCCGTGTACACACACACGCTCATCAGGAATATATAAGAGATATATTCCTTAAGGCATTGCTTTATATTTAACAATCATATCCAGTAATCTGTAAAATAAAACAGAAAACACACTTTGTGTTAATTCATCTGACAATCACAAAAGAAACAATATTTTTTGATATTCCTCCTCTTTTTTTGGTGTGATTTTGCTTTTGTGTCAAATTAAAAGGAGGCAATTCCAGGCTGACGCATGATTCAGGTCAAAGACGACAAGCACCCACTCTATCCAGCATCTTCAATTCCGATGTGAAAAATGATAGAGATCACAAAAGGTTATTAGTGTTTATTTGACGATCCCGTTATTCTGTCATGTTCCTACACGTTCAGGTGAATGTTTACTGAAATCTGGGTTTTAATTTGCAGCTACGCTGGGTAATACGCTCTTAATCAGGGTCCTTCAGGTGCTTTCTAACCAGGTTACATCTGGCAGATCATCAGCCTGCAGCTCCACATGCTCTCTGCCATGTTTTGCTGATCAAATTCCCAACCAGTCTCCTGATGACAGCATCATTTGTTTTGCACAGAGTGCTGAAAAGCAGGTTTGTTTGCCACGGCGCAATGAAAAACTAGCTGTTCTGAAGAAGCGTTTCGACTACACCTAAATCTTCATTCGCTGACTTATTTAGTGCCAGTGTTTCACCAACTCGTGCATCATAAATCTGTTTTAAATATAAATGTTGAAATATATATGAACAAGACTTTACTTTATCTTATTATATATATGCACATGCATTATTATTTCACCTTAGCCTAACCAACCATGACAAACTCTGCAGCACATTTTATTCCGGGTATTTCTAATTCCTGTTGAGCTCATAGTTCTAATGAGAAGTTTTTGTTTCAGGTGAGGTGTTTAAGAGGAGATGTGGGTTTATTTCCTCCCCAAAGAGAGCAAAGCTTCTACATCCATAAGACAAACACCAGCTGTTTACTGACAGCAAACAGTCTCTCTTTCCAGAGCTCAGGGTACTCAGAAACCGCCAGGAGAGCGGAAGATATGGGTAAGGAGATTCGCCTGACTTCACTGTACACTGTGACTGGGACAGACATCAGACATTCTTCACATCTTCTATTAGCTTAGTGAATTTTTTACAACAAGCACTAAACCAACGAATTTTTTTTTTATTCATAGTGATTCTTCTTTCAAAAAGTCCATATTTCATTGCGGTCATAAATGATTCAAGTAATGCTCCGGGTGTCATTTGGGCTTTCCACACCACTAAACATGCCTCTGTTTCAAAAGCAAAAAATGGATATTTGCTTCCATTATTATGTCATCCATAAACAGATCGGCGGATTATGTGACGGATGAATTAACTGTTGATTAAATTAACAAATATTCGTTAGAATAAAGATCCAACTTAAAGATGACAGGCTATATTGAATTTGCCCTATTTACACGATGTATAACATCTGTATACAGGTTCTGTCATGGGCTCTCAACATGACTCTCTCAATGAAATGCCTTCATTTGAAGTAAGTGTGTTTGTACTAAATTGTTCATGTTCATGTGTGGTTATAGAATGTTAAAAGTCAGGCAGGTACATGACAAGTTTATAAATGATGCATAGTGGATGGATATGAAATGTCAGTGGCTACTGTACTGTTCGAGCTCTAGTTCTATCTCTCTTGGGGTCAGAGGGTTGCTCAGATCATGATCTGACACACCACATCATAAGTAAGTGCAGATTTCTTTGACATTCTTCTTCTCAGTCACTATACCAGCAGCCTTGAGCACCACAACACACACTGTCAGGTCCTGGCTCTGATTTATGGATCGGTGCTATTCTGAGCGCCTCCGACCCCCAGGTGCTGCTGGAAGATAACATCCGGCACGGACCAACGCCCATCATGGGAAGCATCATTTCTGCTTTCCCTGCCCACTCTCACACCCTGAGGGTGAGCATGACCGGGTGCAGTTGTGTGTGTGTGTGTGTGTGTGTGTGTGTGTGTGTGTGTGTGTGTGTGTGTTTGTGTGTGTGTGTGTGTGTGTGTGTGTGTGTGTGTGTGTTCGTAGTGCATCAGTATATCATAAGCCAGCACATTAAGGAGAAAACTTCTGCAAGAATGCCAGCACTATATAAAACAAGCCAGCCAAAATAAATTAAGCAGCAGCAATAAATTCACTTGAAGGGTGAAACTTCCAGCTGAAACAAGCTTCAGCATTATGACTTGCATAGCTGAATCATACTGATCACATAAACTGTCCATGAAGGGCTTCCTGACTTTCACTTCACTCACTCACTTTCATTAACTGCTTTATCCGGGTGATGGTCATGGTGGAACCTGAGCCTATCCTGGTACTGTTGGGCACAAGGGAGGACAACTCACCCTGGACGAAATGCCTGCCATCACAGGGCACCATGCACACACACACACACACACACACACTTATGCTCTCTTTAACAACTATGGGCAATTTAGCAGAGCCAATCCACCAGACAGAGGGCAGGGGGAGTAGACTGGAGGACCCGGAGGAAACCCACACACATGGGGAGAACATGCACACAAAATCTGCACAGACCTCACCATTTACATTTCCGGCATTTGGCACACGCCCTTATCCAGAAAGACTTACAGAAGTGCTTTGAAGTCTCCATCAATAAATACATCCTGATACTGGTTCACTAGGTCACAGACTAAGCATGCCATCAGCATAAAAACTCTGTTAGGGAGATAATATAATAATAAAAGCACACAGACAACACAATATTTGCTAACATCAGTACTTCGGGAAGAGGTGGGTCTTTAGACATTGTGTGAAGAATGCCAGTAACTCAGCTGTTCGGACAACTAGAAGAAGATCATTCCACCACCTAGGTGCCAGAACAGAGAAGAGTCGTGATGCGTGAGCTCAGTAACCTGAGGTCAGGATCGAACTGCGGACTCTGGAGCTGTGAGGCAGCGTTTCCCAGATGTTTTAAAATTTAAATGAGGAATTTCAAAAAAGGCAAATCAATAAAAAGAACCTGGAGTGTAGCCAGCGAGTCATTTCCAACGTTCACGTATGGCTGGCTGATTATACTGAGCTCCTCTTTTCAGGTAATCGATAAACCATGTAAACATGTAAGGGGGAGAAATGTAGTAGCCATACACTATTCACATTATTAACAGTTTATATGAGAAAGCAACACAAAACAAAGATCAGATGGACCACCAAGGTTATAAAGAAATATATGCAATAAGCATTTCAATTTGTACAACACTGTCTAGAATTAATAATAATCAGATACTTCAATTCTCTAATTCATATCCAGAAGTGGCATGTCTGTTAAAACAACCTTAGTTAATTTGTGTGTTGGTTGGTTTCTTTCTCGACATTGGCCAGCCAAGTTGTCAACAGTGGCCGTTAAAAACAACCATATTGGCTTTACTTAACCACATTAGCCATGAACACAGATTGACAGCATTTTTCTGCGCTGCCCCCCACATCAAATAATACACAGCAAATGGCATTCAATACAGCCTCATACCCATGAAATTGGGAGATACAAAAACAATTTTGAAGTAATAAGTGGGAGCCGCTGAATGGAATGAAAATGCAAATGCAGCCACGGTCTTGAGTACATGTCTCAGACCGAGACAGCAAGCGCTTGGCTTTATCCATAATATCCACAATCAGTGCATTATGAGTGTCATGCAAAGGCACAACATGTTTGCATTTTGTAATTTGTGCCTTTTCATAACTTCAATAAGGAGCAAGAGCAGGCATAGCTAATGGGGAGCGAGGGCACCAAACACTCAGAAGGTGCAAGCAAACAGACAATGAGATAATCTAAATAAACACACCTTTTATGACAAATGAACAGACCCTGTCTAACACTGGGCTGCGGTAGGCATTTTCCAATACGATTCGAGTCATATCCAATCATAAAAATGACAAAATAAAAAGCAGGGGTAATTTAACAGCAAAATAATAACGTTGTCTGCATTTTATTACAAAGGATACAGCTATTCAACGAAGTCTAGAACCATAGGTTCAATGTACGACAGCACGCTACAGCTCTGCTTTGTTGAAAACGGTTTACAAAAACCATGCGAATATACATGCAACTAGGTTTCTATTGGAATTTTTTAACTCAAAGCACCTGTGGAGTAGCTCGTTTTTGCTTGGTTTAGTTCCATGCAGCTTTGAGAACTGGTAAGTATTGGCTCAGAGTCTGTGGACAGCAAATAACAGTTCACTCCAACAGCTGTGCATCTCTCCACCAAGCCACAGCCATCTCTGCCACCCCCCATTGTAAATAAACACAGGAAAAACATCAAGAGAACAATTTGGAGAGTAATTAGAGCAGATGAACAAACGGCAGCAAGTGAGGGAGGGGGCCGTGTAGCTGATTAAACCAAGCATCCATACAGAAACAACAGCAGTATCAAAGCATTGGCCTGTGCTGTTCAGCATCTCATCACCACTTAATAAAACACCACACACACTCCTAGCATAATAAATCTGATGGAAACTGCAGAGCTACTGTATATGTGTGTAGAGTTTGAAGCTTTTCTACTCAGACTTATCATATGGAGCAAACAACAGGTTACAGCAAAGATAAAAAGTGATGGAGAACAGAGACCACCTACTATCTTCCAAATACTTGAATTGCATGTATCCCCCCAGCTTAAAGTGTATGCCGGCATGAAAAGTCTATTTGATTATAGCAGCAGTTGTTTCATTTGCATCGCAGTAGTAATCATGCAATCATTATTTATTATACTCCACAAAAGCCTCATTCTTGGACCCACAGCTGAGTAAAGAACCTGCAGACACATAGTCTTTGCGATTCATGGAAAAAAAAAGCCTCCCTCAGTCCTGTCTTCTCTTCAATTTCATCCACCAGTGAGACACACAAGGCCACATCATGGTCCCAGAAACTGAGGTAAGATATGTTAATCCAAGTATATAGATGTGGTAAATATGACAGAAGGACAGGTGTCGAGGGAGAAGGTAAGTAGGAATATTTGCCACAAGAAGGGAATCCAGGACCTTCTTTTTTTAAAACTGACATTCTGGAACACTTTGGGTATTATACTTTAAGGCTGATGATAAAAAGAAAAAAAGAGCTTCATAAGACCTTTGCAATTTAATGACAAAGACCTGATACGGCAAGATGAAATATGAGAAATCACAGCAGGCGTTTCTTCCCAGAGCATGCTCACCAGCATTCGCAGGCTGTTGCGGTTAACCAGAGGACCCTTGAACAGCCACTTGTATGAAAGCTGGCACCCGACACTGATAGGGCAAAATAAAAAAATTAATTATCTATTGCAACATTTATTGCTAAGGATCTGAGAAACCCAAGGCTTTCATTTTCTCCCATGTACAATATTCCATGCAGACACACAATCTTCACATACAGCTACACCAATGCTGTACAGTGACAGAACAACCCAAGTAATGGAGATTCATCAAGAATTGTTTTCATCAGTCTTATCCCCCTGAATCGTAATCAAATCATGAGGTAAGTGAAAATTCCCACCTCGAATAAATGGCCTTAATCCACATGGTACAGGGTTCCAGCACTCAGCGTGGCATGCAGATATAATATGACGCTTTGATAGTTTTAGTGGAGTGTGTAAATGCCAGCACCGGTGTGTGTTCTCTGCATGGAGTCCAGATGCAGGTCATATGTATGAACATGAGTCACTTTGGCCATTTATGTTGCTTTCTTTAGATAAAAAAAGTTTGTGCAGATACTAGAACAGGCTGGCAAGATCATCCTACATTAGCCACATTTACAGCTGCCCTATAAATGGGCCTGCCATATCATATGGCTGCAATCTGCTCTGTCTCAACAGAACACTCGGCATGTGCGGCTACATTAGCATTGGCTGGGGAGGAAAAAATCAAAACCAAAAACTGGAATTCAGCTGCGTTTTTTTCTCTCCGATTAAATAATGCAAAATTGTTGATTTAATCAAGGATATATAGAATATAATCTAGTCATGAGGAAAAGTAATTGCTTTTGGAGTCATCTGAATTTTGCATGAATACACTATCAATCAGTCTTCTTGACCAACACCACACACAACATATTGCATATTGCTTTGTCCATATTAATTGCACTATTACGACTATGAAGACTAAATTCATGCAGAACTCCGGCTAATAAACTAAATTCCACATTTACCGTGGATATAAAAATCTACAAACCCCTGTAAAAATTGCAAGTTTTTGTGATGTAAAATAAAAAATTAAACCAAGATATATCATGTCAGAACCTTTTCTACCTGTACTGTGAAATATTATCCTTTTAACTTTTTTTGACAAACATATCTGTTGGTATTATGGCCAAAAAGTTCACAACTTTGGTCTCATCAGACCATAACACATTATTCCATGTGGTTTTGGGAGTTTGGATATATTGTTTGTTTGTTTGTTTATTTATTAATAACCCAACAACCCAGAGAAACGAAGAATGTGGGAGATTGTTGTCACATGTAGGGGGCAACCAGTACTTGCCAGAAATTGCTGTAATTCTTTTAATGCTGCTGTAGGCCTCTTGGCAGCCTCCTTGACCAGTTTTCTCCTGATCTTCTCATCAATTTTAGAGGGACGTCCTGTTCGTAGTAGTGTCAATGCCATGCCATATTTCCTCCACTTGCTGATTATTGTATCATTGCACAGTCTTCCCTGATATATCCAATGACTTGGATTTATTTATTTATTTTTTGTAACACCCTTCTGATATGTTTCAACAATTCCTATACCTGCATTGTAAGCTCTTTGTGGCCTATGGCTTTTCCAGTTGGATGTTACCAAGAACATGTCAGGAATGTCCTAGAGGAACAGCTGTATTTTATTTGGAAGGGTACTCAGTCACTTTAATTTATGGCAGGTGCATACTAATTAGTATACATGATTTATCTTGGTTTAATTTTTTTACATCACAAAAGCCTGCCATTTTAACGTGTGTAGGCTTTTTATATCCACTGTAAATCTTGTGCTCTAATATGTATTACAGTCTTAAACAGTATGACACATAGCAAACAATACACCTACAGTGAGGGAAAAAAGTATTTGATCCCCTGCTAATTTTGTACGTTTTCCCTCTGACAAAGAAATGATCAGTCTATAATTTTAATTGTAGATTTATTTGAACAGTGAGAGACAGAATAACAACAAAAAAATCCAGAAAAACGCATGTCAAAAATGTTATAAATTGATTTGCATTTTAATGAGGGGAAATATGTATTTGACCCCTCTGCAAAACATGACTTAGTACTTGGTGGCAAAACCCTTGTTGGCAATCACAGAGGTCAGACGTTTCTTTAGTTGGCCACCAGGTTTGCACACATCTCAGGAGGGATTTTGTCCCACTCCTCTTTGCAGATCTTCTCCAAGTCATTAAGGTTTCGAGGCTGACGTTTGGCAACTCGAACCTTCAGCTCCCTCCACATATTTTCTATGGGATTAAGGTCTGGAGACTGGCTAGGCCACTCCAGGACCTTAATGTGCTTCTTCTTGAGCCACTCCTTTGTTGCCTTGGCCGTGTGTTTTGGGTCATTGTCATGCTGGAATACCCATGCACGACCCATTTTCAATAGCCTGGCTGAGGGAAGTAGGTTCTCACCCAAGATTTGACGGTACATGGACCCGTCCATCGTCCCTTTGATGCAGTGAAGTTGTCCTGTCCCCCAAAGCATAATGTTTCCATGTTTGACGGTGGGGATGGTGTTCTTGGGGTCATAGGCAGCATTCCAAAGAGCTCCATTTTGGTCTCATCTGACCACAACACTTTCACCCAGTTGTCCTTTGATTATTCAGATGTTCATTGGCAAACTTCAGACAGTCATGTATATGTGCTTTCTTGAGCAGGGGGACCTTGCGGGCGCTGCAGGATTTCAGTCCTTCACGGTGTAGTGTGTTACCAACAGTTTTCTTGGTGACTATGGTCCCAGCTGTCTTGAGATCATTGACAAGATCCTCCCGTGTAGTTCTGGGCTGATTCCTCACTGTTCTCATGATCATTGCAACTCCACGAGGTGAGATCTTGCATGGAGCCCCAGGCCGAGGGAGATTGACAGTTATTTTGTGTTTCTTCCATTTGCGAATAATCGCACCAACTGTTGTCACCTTCTCACCAAGCTGCTTGGCAATGGTCTTGTAGACCCTTCCAGACTTGTGAAGGTCTACAATCTTGTCCCTGACATCCTTGGAGAGCTCTTTGGATTTGGCCATGGGGGAGATTTTGGAATCTGATTGATTGATTGCTTCTGTGGACAGGTGTCTTTTATACAGGTAACAAGCTGAGATTAGGAGCACTCAATTTAAGAGTGAGTGAGCACTCAATCTCAGATCATTACCTGTATAAAAGACACCTGGGAGCCAGAAATTTTTCTGATTGAGAGGGGGTCAAATACTTATTTCCCTCATTAAAATGCAAATCAATTTATAACATTTTTGACATGCCTTTTTCTGGATTTCTTTGTTGTTATTCTGTCTCTCACTGTTCAAATAAACCTACCATTAAAATTATAGACTGATCATTTCTTTGTCAGTGGGCAAACGTACAAAATCAGCAGGGGATTAAATACTTTTTTCCCTCATTGCAATCCATATTTTGTTTCATCCGTGATTCTACATAGGTGTAGCAGTTCTTAGTAGATGCAGCCACAGCAGATATTGTAAAGTCGGAGACCTGGAAGAGAGCACCTCATTAAATTACAGGTAAAGTCCCCAAGCTCCCTTTTCCAGAGCCAGACCTTCAGATGTGGCACAGCTGTTCTTTAGCTTTCACTGGCTGTGGATATCCCCTTGTAACAGGAGGCTCTAGGGAGAGACACTGAAAGCCAAGCACATACAGACACAAGCAGAGGGGAAAACACCAGGTGCCAGAAGGCACACAGTAAAATAAGTAAGAGAGGAGAAAGTAATAGGAGCAGGTCATTTGTTTTATTCATTTTGTTCCATTTATTTATTTTCCAGTTATTGCTAACAAACACAGCTGTGTGTGTGTGTGTGTGTGTGTGTGTGTGTGTGTGTGTGTGTGTGTGTGTGTATCTAGCATCAATCAGCCACCAGAGAAACACACACACCCTCCTACTGATCTGATCTATGCTACACACCAGAGAACTGCAAGCTCTGGCAGCCACACCCAGATTGTGGCCGTATCCATTCTGAAGTTCACAGACGGGCTTAAATGTCAGTACACACAGTGTTTGTGTTTGTGTGTGTGTGTGTGTGTGTGTGTGTGCACTCACACTGGCCATGCTGATAAAAGGCCATTATGCAGCTTTGGAGAGGCAGTCTCAGAGGTCGGGCTGTGCCAAAGAGCTGATATTACGCAGCACAATCTCTAGCAGCCTTCCCAGAACATAGCGCCACGAGCAAACCAGACACGCCCATTCCTGGAACCATCTCTCTCACTTATAGACATACTCCCACACACACACACACACACATTAACACACCCTAATACTCTGCTCTCTTGCTCTCTCCATCCCACCTACACACACGGACATATGCAGGCTCTCACAAGCTCCAGCAGACACCAGCAGAAAAATCAATATGCATCTCATCCATTACAGCAATCACGGCCGGGCCGGGGAATTTTCACCCATCTCCTCCCGTTTTACAGCTACAAAACAACCATTCCTTATACAACACACTTGCGTCAGCTAAAAGCAGGCATTGACTTCGTATTCAGAAACAGAGAATGGCTAAAAGGAACTTTAAAGACTTCCATTAGAAATATCATCAAAGCCTAAATCAATTTCTACATAAAAGAAAACTGTGTGTGTGTGTGAGTGTGTGTGTCCATGCGTGCGATATTAGTGAGCGAATATATACTTGTTGCTATGCTATCATCACTGATATTTTATATAGCACCAAGTACATATCCCATACATAAAATGCTTACAGAAATCAGTTTATTGCTTTCCTTTGAAATAGGATTGCTGTTTTAGAAGGTATACACAACCCTTAATATGCCCAAATTTACATTTATCCTCCATCATTCGAGAATAGGTATTACTGCCGCTCAAGCACCTGAGCCTGCAGAGGACCTAACTGAAGACCAAGAGCTAAAAGCAGACATTTTACAGCCTTAAATAAAGCTCCCCACTGATATATATGGAAGGAGTGCATCAGGACCGATATACTGCAGAATACAGCAACAACAAAAAGTATGGGGTGCTTTTTTTCTTCTTTTTAACATTCCTGCGAATGAACGATTGAATATGAAGCTTGCATAAAGAAATGAAAGCATTTTCATTACTCTGAATGTGCATCATTGCCCAATGAATTTACAAAGATAATTTATTCAAACTTAGTAACTGCCTGGTCAGGGATTTGGTGGTTTAAATTAAGTTGCAAGTTTGTTTATATTTTTATGTGTAATAGAACCAAATTCATTAGAAAATATTACAGGCAGGTATAAACAGAATAATTGAGTGAGCGGCTTTACAAACAGTCCACGCATCTCCTATTAAGACCAGTGATGTAGTTAGGGTTAGATGTTAGAGCCAACATTCACAAACAATGCTGACAGTGCTGGTATTTAGGCCACGCCCACTTCAGGTTTAAAGCCAAAACAATATATTGCCAGAGCCTTTTCTCACCTGGTTTCCCACTGAAGCTAAGCAGGGTGGAGCCTGGTCAGTACCTGGATGGAAGACCTCGTGTGGAAAACTAAGGTTGCTGCTGGAAGTGTTATTAGTGAGGCCAGCAGGGTGGTCTGTGCAGGGCCTAATGCCCCAGTATCGTGACAGGGACACAATACTGTAGAAACAGCACCGTCTTTTGGTTGAGACGTTAAACCGAGGTCCTGACTGTAATCAGTAAAAATCCCAGGACACTTCTCGTAAAAGAATAGGGGTATACCCCAGTTTCCTGGTGAAATTCCCCCACTGGCCCATCTCTATCATGGCCCCCTAATAATCCCCATCTCTGAATTGGCTACAACACTCTTGTCTCCTCTCCACTAATACCTGGTATGTGGTGGGCGTCCCACCATCCACGACCCATTTTCAATGCCCTGGCTGAGGGAAGGAGGTTCTCACCCAAGACTTGATGGTACATGGCCCCGTCCATCGTCCCTTTGATGCAGTGAAGTTGTCCTGTCCCCTTAGGAGAAAAACACTCCCAAAGCATAATGTTTCCACCTCCATGTTTGATGGAGGGGATGGTGTTCTTGGGGTCATAGGCAGCATTCCTCCTCCTCCAAACACGGCAAGTTGAGTTGATGCCAAAGAGCTCCATTTTGGTCTCATCTGACCACAACACTTTCACCCAGTTGTCCTCTGAATCATTCAGAAGTTCATTGGCAAACTTCAGACAGGCATGTATATGTGCTTTCTTGAGCAGGGGGACCTTGCGGGCGCTGCAGGATTTCAGTCCTTCACGGAGTAGTGTGTTACCAATAGTTTTCTTGGTCTTGTAGCCCCTTCCAGACTTGTGTAGGTCTACAATCTTGTCCCTGACATCCTTGTAAAGCTTTTTTTTTGTCTTGGTGATGGGGGAGATTTTGGAATCTGATTGAATAATTGCTTCTGTGGACAGGTGTCTTTTATACAGGTAACAAGCTGAGATTAGGAGTACTCCCATTAAGAGTGTGCTCCTAGTCTCAGCTCGTTACCTGTATAAAAGACTTTCTGATTGAGAGGGGGTCAAATACTTATGTCCCTCATTAAAATGCAAATCAATTTGTAAAAATTTTTACATGCATTTTTCTGGATTTTCTTGTTGTTATTCTGTCTCTCACTGTTCAAATAAATCTAAAATTATAGACTGATCATTTCTTTGTCAGTGGGCAAACGTACAAAATCAGCAGGGGATCAAATACTTTTTTCCCTCACTGTGTGTATATATATATATATATATATATATATATATATATATATATATATATATATATATATATATATAAAAAGGAATAATTATTAAAAACAGCTATGTATATGAATAATTGGAGAACTAAACATACATATGGTGATACAGGCAATTGCACTACATGCCTATTTGTCATTTTATCAGCATTTGGCATTGAAATTGGCATTACATTTGGCACACAAAATATAAATATATATTTTTTTTTAATTTTGACCCTGCAACTCAGGGTCACCGGAAGCCTGAAACTGATCCCCGGGGACTCTGGACAGGGTGATGTCCCATCATACAAACACACACACAATTTAGATTGCATGTCTTTGGACTGGGGAGGAAACCACAGTACCCAGAGGAAACCCCTGAAGCACAGGGAGAACATGTGAACTCCGTGCACACAGGACTCGAACCACCAATCCTGGAGGTGCAAGGCGAACGTACTAACCACTAAGCCACCGTGTCCCCATTGGAAATGTTTTATCATGGGATAAAGGTGATCAGTCAGAATAACTTTCTATTGATTTGCAGTGACCATGCCGGCAAAATTCCTCTTACAGTATAACAGAGCCACTGGCTTTTCCTTTCATTTATTCCATCTGTATGTATTTTTAACAAAATAAAAATATTATGACAGCGTCATTCATTTAATGCAAACATCAGCATTATCCTTGAGAGAGGAACTCTTATGTTCCTGCTCATAAAATATAAATCCTTATTCTTCTTTCTTATCTGAGTCTGCTCCTTTATTTATTCCTATGGCACAGGGGCTGTAAAACACATGGATCATGGTCTCAAATGCACCTCTAAACAGCTGCAGAGCAATTAACCCACATGTCCTACCCTCCTTTTCTTTAAAAAAAAAAAAAAAAAAATACAGAAGTTCTGAGGTACCACTTTTTTCCCCTTTGTTAAGGGGGGGTCTGGCATCCTTCTATCGTAAAAACGTTATGCCGCAGCCAATTTCCACAAAGCTGCTAAGCTGATTGAGGCAGACCAAATCTGTTTCACCAGCTTACATCCCTTCAAAATGGTCATCTCAGTTCCAATATCACGGGCTTTTACTGTTTCCTATTCCCCTGTTCTTGGCGCAGAGTTGGGAGTTGGCAAGCTTAGAGGGATAAAACACTCGGACTCCACTGCACCGGTCCTGATATCTCTATAGCGCAGAGCTTTTTCACGTATATCCATGAACACATACACATATACAGATATCCACTCATTTACTCGTGTTATTATTTAGCCAGTGTGTTTTTATTGTCCCGTCACGATATCTGATCACAAATACACATGTGCTTTTTAGATCACTAATACATGCACATTTATAGACATCCCTACAATCACCACCCTGCAACTCAGTCTACCTTCCAAAGTAGATTACATTTACACTAGTCCTCATTTTAAACAGAAATTGGAATGACAGAAGTGAGATTACAAAGAGGAAAGCAACAGGAGGGAGGGGAATGTGGTGGGCATCAACAAAGCTGCTCCAAAACTAATAGTGTACATGTTTCACCTGTAGCCTATGTAGTGTGTGTGTGTTTTTGTGTGTGTTTTCTCTCCCCTTGCTGTTTTTTTTTTTTTTCCATTTTTTTGCCACAGCAGCAAATATCCTGTTGGCGCAGGATGCAGAACCCTATCTGGCCTTAAAATCGATCAGGCTCCTAGCAAAGACCTCCCATTCATCTCTTAACCATAAAATTTGATTAGCGCCGACTACAGCACTGCAGAGAGATGTGCCGATATAGGGCCAGGCTACAGAAGACAGCGACAGCATCCCACATTTTCATCTACTCCCTGTTTCTGCCGCTGTCTCTCCTCTGCGCTACACATCTGTCCTTCTTACGACATGTCCTTTCTTCAAGATACCTATGATCAGGAACTACAGCTGCCTGGAGTATAGACAGATTCATCCAGCAGCTTTCCTGTTGATCCCGTTCTGTGTGTTTGACTCTTAGCATTAATCAGGAATGGCACAGCTGATGAACCTCCAATCAGTGCTAATAAAAGAAAACACAGTCCAACCGAGCTCAGCCCTGCCCAGTCTCTTCCCTGACGGTCAACCTTTACCACCACATATCACTGTGGCATGTGACTAATGTTCCCCACCAATCGCAGCTCTCTGAGCTTGGCACTGGATATCGCCTGTCCACACAGTGACAAATAAGCAGAAAAAGAGAAGAAAATAGAGTGTAATAGTCCTCGAGCTCGACATAAAGGTTTAGTTTACCAACCTGATTGATAAGCTGCACTTTATACTAGACAGATGCAAAAAAGGGGATTGGCCCATTTTACTCGTAACTGCCACAGAAGAAAGACCATGCAGTATATATTCACAATAGTCACTATTGATCTGAAACGCATTCATATAAAGACGTATACTTCAACCTCTCAGTCTCAGTTTGTGTGAATCTCATTGTACAACCCTAATTCCAAAAAAGTTGGGACACTGTGTAAAATGCAAATAAATGTAAATAAAAACAGAATGCAATGATTTGCAAATCTCATACACCCATGTTATTCACAACAGAACATAGAAACATATCAAATGTTTAAATTGAGGAATTGTACCATTTTAAGAAAAAAATGAGGTCATTTTGAATTTCATGGCAGCAACATGTCTCAAAAAAGTTGGGACGGGGCAATAAAAGGCTGGAAAATTAAGTGTTACTAAAAAGAAACAGCTGGTGGAAGATTTTGCAACTAATCGGGTTAATTGGCAACAGGTGAGTTGCAAGATTGAGTATAAAAAGAGTATCTTAGAGAGACAGAGTCTCTTAATATCACTTAAGGGTAATTAATATCCCTCTGAATAATCGGTTATCGTATTGGCTGAGAAATTTAGTAACGGTACATCTCTAGTTTATGAGATTTGCAGATCCTTGCATTCTGTTTTTATTTACATTTTACACAGCATTCCAACTTTTCGAGAATTGGGGTTGTATAAAATGTGATTTTTCGTGTGAGTTATGATTTATGTTGATTCAAGTACAAGCTCAAGATGACTTCAGCCAGAATATCTTTTGAGAATTCTTGTCAGCATTTGGGCATATAATAAATTTCATTAGGCCACAGACTGTCTGCCTTTGGCACCAAGGGGAAAGAGAGTAGGTCACACTAGTGCAGAGGTTTGAGAATCTTTTGTCATATCATCAATATGGTAATAACAAGCAGACATCATCCGTTGTGTCATTTAATCTTACGTGACTTTCAAAACGGTTTAAAAGTGACAACAGAAGTGGCAAGACATATTTAAATACTCTGTAGAAATGAGTGGAAACATCACTTTGAGTTGGAAAAAAAGTCAATAAAGTGGCGTAGCTGCCTAAGTGAAAGTGTCATGTTTTGTTCTTTTGTTACCTGTGCAAGTAAGGAGAGGATAGTAAGACATTTTCAGATATAAAAATGGACATTGCAGGAGCTACACGAGGTGGCCACTTTGGTATTAGTACTCGGCTAAGAAACGAGCAAAAATGAAAACTCCACAAGTTCTGGAACATAAGGAAGTAGAACTGAGCCTAATAAGTCTGATAATAGGAAAAATGAAAACTTCCTGTTCAGGTCCAGGTTTTTACATCACAACAGGTCAGGGTTTGTTCACCCTGATTAACCACTGATTCATCACTTAAAGTGCATTTCCAGATCAAATATACAGTTGAGGTCCTAAGTTTATATATGCCTTGCAAAATCTGGAAAATGTTAATAATTAATTTTTTTTAAATAAGAGAGATCATAAAAACTGCAACACGATACATTAAGAGCCAGGCGTTCTGTACAATTCTAAACAGAATGAGCAATGTAAATTTTTTACTGTTTTTTCCATTAGTACTGCCCTTCAGAAGCTACATAAGATATTTACATGTTTCCCAGAAGACAAAATAATAACAATTTACACCCATCATCCTGTTAAAAAGTTTACACCCCCCTGGCTATTAATGTAATGTGTTGCCTTCTTGAGCATCGGTGAATATTTGCATATGTAATAGTTGTGTACGAGTCCCTCAGTTGTCCTCAGGGTGAAAAGATCTCAACATCATATAGCCACTGTTGGAAAGTTGTCAAATATGGAGAAGATGCTGGAAAACCAAAGAATGTACAGGACATGGAGAACAGTGGGCAGTTTAACTGCTCAGGACAAACAAGAGACTCATGAACAACTATCACAAAATATACAAAAACATTGTTGATCATCCAGGTAACAACACAAAAGTATTAAGAATTAAGGGTATGTGAACTGGTTCATTTGTGTAAATTCAGTTATTATTGTGTCTTGTAGACTATATGTTATCATCTCTAATGTGAAATAGCTTATTCAGGACAGGACTAAATAAAAACAAAATGCGATTTTTATGATCCAGCTTATATGCCTTGCAAATCCGGCAAGGCATATGTAAATGTATGATACACAACTGGACATACAGTTGCAGATTTTATTCATGACGTATACGCTAAACTGTGTTAGGGTTGTACTAATAATAGTGTTTGCTTGTATTTTTTTTCCTCCTATGATGCTGGACTTCTGAGACACCCTGCAATATTCGGGTGAGTCTATGTTAGGCCTTACCTGCGTCTCCCGTACATGCTCCACGGTAAAGTTAAACCAGACTCTGAAGCGAGGATTGCATGTGTCGGGTCGGATGAAGAGGTCAAACTCAAACTCACTGATGTAGTCTACACGGCCCAAATTACCTGTAGACAGGGACACAGAGAGCAAGAAAATGACTATTTTTTTTTGCATTTGTAGAACATGGGAACATCTGCACCTCAGAAAGATCCAGCAGTTTAAGCCACATACATAATCACAACAAACATTTATTTAAAACATTAATTAGAAATGTAATCATCAGTAGCTTCACCTTGAAGACACACTATTCAATGGAGGACCAAAGCTGCAGAAACTATAAATAAATAAAAATATAAATAAATAGATAGGTAAATAAATAAATAAATGTAATAATAGGAAAATAAACAAAGGAATTGATAAAACAAATATATATAAATTTTAATTCAATTTAATCCTAAATGAATTGTTGTTGTATTTTTTTTTTCATTTATTATTTTCTGTATTTATTTTTCCATTTATTTATTTATGCATTCATTTATTTTTATTGACTTTTATTTTCTAAAATATATATATATTTTTTATTTATTTAATGACATACGCATTTATTTCCATATTTATTTATTTCAAAAAATGTATTTCTTTCTGTAGTTCTTACATTTCTGTCTCGTATGATAATTAGGTGGGTTGGCTTGCTTACCATTGATTAATCATAGATTGAAATGTGTGCTCGGTTACTCTTCACTTGTTTTGGAGTGACATCAGGTCCTAGCTCTTGTGTAAACTATGGTGGACGCTTCACAAATTGCAAGAGAGTTGAGTTGTGCAACTTAGCAAATGAAATGGATAACCACGCATTAAATGACTATGTGCTATTCAGAGTAGAGGTGCTTACTGATGTTTTAGGAGAGCTGTATACACATATGAATGTCAAAGTACAGCCTGAATTGTTAGGCTCTCTGCAAAATATTCCCTGCATATTCGAAATCTATGCGACTCAGAGGGTGCTACAGTTCGACGTCCATCTTATTTACTTCCGATAAGTACTATTGAAACTTATCTCTCACCGGGTCAAAAAACTGCTGGAAACTTTGCAAAGTTGTTTGGTGCATGTGAAAGGACCATTCAGCCCTAGCAGCCTAATAGCCTTTTTAGCTTTCAAATGGATTAGTGTTCATTTTGTTTGTTTTATGTGGTTAATAATGAATTTGTGATTTATTCTCTTAGACCTGGCGCTTATACGTGACCTCTCAACCCATGATGCACTGGAGCTACGCAAGGACCGGCTCCCTCATTTCCATATTGCACACAGAAAAGTGAAAATAAATAAATCTATAAATAAATAAATATGGAAATAAATACATGCAGGAATAAAAATAAAAAAATAAGTACCACATAAATACATAAATATAAAAAAGATATGGAAAAAATAAATAAAAGAATAAATAAATAACAGTTATTTATGTATAAAATATTTATTTAAAAAATAATAAATGAAGGAAAAATTTAATCCAAAAAAAAGTAAGCTTAAATTTAATTTATAATTAATTATATTTGTTTTATTAACTCATTTATTCCTTTATCTATTTTCCTATAATTACATTTATTTTCATCTACCTATCTACATACATCTCTCTCTCTATACATCTCTCTCATATATATATATATATATATATATATATATATACATACATACATACACACACACAATCTCACAAAAGTGAGTACACCCCTCAAATTTTTGTAAATATATATCTTTTCATGTGAGAACACTGAAGAAATGACACTTTGCTACAATGTAAAGTAGTGAGTGTACAGCGTGTGTAACAGTGTAAATTTGCTGTCCCCTCAAAATAACTCAACACACAGCCATTAATGTCTAAACCGTTGGCAACAAAAGTGAGTACACCCCTAAGTGAAAATGTCCAAATTGGGCCTAAAGTGTCAATATTTTGTGTGGCCACCATTATTTTCCAGCACTGCCTAAAATCTCTTGGGCATGGAGTTCACCAGAGCTTCACCGGTTGCCACTGCAGTCCTCTTCCACTTCTCCATGACGACATCATGGAGCTGGTGGATGTTAGAGACCTTGTGCTCCTCCACCTTCCATTTGAGGATGCCCCACAGATGCTCAATAGGGTTTAGGTCTGGAGACATGCTTGGACAGTCCATCACCTTCACCTTCAGCTTCTTTAGCAAGGCAGTGGTCATCTTGGAAGTGTTTTTGGGGTTGTTATCATGCTGGAATACATGCTGGGATCATGCTCTGCTTCAATATGTCACAGTACATGTTGGCATTCATGGTTCCCTCAATGAACTGTAGCTCTCCAGTGCCGGCAGCACTCATGCAGCCCCAGACCATGACACTCCCACCACCATGCTTAGGGAGGCAAGACACACTTGTCTTTGTACTCCTCGCCTGGTTTCCGCCACACACGCTCGACACCATCTGAACCAAATAAGTTTATTTTGGTCTCATCAGACCACAGGACATCAGTCCTTAGTCTAGTTCCAGTAATCCATGTCCTTAGCCTGCTTGTCTTCAGCAAACTGTTTGCGGGTTTTCTTGTGCATCATCTTTAGAAGAGGCTTAATTCTGGGACGACAGCCAAGCAGACCAATTTGATGCAGTGTGTGGCGTATGGTCTGAGCACTGACAGGCTGACCCCACACCCCTTCAACCTCTGCAGCAATGCTGGCAGCACTCATACGTCTATTTCCTAAAGACAACCTCTGGATATGACGCTTAGCATATGCACTTAACTTCTTTGGTCGACCATGGCAAGGCCTGTTCTGAGAGGAACCTGTTTTGTTAAACCGCTGTATGGTCTTGGCCACCGTGCTGCAGCTCAGCGTCAGGGTCTTGGCAATCTTCTTATAGCCTAGGCCATCTTTATGTAGAGCAACAATTCTTTTTTTCAGATCCTCAGAGACTTCTTTGCCATGAGGTGCCATGTTGAACTTCCAGTGACCAGTATGAGGGAGTGTGAGAGCGATGACACCAAATTTAACACACCTGCTCCCCATTCACACATGAGACCTTGTAACACTAACAAGTCACATGACACAGGGGAGGGAAAATGGCTAATTGGGCCCAAATTGGACATTTTCACTTATTGGTGTACACTTTTAGTTGCCAGCGGTTTAGACATGGCTGTGTGTTGAGTTATGTTGAGGGGACAGCAAATTTACACTGTTACACAAGCTGTACACTCACTACTTTACATTGTAGCAAAGTGTCATTTCTTCAGTGCTGTCACATGAAAAGATCCATCTATTCATCCATCTTCTACCGCTTTCTCCCTTCTTCAGGGTCACGGGGGAACCTGGAGCCTATCCCAGGGAACATCGGGCACAAGTTGGAGTACACCCTGGACAGGGTGCCAGTCACATGAAAAGATATAATCAAATATTTACAAAAATGTGTGGGGTGTAGTCACTTTTCTGAGATACTGTATATGTGAATTTATTATATAAAATTTATTTATTTATTTTAAATTTCTGCAGGTTTGGTCGTCCTTACTGTTTATATTGACTTTCAGTAGAAAGAAATAACACACACACACACACACACACACACACTGAGAAGCTAGATGGGATGGATGAAGGCTGCAGAGAATCTTGGCGGCCACTCAGGTGATAACTGAGACAGCTTTGGTAGCAGATCGTGAAATAACAAGCCTTCAGCAAGACATGCGTCTCAACATAGCAACCATAAACAAATAAACAAAAACAAACACCAAAAAGGTGTTTTCTCATTTCGGTAAGAGCAATAAACACCCCAACCACATGTGAAAGTAAAAAAAAATTATATATACTTTTATATTTATAGATACTGAATATAAGACTAGCACAAGAGGATCAATCTGCAACAGATGCCAAACCCCATATATCCCAAAAAAAATTAGCTTTAACCAAAGCAAAGTGTCAAAGGCATTCAGCTATCGGTGAAAGTACAACATTACATTCACCTCTAATATGAGGATACTGAATGAATGAAAACTAAACCTTCTAAACACGCTAAACACTCTGACAGATCTGAAGCCAGTTCAAAGCTGCTATGCTCCTTATTGGATCTCTCCTTATCTCGCCTTACAAAGCATCAACTCATTGAGCTGAAAAGATGGATCAGCAGAGGACAGTTGGTCAGGTGATGGAGGAGGAAGAAGTGATGTCCACATCTCGGGGACTGAGTGTGGAACTCACCATGCGGCGCCAGGTAGCGCAGAGCTAATTACCGACAGATGGGGCAACCACCACATACTCAGAGCCGAGACAAGCAGATCTCACCCCTTCTGTCAGCACATAACCGAATAGCCACCACACATCAAACTCCTCATTTACACACACACACACACACACACACACACACACAACACAACTTACACAAGTGCCCAACTTCTGAAACTACTCAATAACACTGACTTGCACACAATCTATGTTTGTATATACCTGTGAAAGAAAGTTCATGAGAATCAGTACGGTACGGAAAAGTGACGTACGTTTATAGTTTCAACCAAAAAGGTTTGTTATCACTATTTATTTAGCGTAATGAATATTGGCACTGGTCAGATCGTGTTCCAGCTGAAGGCAGAAAACTGGGAACATGAGCAGAGCTGACTGTAACAGCCCTGGCTGACAGACACATATAGATTATCAGACAACTATGACGAAGGTCAATGAATGACCTTTTAAACATAACCAAATGAAATGGATATGCTCCTGTGTAACTCAAATATGACAAAAATTGAATTAAGTCTTGGGCATAATATGCCATGATCGATAAATTGAAAGCAGCACAGTCAGATTGTGTGTGTGTGCTGTTTAAAATGAGGTATACGGATTAATGAAATAGGTTGCAGAGTCTAAAACCTCCAGGGCAAGTTCTCCAGGACTAAGATGTATTGCTATTCTACATTCTCTTTCATATCTAAAACTGAATGAGATTGTAACTTTCAGTAGTGCAAACGCATCCCCACAGTCTGCATCCGAAACAGGGTTGAGTGGGTTGAACACATTTCACACCAAAAGGACCATTACATTCACATGTAACTTTCATACAATTCTGAGTCAAATGGACAGATGGATCGTTTATCAACCAGTCCCTAGAATAGAAATAAGAGAGCAAGAAAGAAAGTGAGAGCAAAATAATGGTAAAAAAAAGAGAAGAGATGACAATGGAGCATGAATGTGAGATGAAAGACAAAGAGGTGGCAGAGAGCGAGCGAGAGGGAGAGTGAGAAAGAGAGAGAGAGAAAGAGAGAGAGAGAGAGAAAGAGAGAGAAGAGAGAGAGAGAGAGAGAGAGAGAGAGAGAGAGAGAGAACCCCTGTAGGAGGAATGTGAGGAAATATTGCCAGCTGTGGATGCAGCACTGAAAAACAGTGCAATGGTGACCACAGCTGCTCCACACAGATGTGCCCTGTAATTCACCACATGACATTCTGACACATTAACCATTTAAACTGCTCCTGACAGCAAATAATGGCTAACATACAGTGCTGTGAAAAAGTATTTGCTGATTTCTTCTGTTTTTGTGTATATCTCATACCAAACTGTGTCAGAAACAGTAAAACAAAACATAAAACAAAGGCAACGTGAACCTGTAAACACAAAACACAGTTTTTAAATGATAATGTTATTTATTGAAGCAAAAAAGGTTATCCAATACCAACTATGTGAAAATGTACAGTGAGGGAAAAAAAGTATTTGTTTGCCCACTAACAAAGAAATGATCAGTCTATAATTTTAATTGGTAGAACCTCCTTCCCTCAGCCAGGGCATTGAAAATTAAAAGTAATTACTAAGTCATTACCAAGTACTAAGTCATGTTTTGCAGAGGGGGTCAAATACTTATTTCCCTCATTAAAATGCAAATCAATTTATAACATTTTTGACATGTTTTTCTGATTTTTTTTGTTGTTATTCTGTCTCTCACTGTTCAAATAAATCTACCATTAAAATTATAGACTGATCATTTCTTTGTTAGTGGGCAAACGTACAAAATCAGCAGGGGATCAAATACTTTTTTCCCTCACTGTATTTGCCCCCATAGTTACTAATTCCCCAAATCTATGAAACTGCATTCATAATGGGGTTTAGCTGGACTAGACGCAACCAGACCTGATTACTGCAAACTTTTTCAACAGCATGAAGTTGGTTAAAAGGTCTTACCCAGTAACACACTATTTCAAAGTCCAGAAATGATGAGGAAGAATGTGATCGAAATACATCAGTCTGGGACGGGTTACAAAGCTATTTCAAAGGCTCTGGGATTCAAAAGAAACACAGTGGGAGCCATCATCTCCAAATGAAAAAAAACTTACACAGTAAGTAGTGAACCTTCCCAGAAGTGGCCGACCTTCCAAAATTCCTCCAAGAGCACAGCAACTACTCATCCAGGAAATCACCAAAGAACCAAGGACAATGTGAAAGGAACTACAGGCTTCTCTTACATACAGGCCTCTCTTACTCTTACACTGTTCATGACCTATCAGAAAGACACTGGGCAAAAATGGCTTCCATGGAAGAGTGACGAAGTGAAAACCACTGCTATCGCAGAAGAACATTAAGGCTCGTCTGAATTTTGCAAAAACACAACTTGATGATCCTCAAACCTTTTGGGAGAATGTTCAGTGGATAGAGGAGTCGAAAGTGGAACTGTTTGGAAGACAGGGGTCCCGTTACCTCTGGAGTAAATCAAACACAGAATTCCACAAAAAGATCATCATACCTACGGTCAAGCATGGTGGTGGCAACTTTCAATAACAGGTTTTAAGTTTAAGAGGGCAGTTAGTTTTACTGGGTGATAGGTGTTGGATACATTTTTTTTGCCTCAATAAATAAATAAAAATAAATAAATAAATAAATAATAAATAACTGCATTGTGTGTTTACTCAGGTTGACTTTGTTTTATGTTGTATTTCGTTTGAAGATTTAAGACTAATTAGTATGAGATATAAACCAAAACAGAATACCTTTTCACAGTACTGTGTGTCAGTAACCAACAAACTGCAATACAAAAATAGATTTGAAATTGTTCAATTAAAAAAATGGCTAACCAATTTAATCATGGAAAACTCTTGTAGAACACTTTAAGCCTGTTTTAATCTAAATTTTGAACTAGTGGCTAGTCTGAAAACAAAAAAATCTATAATCTATGTCTCAAGTTAGGTTCAATTTAGGTTCAATTAACTCAGACCGTTGGTATGGAAATCATGCCTTTGACCTACATTAAAAGAGAAAATCTGCATTTGAAATGAATCCAACATTAGAGAGATGTGTGATATCCCGAGGGATTACAGAGATTCAGTTAAAGCATCCCTCACAGCATGATCAAAAAGTGAAACTAAAGTTCCGTAAATGGAGCTACGGTGTAACATATATTTGCTCTCAGCCTGATGAAAAGTGGTTTGACATCTCAGGACCATGGAGAGCGTGTGCTACAGTGAGCTGCTGTCCATGGTCTATCAGGGACTCTGCAGATACTTCCAGTCAAACGAGGAATACAGGGCTCAAGGCTACACATCTATGTTCAGCTTGAGAGGAACCGATATGGATACACCATTGATTTCAGTTTTAATTTTATGGTGCCTGACTCCAAAGTCAGACTATGATGAGCTGTAATCAACACTGCATCACTCACTTCTTAACCAAAATAAATAGCTCTTGAGAGGTCCAGCCTTCATGCACTGAAGGAAAAATGGCATTTGTTGAGACAGTTCACTGACAGATAACTCGATTCGTAATAAGAAGAGGGAAAATCAATGGCTGATTTTAACAGTGTGTATGAGTAGATGTGTGTGCATGAAGAAGAAAGAAAGTGAAAGAGAGTGTAAAAAGCAATCATAAAAGAGACAAACTCTCTTTGAATCTATAATTCTAGTCCTATCTGCATATTTCCTCAGAGGGGTCTTCACCGGTTACAGGCCATATTAATCATCAAGTGTTTGGAGAAAACAGTGTAGTACTTAAGATTTAACACATGGGTTTTTAACAAATAAGAGTAAATGCTCTGCACAGTAGTGGGTTGCACAGGCTTCTGTAGGAATATACACTGTTTTTGGTTTTTGGCTCCCCCCACTTTACAGAATTACTCCGAACAGAGACTTTGGGCTGGAAATACTTTCTCATTTGCAAGAAGTTAGTTCAGTCCTCTATCAACAAGCTGGTATAAAAATTCAATATGGAGAAAAGAGTTGGAGGCTTGAGCATCTGCGATATTATATGACTGTGTGTTTGTACTCTCATGTGGTTAACCCTATTATGTAAAGGAGGCCAGTAAACACAGTGTGAATTAGCTTTCCTCAGGTATACTAGCAGTGCGCCAGTGTGTTTGTTGTGGGTGCTTTGTAGAAAAGAATGCCAACGTTTCCCTCACAATCAGCGACTGCTGCTCTTTACTTCCAGCTGTTCAATTCAGATGTTTATATCTCAGACAAAACAAAGCGTTACCATCGACTACAACAAGAGCTGATTCTAGTGCTTCCATAAAAAATATGAAGGATCTTCATTAGCATTCATCATATGCTTTAACACAGATTTGTTGCTGTGTTGCTGTGCAGGACCATTCATACATGAACACACTGAGAGAAGATGGCTAAGCTAATCCCATTACCAAACTACAAGCCAGGCCAGTCACACTGCTCATCCGGCACAAAGGAGAATTTATACAGCTGCAGTCCACCAGTGCCTGTGGCCTAGAGTCAGGCCTACATACTGCCATTCAAAACTGCAGAGAAATACACACACACACACACACACACACACACACACCCACATGCACACAGACACACAGAGAGAGAGAGAGAGAGAGAGAGAGAGAGAAGGCAAGAAAGAGAGACTGCTTCACAAACCAGATATTACAGGAATTTTAATTACATTAAAAACAATAAAAACAGCAAGGTATTTCATAATACATAATGTACAAGTCTTTTTTTTTAAATAGGTTTCTACTGAAAACATTGTCAGATCAGATAACAGTATATACATACACTATATATTAATGTGTGGCAGCCTGGGAAAAGTACTTACTTTCTTAAACTTAAATATGATTTATATGAAGTATTAGCATTTTGGAGTCTGGTAAGCACCAAAAAGCAAAGTCAGATAATCTTACTTTTCATTCCAATTACACTGAAAGACACTGCACCTACCTGTACATTTATAACCTAATCTACTAATGGGAAAAAAATAAAAGAAATTATATATATATATATATACACACACACACACACACACACACACACACACACACATATACACATACTACCAAATTATAAAGAATTGCAATTATACAATGTGAAATTAGTTCATCTTAGTCTAATCACCTGAGGTAAATGTTAAGCTACGTTTACACATGCGTCTCACAGGTACAAAGCGACAAGAGACCATTCATTTTCAATGAGAGATGGAAACTTGTGGTGACACGAGCGACAGTGAGTGCTTGCGTATCTATGCTCCTGTCTCTGACCCAGTCACCACTGAGGAAGAGCCAATCGAGGATGTAAACGATTTCACATATCTTGGCAGCATCATTAGCACTGATAACAGTGCCCCAAAAAGACATCAAGGCCCGAATAAATAAAGCAAGAGGAGCTTTTAGCAGACTCAGAACCATTTGGAAGTCTAAACAGCTAAGCCTCAGAACAAAAATAAAAATTTACAACAGCAATGTTAAATCAGTGCTTCTGTATGGCTCCGAATGTTGCAGTGAAAGTAGGCATGAGCAAGTTAGACGCCTTCCATAATAGTTGCATTAGGAAGATCTGCAACATTTACTGGCCCAATACCATCTCTAATGTCAACCTGTACGAAAAGATAAGATCTAACAACATATCTCAGGAGATTAGGATCCGCCGAATAAGATGGTTTGGTCATGTACTCAGGATGTCTCAGGAAGGGACACCTAAAGTGACTTTGTATTGGACACCACCTGGGAAGCGCCAAACGTGGCAGGCCAAGAACAACATGGCGACGAACAGTGGTGACCGAGTTGGAGGAAATGGGGCTCTCATGTGGAGAAGCACAGTTCACAGCTCAGGACAGACCTAGATGGAGAGATAGTAATGGCTGTAAGTCTCACACGGGACGAAGAGGATTAAGTGAGTAAGTAAAATGGTGCAGCGACTACCAATTGGAGTGAAGACAGTAGAGTGCACGAGATCTGTAGCCTCCCGTATTTGCTAGCAGAAGCAGCGAGGATCTGAGGCCAATACGCACGGCTCCAGTGCCCAGGAATGAGCAGCGCCAAGCCGGACACTTCACCCAAGAAACATGGAGGACGCGGCCAATGAGGAAATAAGCTAAGCGAAGCTAATTGGTGCTTGCACATTCGCTGCAGATAGATGGCTGCAATGGCAAAGCACACACACTGCTTCTCCTTCATTTCCTATGATATGATGCATATATACACTGGTGAATTTTATATAGAAATGCTCTGCCTCCAGAATGTTTCATTTTAGCGGCAAATAAACTGATTTCTTGTTAAAGGTGGAATGCTAGTTCTGCCACCCATGTTACTATGGCGATCAGTAGTTTCAATATTTAAACATGAGCCTCACCGTCGTCTCTTCACTCGATTATTCACTATTCACACTAACATGAGAGTGAAAATCATCTCCGATTAATTCAGTTGACAAAATTTCTTGTAATTAATGTCTTTTTCTTAGGTCTTTTAAACATCAAAACTGCTGCCATCTCTACAATGTGTAAGCACTCACCTACAATTTGAAAGCATCCTAAATGAGACAATTTCCATATATTTGTTCAAATATATTTCGGAGTTATTAAAGTAGAGACATCTCTAACATGTTTTTGTAAGAATGATTAAATATTTTGTCAGTTTTCCCCAATTCAGCCATCCCAGACCACCTATATATTATATGCAAAATAATATTTATACAGTATATGAAAGGTAACTACAAAGACAAAGTTTATTTTAACAGGGATAACTCGTTTAAAACATCATGTTTTCAAGAGATTTGTAACCAAAAGTGTTATTTTCCAGGTACTAAAAATTCCCTCTACTCACCCTGTGCAAACCCTGGTTTAAACAAAGGAAATTAAATACTTAAAATTTAAATGGGAAAGAACGTACATTACAATTTAATCATTTCAATATACGTGATTTAAAAAGTGTAATCCAGTGAACTGTGTTAAAGGTTTGTCACAACTAAAATATTGTTAACGGTCCAATTTCCCATTCCTTACTCCATTGAACACCGAATTCGAACCTAATTTCCCATTTCTGACGTCTTTACAAAGAAATTAAATGACTATAAAAGCAGAACACACTCGATATTTTTTAAACATCAGAATTTGTCATTAGAAATTATTTCATCAAGATGACAATTTTCAGCCTCCATGCCATTATAAATTATTCCATAGAGGTGATTGAGAGACAATTCCCATCACCGCTACAGTAGCCAGTAAATCAGTGCATCAGGAACTACTCACCAATAAAGCATGTAGCCACACACATTTCTCAACCCCTCAATGAGCCTACGCTCACTGTTAAAAACTCCATTTGAAATTAGAGGGGACATGGGAGTACAGCCACCTCCTAAATGTACTTTTGCAATGTGCTCGCTTTCATTATTGGAAAACACATCAGCTGCTCCCATGGGTGAAAATTCCTGGACACAGACGACTGATAAAGCTGGAATTGATTCAAACCCCAGGAAAACACTGTCTGCCTCGGCACCTCATATCAAATTCACTGCCCTTGCAGTTTTTTGGGTTTTTTTACCTCTCCTACTGAAAGTCTAAAGGCAAAGAGTCACCATGACAACATCAAGCTCTCCCTCTCCACTCGCCAAGCCATTTCTTTATCGTTTAATCTGGATGAGATTACAGCCATGACCTCTAACTTTGTAGAACTCAGTAACAGGTGTCAGGACTGGGAGTGCCTCGAGACAAGCTTAAATTAAGCATTAAAATAATACCTCACTGTAGTGTGGGATTAGATAGGCTGCACTGTGCACAAATGCCAGCTCTGAGCTCAGAGGGCAATGGCTGCTAATTAGCGACATCAATTACAGAATGTCACCAAATCACTAGGCTGTCATTAAAATGGCACTAAATAGTGAAATAAATCATGCGCATTAGCATTTTTATCAAAAATCAAGTGGGAAAGTAAATGAAAGAGAACTAAGTGTTTGGATTCTATGTTCTTGGGGGTCTGGCTATTCAGTTCCTGCCAACAGAAACTATCAGGCAAAACAGAGCAACATGATGCCTGAGGACCCCAGAATGCTCAGCAGCCTACACACTTGGCACCACTGATAAAGAGGCCAGTGAATTTGAAAGGGTTCAAATGTTTCCTCTGCTCTTGCACCACTTTTTTTTTTCCTTTCAGAAAAGAAATGCCCAAAGCAAGTGTGTTCATTTCATAACAGTTGGTAGGTCACAGGGAGTCATTCACTGTGAAATTTACTAAATTGTATTATTGATCTCAGCCATGAAACAGACTCTCTGTTCTGGAGTCCCACAAGACCGTGGGCAGACTGGAAAAGCCGCTCAAAGTGTGTCAACAGCTGCCAGTGTTTCCCACACATAGGTGATATATGGGTGGGGCACCTAGGTATATTGAGAAGTATATTTCATACTATTAAAAAAAATAAAAATAAATAAAAAGGACCTTATGTTCAACTGGTTCCTTGTTAATGCTTGGACATTAATTGCCCAATGAGTGTGAGTGCTAGATTGCAACATGCAAAGAATTCAACCATTTTAAAGTAGTCATGCAGCACATTATCAAGCAGCAACATGTGACCAAAAGATAAATATAATTCACATACATATTAGTTTCTTCTTAACATTGATCTTAACTTTGAATACTCTTTAGTTGTGCTTAAACCATTACTGAAGAGACACAGAAGTGTGAGGCTCACCCACCTCTTTAACAGTAGCTAAAAACTTCAGAAAAAGTTTGTAGTTATGTTTCTATCAGTGTTTTTTTTAATCCTGCATGAAAATCATGATTCCTTACAGCAACACATGCTTATGCATCGTATGACCAAAAGTATGTGGACAACTGACCATCACACCCATATGTGCTTGTTGAAGGACATCCCAAAAGATTTGTTCCCCTTTGATGTTATAATAACCCCCACTCTTCTAGGAAGGCTTTCTACTTGATTTTTGGAGTGTGGCTGTGGGGATTTGCTCATTCAACCACTAAAGTATTAGTGAGGTCTGGCACTGATGTTGGGTGAGGAGACCTGGGCCATGTTGGCCGTCCAGTTCAACAGAAAGGAATTCAGTGGGGTTGAGGTCAGGGCTTTGTGCAGGCCACTTGAGTTCTTCCACTCAAACCTTGGCAAATCAGGTCTTCATGGACCTTGCTTTGTATACAGGGCCTCTGACCTGCTCAAACACATTTGGGCCCCTTAGCTCCAGTGAAGGGAAATTTTAATGATACAGCATATACAACTGTGTGCTTCCAGTTTGAGCAAGGCCCACATACAGTATGGGTGTGACGGTCAGGTGTCCACAAATTTTTGGTCAAATATTGTATTCAGCATTTCTTCTAGATTATATCATGGTTGGGAGGCTGGGATGATTTTTGCTTGCACGAATTGCTCTCCTCGGTGGTCATATTCTAGATTATTATGACTAAATATTGTCAGTATATAATTCTTATTTATCAGTCAAGCATATGCCCAGAAATTGTATGGAACACAATATGTTTAATGAATTTCAGTGAAGCTGGAACACTAAGAGTTACCAAAGAAATGCATAACGGCAAATAAATGTCTTGATAAGTGAAACAAGTACAATTTTACCCCAACAGCATCAACAGGGACGTCTCTGCCACCACCAAATCTAGTCATTCTTGTTACTAATTTGTATGCCTGAAATACACTTAAAATATACTTCAAACAGGAAGTTATTGAAGAAAAACTATTTCAGACATTTGACCTTGCTGTGACCTTGACCCAGTTTGAATCATTTCTAACCATGTAATCAGTTCATCTGCTAATTGCAATGATAACTTAATATAAATCCTACATTCAACCACTAATTCTTGAAATACGGTGCTAACAGGAATCTCAGATGGATGCATGAACAGACATATGGACACACCGCCTAGTGGCAAAAAATAAACTGTAGGAAACACAATATCTCTGTAAATAAAATAGTGCTTGTTATTTCTAATATCGGTTCACTACTACCCTCCCTCCTTGCCCCCATCTCTCTCAGCAATAAGAATAATTGCTCCTACAAATGCGGAAGTAAAACGAGAAGCAGTCGGGGAATCCTTGGTGAGCTAATGGTGAGAAGGTCAACAGTGGCACTGAGAGCAGCTGTTATCAGGCCCAGGACCGTGCAACAGGGGAGCGTGAACTCGTGCTTATTTACAGCCCGCCAACCTGTGGGGCCACAAACACTGCCCCAGGCTGATTGGCCTGTAATGAGTTTGCCAACACAGGGATGGAGATGGAGGAAAGCAGAGAAGCACACATGCTGAAAAATCCACTCCTATAGGTCATGGACGCAGGAAGGTGGGAAGCCTCAACGGTGGGGTGGAATGAGATGTCAAAGGGAGTGTGAACTGCTCATGCTGTTCACTTTCAGCTCAGTGGGACATGTGTACTGCATGTGCACACACCTTGACACGTTTCCAGGTGTGACGTCTGGCATGAAGTATGATGAGGACAATGTTGTTTAGGATATAAAACCATATTGGAGCAAGCAGCAATACTGTACTGATATCCCGAGGCTTTACAAGGAGTTTTTTCTTTCTCTGTTCAGTCATATAACTGGCAGCAGTCCCACCTGGGCAGGATGAGATGACTGTGCTGTAATAACATAACACCAGAGTTAAGTCATATAGCAAGCTGCCATCATATCTAGGCTGTGCTGCTGGGTTGTGCTGCAGTGATAAAATTACAATTGTGTCTTTTGGTTAGTAGTAGCCATGTCTGGTCAGCGCCATGATGTGTGATCCGGTAATACCTCAACTAAGGCAGAGGAGTTTAGCTAGTGAAGAGCATGATGCCTGCAGTATCCTAGCAAGACCTCCTCTGTCAGGAGCAACAGGGACAGAAATCTCTCATTGTGAAACAGCTTTTCAATCTGGGGAATTACACAAAGTGCTCCCACTGTCAATGCACTGCCAGTTTTATGTGAGCGGGGTGGGGAGGGATGGAAGAGGGAAGGAAAAAAACCCTCCACTGAAAGCTATTCAAATGCCTTGGCAAAGGACCAGTGCACTGTCTCCCTCTCCTTCTGGAAGCACTCTGGCTCACTCTACCTAACATGGTGCAATTACTTAAGTGAAATTAACCAATAGAGCCATAAATATATATTACAAAGTTAAAAAGTACAAAAGGAAGAGGAGGTGAAAAAAAAAATTGCAAGAACCGATCCAAAAAGACCATTAATCCTTAGTAAATAAATCAAGGAACTTAGATTTGTAATTTGACATATTAAATTAAATTCTCTTTGTGCTAGAGAAAAATAAAAGCAGTCAGAGTGGCTCTGGCTGAATCTACTCTGGCTCTTCAGGAAGTACCAAAAAAGCAGAGCGCAAACTGAATCTTCTTCTAAAGAAAGGTACAAAGTTTAATACCAACTCATTATAAATACCAACTAAAACGGCCTTGGATCACAACCAGTGGGTCGTCTTAAATAGCTTTTCCTGAGGAAGACTACCTCTACAGATGCCTTCTCAAACCCTTGAGGAAACAAATATCCTATACAGAAGGCATAGGATATCCTATACAGAAGGTAATGAAGTACATGAACACCTGATGACATAAAACATGTTTGTAGGAATTACACATTAGGCTATTTTTGCGATGAGTTCTGTATAAATTAAGATGGTATTCTATGTTTATATCCAGAAGTTCATCTCACTTTTATGCAAGCCTGGTTTTAGTTCCTAAAGGCTTGCCAAGCTTTTATGTCAGTGAAGAGTGCATGTGATTTAAAATATGGAGTAATAGCAAGCTATATTGAGAACCAAATGAGATCCCTTCTGTACAACATTCTTTATTTGCACGCTACCATTTGCTCTGCATACGTACAAAAACAACATAAACCCTTTCCATTTCATAGGCTGCACAAACTGACAGATATGTAGGGCACATTTCAATTTTGTTTACTCCTGAGCAACTGCCTGTAACCAAACCAAATGCGTTTCTATCAAAATCCCTCCTCCATTTCTGCACGGTGGTTTACAAAGATATTCCAAGCAAATAAATGTGAGATAGCAAACATCACTGCATCTCATCTCAAGGATAACACTTTAAATAAATCAGCAATATAAACAGAGAGGAGGTGAAAAAACAAGGGCGAGAGAGACAGAGAGACAAAGAGAAAGAAAAACACAAAGCACAAAAGCGTTACAAATCCACGCCATTTTCCCAAGCTGGGTGATCCTGGCTGAGATGAAGAATGACGTGTCTGCTTGGTAAGAGTGTTTACGGCATCAGGAGAGCTGCACGGAGAAATGGATTACTCAATCATCAGAGCTCAACATGTTCACAGAGCAATGTACCGCAATACAACAGCGTGCAGTCATTTACTTTCTGTGTGTCTCCTCTTTGGGCTTGAGAATTCACAAAGCTGGATGGTTGAAAAATAGCATCCAACACAGACTACAAAAATAATTATACTCATATTAATGTAAAAAAAATAAAAATACTAGTAATAAAAATGTCTGAATTGATTGTGGCACTGATTTATAGGTTGATAAGTGGAAAAGCTAGTTATTTGGTTGGGGTTGGTTGTAGGGATGGGCGATGTGATGTGAACTTAAAACTATATCATGATATCTTCTGGTATTTTATTGCGATAACGATATCAGTGACGATATAAATATAGTTCCATGCACCACTGTTTTTGGCTACAAGTGATAGCTGTGATCTTGAGAACCTCAGAAACACAAACATTGATCTAAAAGTAAAACTGATTTTCTGTAACCAAACCCAGTTCCAGATTGTAGAGGTACAGTAGCTCCTCGTTTAGTGATAAACTCCTCCTCAGCTTCACGTCCGCCTTCCGCCGTACTGGTTCTCGCTCTGCACGTGAGCTGAGAATGGGTCGCAGGCCATCACACTCAAATACGTCATCAACTAGGCTTCATCGTTATTATCACGGGAAGAATAATCCTTATTGTGGGGAGAATTTCTACCGGTATATTGCAATAAGATAATCGCACAGCCCTTGTGGGTTTTTTTTTTTTTCCATGAGCCAAATTAGGTCTGATATAGCTCCTCTCCCTTCCTCACATTCAGCACAGCTTCAATATGTTTGAGGTTCTTTTAACTAGGCTAAATGGCCACCTTTACCTTGACAAGATTACATTTGCTTTAAAGAAAATGCTGTGCATTAAGTAAATATCCTGCTAATAACTGTCAAATAGAAGGTGTGAAACCCATGTGTGCCGTTCATCCCCCTACAATCCATTATAAAGTGCTAGTGAGAGTATGTGTAGTGTGCTAATTGAAATATGTGTCACATTTGCAAGCAGAGCCTTCAGATATAAATTTGTTTCCAAACTAAGTAGCATAAGGTGGATATGCTATATTATTTAATATGTGGTTGGCCAAGCAAGCACATATTACAAGTACAGAATAAAATGAATAAATGCAATATAATGAACATTTATATTGCATACAGTTCTAACTGTTCCTACTAGTAATATTAAGTAAGACACAGACAAGTGGCATACATCTTGAACAGAATGTTTACCTAGGCAAATAACATTCATTTTATACCCTTTCTACTACTGCTGCTGTGTTTTTATAAAGTTATAGTAAATATCTTACACAACACAGGATTCACACAGCCACAATATTAAGTACGAGAATGACAACAGGAATTACATATTGCTTTTTTCCAGGAATCCATATAGGACTTCCATCCATGATGACATTTCCGTGAGGGTAAATATCTGTATAATTAACAACTGGCCAAATCTGTAATAATCAGAACCACCACTACTCTGATCAAAGGCAAAAGAGCTCGATGACAAGAATGTCCGGCCGTATTATCGCTTATTTAATTTGCCTGTGTACTTTTGAGATAGTCACCCCACCTGCCTTGTTCTGCACCACACACACACACACACACACACACACACACACACACATATATATATATGCACACAAATGCACAGAATAAACAATCGATTGTTGTGTCCTTGTCAAGATATTACATTTCAATATTCAAGCCATTGCTACTCATATACCAGTGGACAGTCCAGCTTATCCACTTAATCATAATGTCAACTCACGTCTCACAGTAAAGTCACATTTCCGTTCTGCCATTTTGTGGCTTATAGCTATAAGAACACAACCTTGACATTTAAGGTTTGTGAAATATTTCCTAGAGACACATAAATAATGTACATTTATCATTTAACTCACACAATTGCATTCGTTCAGAAAGAAGAGTCTTCACAAGGGGAAGCTCTTCCTCAAGTAATTTTTTTTGTGTGTGGCATTGATGAATGGGAGGAAACTGGCCACACTGGCAAGAATGGAATTTGCACTTTCAAATTGTGCGTATTTATAAAAAAAAAAAAAAACTGACAGGTGGGAAAAAAGAATTCGGACACCACAAATTGCCATCGTTAGTACAGTTACAAAGCTGTTTTTGGCAGTTACATCTTTGAGGCAGCTACGGTAAGAAGTAATTGGGTTTTTGCAGCATTGTGGTTCAAATTTGGCCCATTGCTCTTGGCAAATCTTCAATTCCACAAGGTTACAAGGGTCTCTCTGATGGACTCACAGTTTCTAAATCCTCCATAAAATTTCAATGGGACTCAAGTCAGCAGACTGGCTAGGCCATGCAAGGCCTTCTTGAATTATTTTGACTATTTAGGGTTGTTGCAGAGAACTGTTTGTAGAGAAGCAGCCCCTGATTATGATGCTCCCACTGCGTACTTTACTGTGGGTATGATGTTTTATACGCACAACGTATCATTCTCCAAACATGACAAGCTGAATTATTTGCCAAATAGTTTTATTTTTTTAATGTCTCTGCAGAGTATATTGTTTCAAAATAATTCTAATTGTTCTAAATGCCTTTGACACACGTCTGGGGGGTTTTCTATAGAGATTATAGTGTAGTGCATTGCTTCTCTGTGTAACTGTTGTTCCTACTGCTTTCAGGTTGTCCTGCAACTCTTTTTGAGTCACTTCTAGCTACTTTGTTACCTTCCATATCATTAGAATGTGTTGCTTTTGTTTTTTTTTACTATAGTGTTCCCCAGTCAGTTTCATTTTTCAATCATATCTTTTGTGGGGCACGTTGGCTTTATGGTTAGCATGTTTGCCTTGCACCTCTGGGGTTGGGGCTTGATTTCTGCCTCTGCTCTGTGTCTGTGTGGAGTTTGCATGTTCTCCCCGTGATTCGGGGGTTTCCTCCAGGTACCCCGGTTTTCTCCCCAAGTCCAGAGACATGCAAATTTTCTGTAGTGTGTGAATAGCTGTGCGTGTGTGTGCAATTGTGCCTTGCAATGGCTTGGCACCCTGTCCAGCAAGTCTCCTGCCTTGTGCCCCGAGTCCCATTGGATAGGCTCCAGGTTCCCCACAACTTTGTGTAGGATAAGCGGTAAAGAAAATGGCTGGAACCATATCTTTATGCTTATACATGTATACTTTTTGTTCTTTTTTATATGTACAAAGTCAAAAGACAGTTTCAATTTGAAGCGGATATATGAAGTGGAAGTCTATTAAATAACAAAAACAGTAGTGCCCAAACGTTTCCCCTCACAGTAAATTCTTAGGGTCCTTCATGGCTTCATTGAATAATAAAGCATTCTGAGCTTCCAAAATGCTTAGCTTTTAAAAAGTGTCTAGCTTCTACATGAAACCTTTTCTCAAATGGAAATACTCTGTTGTAGGGTTCTACAAACTGTACCTTTAAGACTTTCCCCAGAGTGACGACGAAGATCCCTTAAGGGTACAAAATTTTCTAAGAGTTTAGATACAGAACTGTTAATCTATAAGCAAAAACATTTACCAGTTTCTCTTTATTTCAGTTGCTCCATTTTCATTGAAATATTGAACACCTGAACAAGGGTTCAAATATCTTATCTAGAAATATTCAAGTATTCAGACCAAAGAAGCACCAGGGTGCATGCTCCTTAAGAGTCTTGCTTTGCTTTAACGACTGTGTGTCCTTGCAATACATGTAAAGCAGTAAATAAAAAAAAATAATAATGTTTCTTACTCTCAAACATCTACAGTAAAATATTGTAATCTCTTTTTTCATACAGCACTGGTCATGTCTTTATCATACATTTTAGTTGAAGATGAAAATATTTATAGTGGCACTTCATCTCTTCTGAGCCCAAATGACGCCTTTGCGCACTTGTGCTAAGCAGGAAGCTTGATTGTTAGAATATTCCCCACTTCTTTAATCAATGGGGAGCCGCCTGTCTTGATTCTGGGGAGCTCTAAAGTGTATAAAACTGTCTCTGAAAGCATGGCTTTTCTATTCCCTCTTGAAAATCTCTCTCTCTCTCTCTCTCTCTCTCTCTCTCAGGTACTACTGTGCACTGCAACTAAGCTTTGAGAGAATATAAGGCCCAGAGAAAGACAAATAAAAAAATAAATAAATAAAGTTGTATCATCAGCAATCTATTCGTGCTTATTATCAATCTCCCAGAGAACACAGAATACAGAATATATCATTGTTACAGAATATATCATTACAATTATTTAATTTTTTTATCACAAAATGTACAATATTATTACACTTGCATGTAACTCTTGAGCAATATGTTTTGAAATGTTTTGTGTTTTTTTTAACACGTGCAGATTCATGAAATGTTTCAGTTCTACAATACACACACTGAATTTTATTTGTTGACCCACTGATGAAACATGAATGCATGGAGCCGTTTTCAGTGTTTACTCTTGTGAGTAACACCTACACTAGCGTAATAAAAGCTCCAGACGCTGCTGGGGAAACAAAAACCTTCACTATTTACAGCACATTCAGTGACTACATGAAAAGGATATTACAATTTCTTATACCAGATCACATTATTAGTGTTGTATGCTTTAATGCGCTATCTACTGTCACTAAGATACCAATTTTACTAATTTAATATTTATAGTCAACTAAAAATAAAGCAAGCCTGCTCAAGAAATATTACAATAGTACAGTTACATGGATTATAATGTAATGCTGTACATGCCTCATGCCAGAATACAATAGGTGACTGAAGTCGACTGCATCAGCGATGCTTCTGTTGTTTCTTTGAAGCACTATGTGTCTGTCCAATTATCTCAGTCGGTCCAATTATGTCAAAGATAAACAATTAGTTATTGTCACTGGAACAGGAGCTGGTCCTTAGATTATTTCTTAATTATAAGAAAATAGCCAACAGATTACAGTTACACCCTTACAATTATAATAAGAAAACCTCCAGGGTTGGGGGTTCGATTCCCGCCGCGGAGTTTGCATGTTCTCCCCATGCTGCAGGGGTTTCCTCCGGGTACTCCGGTTTCTTCCCCATGAAGCATGGTATGCTTGTCCAAAGTGCCCATAGTGTATGAATAGGTGTGTGAATATGTATGAGAGCATGCCTCCCTCCAGGGTGTACACCGCCTTGAGCCCAGTGCTCCCTGGGATAGGCTCCCGGTTCCCCCTGACCCTGTAGGATAAGTGATATAGAAAATGGATGGATGGATAAAAACCTAAAGAAATATGCACTTACTTGCACAGGCCTATACAACAAAAAGAGTAAACATTATAAATAATGCAATATTCACAGAACAGCAATAACATAAAAACCACTGACAGGTGAAGTGAATAATATTGACTATCTCGTTACAATGGCACAGGTCAAGGGGTGGGATATATTAGGCAGCAAGTGAACGGTCACTTCTCAAAGTTGGTGTGTTGGAAGCAGGAAAATTAGGCAAGCGTAAGGATCTGAGTGACTTTGATGAGGGCCAAATTGTTATGGCTAGAAGACTGGGTCAGGGCATCTCCAAAACGGTAGGTCTTGGAGTGTTCCCGGTATGCAGTGCCTACCAAAAGTGGTCCAAGGAAGGACAACCAATGAACTGGTGACAGAGTCCTGGGTGCCCAAGGTTCACTGATGCATGTGGGGAGTGAAAGCAAGCTTGATTGGTCTGATCCCACAAAAGATCTAGTGTAGCAGAAATTGGTGAAAATGTTAATCCTGGCTATAATAGAAAGGTATCAGAACACACAGTGCATCACAGCTTGCTGTGTATAAGGCTGCGTAGCCACAGATACATCAGAGTAATGGGGCGGCCGAGGGTCAGGTGGTAAAGCGGTTTGTCCACTAATTGTAGGGTTGGCGGTTTGATTCCCAGGCCACGTGACTCCATATACCGAAGGGTCCCTGGTCAAGACACTAGAGTTGCTCCCGATGGCAAGTTAGCACCGTGCATGGATCTAGTGCGCCATTTACCCAAGCTGACCCCTCTCCACCACTGGAAGCGCCTACAATGTGCACGTGAACATCAGAACTGGACCATGGAGCAATGGAAGGTGGCCTGGTCTTACAAATCATGATTTCTTTAACATCATGTGGATGGCACGGTGCGTGTACGTCGCTTACCTGGGGAAGAGATACACCAGGATGCACTATGGGAAGAAGGCCAGTCGGCGGAGGCAGTGTGATGCTCTTGGCAATGTTCTGCTGTGAAACTTTGGATCCTGGCATTCATGTGGATATTACTTGACACGTACCACCTACCTAAACACTGTTGCAGACCAAGTTCACCCCTTCATGGTAGCGGTATTCCCGAATTTCAGCGGCCTCTTTCAGCAGGATAATGCACGCTGCCACACTGCAAAAAATGTTCAGGAATGGTTTGAGGAATATGACAAAGAGATCACTGTGTTGACTTGGCCTCCAAGTTAACCAGGTCTCAATTCGATCGAGCATCAGTTCAGAGCATATCTTTGCAAGATGTGCTGGATAAATAAGTCTGATCCATGGAGCCCCCACATCACAAATTATAGGACTTAAAGGATCTGCTGATAACATCATGCCGCCAGATACCACAGCACACCTTCAGAGATCTTGTGGAGTCCATGCCTCGATGGGTCAGATCTGGTGGCACAAGGGGGACCAATACAACATTAAGCAGGTGGTTTTAATGTTAAAGTCTGATCGTTGTGAATAATAAAAAAAACTACATTTCACTATGAAAACACTAATTAGAGCCCCTAAAGCTCATTTGCATTCAAGGCTCTGTAGAAATTCCCATAATGTTTCTAATTCCACCATATACACCAAGAGCCATCACAAGCACTTTAATGATGCCTTCAGGAAATATTCATTATGTTTCTCTACTACCAACCTGTGCATAATTTGGGTCATTTTCTTAAGTCCTATTAAAACAGAGCAAGAGAATAAGAGAGAAAAAGAGAAAGAGAACAAGAGTGAAAGAGTCCTTTTTTTCAAGTTACACAAAAACCTGGAGGCTCAACTGTCTCAGAAAAGATATACTACTGCCCTAATCTGCATACAGCTGACGAGAATGTGAGTTATATCTCATCTAAATGTAAATTAGGTGTTTTATACCTTCAGTAAACACTTTATATTTCCATGCACTGTTTTAATAAACCAATTAGAATTTATTACCTGTATACTGAAGATATGAGCTATTTCTCTGAAATCACATTTTTTAATGCAAAACCTTGAGAATTATCCTATGAAAAAAATGGGGTGGTGTAAAAACAGCTGTCCTGGCAGCAGGATGCTAGATGAATGATAGCTTCAAGTCAAATAAATACATCTGCTTAAATTCCTGTGCCTCACTCAGCAATAAATTAAGCTTGAAGTGAGAAAGTGTGTGTAACTTGTGTTGCACCTTTAAAATATAACACAAGAAATGATATTTAATACATGAGATATTTTAATTTTCCATATTGCAGGTAGGTAAGTGTGGAACTGAGACTGAATTCTCATGAGACTGAATTATATGTCAGAAATTGGCATGACTATTACACTTGCACCTATATCCAAAAAGGGTTTTGGCTGTATATTTTCTGGATGTATCTTAACTCTTCTAATCCGAAAACTACAATTATTTTATGCATAGTGTGGCCATTTATTTTATTTACAATTTCCCCCAGAAAATGCTTACTGAAATTTAAAAAAAAAAAAAAAACACATCATGACAATAAAAAGTTCAATTCAGCCAACAATGTAAAGTTAGCTCACAAAAAAAAATTTTTTTATTTTTGTTTTTTAAAAAAAAAAAAAATAAATAAAAAAAATTAGGGAATATTTTTTTAAAAAAAAAACATTTGTAAAAGTAATTTTGTTTTAAAAAGAAGGGAAAAAAAAAAAGAAAAAAAAAAAAAACAAAAAGAGAGAAAAAGAAAAAAAAAAACAATACCTCTTTTTTGTGAGTAAAAAAAAAAAAAATATTTTTTTGTGGTGGGTGGTTGTTTTGTAAAAAAAAAAAAAAACATTAATTTGACATTAGCACAGTAATATCAATTCCTTTCTCTTTTTTAACTTGGGTAATGCATTTACTGGAAAGAGATTAATATCAATTCCATAAATCATTCAGGAGAATTTCCCTAGCTAGAGAAGTACGGGTAATATCATATATGTTAGCTGATCTCTGCCTGGCCACTCGATGCTCATTAATCAATGTCGCTGGTCCTCAGAACCATTCCTCAGGGAAAACAGAAAAACATATAAATTCCCCTGATTATTTATTTATATTGACTCTGGCTCTGTAAATTTATGTTGATCATATTCCTTGTTCTTTTGCCGATGCCCTTCACTGCCCACAAATAAAAATTATGATACAAAGCATGGCACAGTGGTGTTTTACAGCAATGCTGACCTCCAGAATCCAGCAGCACATAGACCACGCTGCACAGTTTACAGTACCGCTGAGTCTCTCTCAGGAACACTGTTCGACAGTCACGCATCAAGACAGTCAAGTGTGACTGCAAAATATTCACAATCATGTTATACAGGCTAACTATAGCATCGTATAGCATTGTCATGCATTGCTTTTGTGCTTTGTCCGATTGAAATTTTTCAATCATGAGCACCGAAATTGTACACTATAAACTTTTCTCAGAAAAAAAAAGTTACAAGCTGATAAGACCAAAAAGGCTAGCCTATCCTGAAATTGCATTGATATAGAACATTTCCAAAAGCACAGAAATCCTTTAAAAAGCTCTCCCACAGGGAGGCTAGGGGCAGTGGTGAGCCTCAGCCCTGTGGTGGAGTGAATTGGTTGCCTGTCAAGAATATGAAAGCTGAGTCTCATCTGCTGGAGTCCCTGAACCTAATCTCCCAGCAGAGAATGATATTGTGTCTGTTCCAGAGCCCTACTGATTCACTGTCAATCCAGCCTGGAGCCTCTCTCAGCTGCCCACTTGACCTTGTCACAGAAAAAGCACTTTATTTTCATTATGCCGCCATTCATTCTGCCCTTACAAAAAGAGCCAAACGAAGGCCATTTACTCAAAGCATTCTTCAAAATATTACAGCACTGTTTAATTACAGCTTTCAACGTGTGGACAGACAAGGTAAAAGAGCAGGCATTTTTGCAACAGGCTTTACATTTTTCTTTTACCCCCACACCCCCCACTTCTTTATGAAAGGAGATCATTAGACTGTAAAAGCATAGCACCACATCACACCACATAGCAATTCAATTGTACACAAGAGAAGGGCTAATATTTGTAATCATACAGATTTGACAGTATGTACGCCTACTATTACCTTCTAAGGCAATCATATTTTCACAGGATGGGTCATTTAATCATGGCTACATGTTCTCCTGGTCTTACTAAACAATTTTGGCATGCTGTAGAAATTAACAGCCTGCAAGACACTTAAGCCTAAAGAAATCTTGGTGTCTATTAGTCTGAGCATGCAATATTTCCTTGGCTAAAGACTGACAGTACCATGGATTCTTTATATAAAGGTAGGTTTAGGTTCCATAGTACAATATCATTTTGAATAGCATTTATTTGGCATTTGGCAAAAAGAGAACTGATGAAAAATGAGAAAATGAATTGACAAAGTCTTTCACAAGCTAGAGGTGACTTGCTCCCTGAGTCTTTAATGTGTCATCTACGCTACATAACATTTCCAGATATTCTGTGATATGTTGTATTTACATGTAGGAAGACAAAAATGTCAACACAACTGCTTAGTAAAATGCAACCAGAAGGCAAAAAGCAAGACTTTACCCTTTATTTTATCTTCACCTTTTGTTTGAAAACTTTGCATTTTCAATCAAAATGTTGTATACAGTATGAATAACTGCTACAAAAAAAATAAATAAATAAATGAGTGAAGAAAAAACACTAACTTTGGCATGTATAAATTGGATCAAGACGGCAAGAGGAAATATCTAAGTGAAAGCGAGATCATTCTTGGGGCAAAGATGTGTGATGGCGAGCCAACAGCCCGCATTACACAAGGAAACAGCGCTCCTCATGCGACTGCCGCAGAGGTGCTGAAAGGACAGCGCCACTTCAGTGCCTCAATTGTTTTGGATAGCATGAGAGCACATGGCTGCAGGGGGGTGGCAGAAACACACACGGCTGTCAGCCACTAATGACAGCATACACTCTCTTCCTTCTCGTAGTAGAGGGGAGCATATAAAAGGGCATCAGAGCTACAGCCAGGTGAGCCATGTTCCGCCACTCACGTTGACTGACTTCTTTCTCTCTCACACAGCAAGAAGCAGAGACAGCTCGGACACCGACAAGGACGCTCCCTGGCAACCGCATTCAGGTCTATGCCGCCAATGTCTTCAACTAGGCTCCCTGGGACCCTCCTCTCATGTGCGGCAGCCTACAGCCCACAAGCTGACTCCAGAGACAGACACTGATCTGCTGCCGCCCCAGAGCACTGCACACCCCACTCCACACACCAAAAAACCCCGCTATAGTAAATAAAAGACCACTTTTTTGAGCAACTCCCCATCTCCCGCATCCATGTTCAGCCTGCTCCAGCTTTAAAAAGCCACAGTGGTGGAGAATGCGAGCATGGAAAAGGAACCAAGTGGGAACATGGACCCTATGCTACATCACCTCCTGGAGACCAATCTCCAAGAAAGGATGGTGACCCAGGAGCTGGCCCAGAGCCTAAAAGTGGCCACTGAGGAACTTCTGTCCTTCCGACAGCTTGCAGTCGCCTCCATCCCCCTCCCCAACTACTGCAGTCTCTCCCTGTACTATTAACCAGTCACCAGGGTGAGACAACAAAAGAGGAAACCACCCACTACAGCACGGATCTGGCAGGCATGCATGGCCCAGGAAGAAAGGGATGCCACTTCCTCCATAGAACGTGAGAAACACACATACCCTAACCCTGTTTCTAATGTGATCCAACAGGTTACCAGGGAGGAGAACTTCGGATGGGAACAAAAGGAGGACAACTGCCTTAAATACTATTGGGCCCAGGTGAGGATGATCGACAGGAACAACCAAAAGTCAGAGCAAAGACTGCCAGCAGCCTACTAACTGGTACATGAGAATATAGCCAAAATTACAGCCATGTCTCTGTGACCTCCTGGTAGAGCCCAAAGACAAGACACAGATCCTCTTGCACCTGGCTCACACACACCCACTCGGCGGTCACATGGGGGTCAGGCATGGATGCAGAGGTCCGGATCTTCTGCCAATGTTGCCCCCAGTGCCAGAGAACTGCTCCCCGGAAGCCAGCAGCCACCCCTCTGATTCACCTCCCCATCATTGGAATCCATTTCAAAAGATTAGGCATGCACTGCCACTGCCAAAGTTGGCCAGGGGCCATGAGTAGATGCTCGTGATTTTGGACTACGCCAACAGATACCCCGAGGCAGTGCCACTTCGGAAAGCCACCTCCCGCAACATCGCCAAAGAACTCAGGCTCCTGTTCAGCCATGTGGTGATACTCTTGACCGACCAATTTATGCCATTCATGTCCAAACTAATGGTTGATCTGTGCAGGCTGTTCAAGGTGAAGCACTTGAGGACCTCCGTATACAACCCACAGATGGATGGATTGATGGAGCAACCAAACACTCAAATGGATACTGAAATGGGTGGTGGACAAGGTAGGGAGGAACTGGGAGCTCCTCCTACCACATGTCTTCACCATACAAGAGAGCCCCCAGGCATCCACTGGCTTCACACCATTTGAACTGCTCTTTGGACTGTGTCCTCTGGAAGTGTTAGCCCTGGTCAGGGAGGCAGGAAGGTGCATCTCTCACCATTCCGCTCAGTCATTGACTTCATCCAAGACATGTGAGAGTGGATTGACCAAGTACCACCGATCATCAGAGGCCACTCAACAAGAACAACAAAGAGCGAATAACCGACCAGCACAACCATGGGAGGTCCAGCCAGGTGATCAAGTGCTCCTCCTGCTCCTCAATATTTGATTAGGTTGGCCTAATCAACTATTGCCTGTGTCAGCCCGGTAAGCAAACAGACAGACAAACAAATCACATAAACCTGCTAAAAAATGGGTTGATCCAGCTCCAGTTGTGTCTGTGTTTGCTACATTCTGCACATATTCCATTGAGTATAACTTGGTCCACTGAGGAGAAGATCTCACCGCCACACAAGGCCAAGAGCTGACGGAGCTGGTGGACCAGTTTGCAGACATCTTTTCCTCCTACCATGTCCAAGAGGCCCATCATCATGCTATTGAGGAGGTCAGCCGAATGCTCAGAGATGGAACCATAGAGGAATCCGCCAGCCCCTGGTCGAGCCCCATTGTGGTTGTGTCGAAACCCGACGGCAGCATGAGGCTTTGTAATGAATTCCAGAGGCTCAAACAGATTTCAGACTTCAACAGCTACCCCCTCCCCTGTGTCAGCAATTTGGTAAAACGACTGGGGAGAGCCTGGTTCATCTCCACACTGGACCTCATATAAGGGTACTGGCAGGTAGCACTCGCCCCAGAAGCAAAACCTAAAACTGCATTTAGCCAGTGGCCACTGGCATTATCGGGTTCTGGCAGCACCTAATGGATATTGTCCTGCATCCCCACTGGCCATATGCGGCAGCGTACCTTGAAGATGTTATCATCCACTCCTCCACATGGGCGGACCATTTATTTCACCTCGGGGAGGTCCAGGAAGAGGTCTGGAAAGCCAGGCTGATGGCCAACCCAAGGAAAATCTAAGCAGTCAAAGAAACAGGTACATGCCTTTCTGGGGTTAGAACATTTTGTTCCTAACTTCTCCTATATAGCCTCCCCCCTCTCAGATCTCACAAGGAAAGGACAACCGGACAGGGTGCGGTGGTCAGAGAAAGCAAAGGAGGCTTTCCAGGCCCTGAAAATTGCAGTCACCAGCTCTCCGGTATTAGGCAATCCTAACTTTAACCTCCTGGGCACCATCCTCTCGCAAACAGTCGATGAAGAAGAACACCTGGTCCTGTACATCAGCAGAAAGCTGACCCACACAGAGAGAAAATACGGCAATAGAAATAGAAAGGGAAGCTCTTGCGATAAAGTGGGCCATCAAGGAGCTCTGCCACTACCTGTCAGGCCGACACTTCACTCTGGTGACTGACCCCCTCCACTGCAATGGATGGCAAAAGCAAAGGACACCAATGCCACAGTAACATGATGGTGGTTCCTTTCATTACAAGGCTTCTCATTTCAGGTGCAGCATTGGGCAGGGGTCCAGCATGGGAATGCCGACGGCCTCTCCCGCAAATATGCCATGTGGGCCCAGCGGCAATACACTCAGAGCTGAGGAGGAATGTACTGTGATGGCGGGCAGACAGTCTGCACTACACAAGGAAATATGCTCCTCATGCAACTGCCACAGAGGTGCTGAAAGGACAGCACCACTTCAGCACCTCAATTGTTCTGGATAGCGTGAGAGCATATGTCAGAGCATGTCGGATTCAGACTGCCAGCATGAACATTCCATCTACAACTACATAGAAATGATAATTATACTAGTGTTACAGTGTATAAACATCACAAAACAAATGAGCATTTGAGAGTTTGGAGCTGTCATAGACTTTAGACATAGACTAACTGACATAGACTTTCATTTGGGGAAGATATGGTGGTTAGCTATGAGGGTCACTTAGAAATGCTAGGGTTAATGTGGGAGCATATTGGAGCACATCTGATGTGAATTGGGTTCATTCTCTTGTTCTTTTACCTTCAATATTTGCTTTATCCTGGTCAGGGTTTGAATTGCCTATTCTTTTATATTTGTATTTATATTTAATTAGCATTTTTAATACATTTATTAGAATATCTTATACACAGGAGTGAGTGAGAGTGGTGAAAATTCGATCAGCAGCAGATGAGGGTGGAATTTAAATAATCCTGCAGTCCTGCACACAGCACATGACAAGAGAATTGTGTAATGGTGCATTCAAGTCATGTCGGAAAGATTGTGCTTATGAGTTGAACGCACATGAACACCACCACAAAGTCGTGATTACGAGTGGGAAACTTTGTGTGTTTCTTTGAGGATTTTCTTTGAGCTCATAGTTTCCAAGTTGGGGGCGTGTCAGTAAGGAAACATGGCGTAATCAATGGATGCAATGTCTGTACATGACAGTAAATTTGGTGAAATTGAATGTTTACTCACCTTAGAATCTGATTTCAATTAGTATGTGTTTGGTATATGCAGGCTTTTTTATTTACACTAAAACAAGCTAATTGCCTGCACAAGATACAATAGCATTGTACAATTACGATATAGTATGTAACGATAAATTTTACAGTGGCTTCATAAATTGAATAAAAAAAAATTAAAAAAGCAAAACACACCTGATGCAAATTCTTTGTTTTTAATTTTCTAGAAGTAGAGAAGGTACACCACCATCTTTCTTTGTCCAAAGTGACTTGAATGCACATGATGTCATAATTACGACTTCCCCACTCATAAATACAAACTTCCCAGAAGGACTTGAGCACACTCTATGCTTGAATGCTTGACCACTACAAGTATGAAGTCCAATGACTCTGTTTTGCTCTGGAGGACATTTAGCTGGCATGGTTTAGAACCATTTGCCCCCTTAGAGGGAAGGGTCACTGCCTATCAATACATTATTCTGACTCATCACCTTTGTTCTATAATGAAACATTTCTATCCTGGTGGGTGTGCCCTCTTCTAGGAGGACAACGCCCATCCACAGAGAACGAAAGGCTTAATGTGTATGAAAATTATGAAAATCACAGTCAGCTCACCAATGGGAGATTTTGGACCTCCCATAGGGCTCCCCAACAACATCATCACCAAAACACCCACTGAGGTAATACATTTCCTAATACTGAGGAAGAACCGTATTCATTTTTCCAGTACATTTCCAGACATTTGTAGAGGCCAAGAAACATTGAAGCTGTTCCCATATTGAAGACGTCCCAACATAATAGAAAAACTGCATATTACAAAAATGTTACAGTTCTTGTGAAAGCAGATATACTGCATATAAGGTGCATCTCAATGTCAAGGATGCAGCCGGAGTCAGAGAGAGTGTGTTAGAACTGATAGATGGTGAAGGAACCTTAGTAGTGTGGTAGCACACAAGACTTCACCAATATTGTTTTACTTACTGACACAGGCAGTGAAACACATGTGACGCAATGAAATCACCCAGAAAGTCATTATTTGCTACCTACAATGAAGGACATTTTAACTTATACGTGCATTGATCATTTCACAAATTAATTTTAATGCTTTTCGTAACTTAAGCTATGCACGAAGGACTGTGGGTGATACCATCGTTGACATTTTTCAACAAAGGCAGGATTTCATGGCCACTTTTGAAGTGTCTTCAAATTGAGACAGCTCTAACTGATCTAATGACTAAGGAATTCAGCCATCGTTTCTGAGAATTCCAGACTTTCATTCACCCACAATGACTCACAAACCAATTCAAAAATAGTTAAAATACTGCACTGGCCATAGTGTATTTCTAAATCAATGACGACAAGAATTATATCATTTTTATTTTGATGTGCTGCCCTGGATTTGACTAAAATCATCAAGAAATAAGGATTAAACTATCTGCCTTAAACACAGCATTATGGCCTCATATCTGATGCGCTTTTCTGAAATGCCAGGCCAGCAATCCAATTTATATTTCATTCGAACAAAAAACTTTGTTCCTGGGAGAACAGTAGGTTACTGCTAGACTGCAGTAAATTAATCTCGGTTTAGCATTAGTGCTGTGTTGTGTTACACAAGACGGTGCAGAGAAGAAACTGAACCCTGGGACAGTGAGCTCTAAATATCCAGCCTACTCACCACTCTCAAAGCAGGCATCAAAGACAAGGTGTCCTTTTCTGGCCGCTCCTGTGTGTCCTGGAGGAGTGACAGTCAGTTTGCTCACATTCCCCAGCAAAGCATCATCTCCTCCTGTCTCACTGCCTGTAAAACACACAGCAAAGGCTCAGCCAAATGGAGTAAGCACAGATGAAGCTTCAGAATGCAGAACAGATTTAAGTAATCCAGTACTGAGAATATATTATAGATTTGACATATTTCAAATATAATGTGATGCTCACTGTCAGAATACAGATTATGCATGCGACCAGAGGACAGAAACATTTTTAAATTTTACATTATATTTTACAAAGACAACTTGTTTAGTATAAGGTAGTCATATAATATCAGGTGTCATATCATACCTATAGCTCTGAAATTAATATTGTATTGGACATTTTTACACAGGATTTGTGCATACCTAGATTTAAGAATGACTAACATAGGAATGTGTGTCACGTATCCGGAAACTCGGGACTCCAAGTCCCATCAGCCACTGCACTACACCACCTGACCACATGCACCTGACTCACGTTTTTGTTAATTAGCACCAATGTGTATATATAGTCTTTGTCTGCACTCTGTCGGGGTCTTTCGTTGTTGTAGACTCACGTCACTTCTGTCTCCGTGTTTGTTTTTTGCCACAGTGTTACGCCCAGTTGTCCTAGTGTTTTTGTTTCGTTATTTGTGTGTTTAAAATAAATATTTAAAAAATCTGCAATTGCTTCGGCCTCCATTCGCCAAACGTGACAGAACGAAAGACCGTGACTACGAGGCAGTAGATTTTTTATTTATTTTTTTTTTCCGGATTCAGCAGTTTGCTCCCACCCTCCCTCCCCGATGGGTCTCATGGATTCCCCTCTGTTCGCGGACCTCAGGGATTCCCCGCTGTTCAGCTATCTCAGAGTCGCGCAGCCGGTGAGTCCTGTGCAGGAGGTCTCTCCGCCGCCCCGCTATGTGTGTGAGGACGCTCCAGCTCCGGGCGGACTCATGAATTCACCTCTGTTCGCTGACCTCAGGGACTCCCCGCTGTTCAGCTACCTTAAGGTGCCTCAGCCTTCCTGTTCAGCTGAGGTCGTCGCACAGCCTTTCTGTTCAGCTGAGGTCGTCGCACAGCCTTCCTGTTCGGCTGTGGTCGTCGCACAGCCTTCCTGTTCGGCTGTGGACGCGCCCCCCATCCTGCTTCGGCTGTGGACGTCGCACAGCCTTCCTGCTCGGCTGTGGACGCCGCGCGTCCTGCTCGCTCGGCTGTGGACGTCGCTCGGCCTTCCTGCTCGGCTGTGGACGTCGCGCCTTCCTGCTCGGCTGTGGACGTCGCTCGGCCTTCCTGCTCGGCTGTGGACGTCGCTCGGCCTTCCTGCTCGGTGCGCGACGTCGCTCGGCCTTCCTGCTCGGCTGTGGACGTCGCTCGGCCTTCCTGCTCGGGCTGTGACGTCGCTCGGCCTTCCTGCTCGGCTGTGGACGTCGCGCCTCCTGCTCGGCTGTGGACGTCGCTCGGCCTTCCTGCTCGGCTGTGGACGTCGCTTCGGCCTTCCTCTCGGGGTCGCTCGGCCTTCCTGCTCGGCTGTGACGTCGCTCGGCCTTCCTGTTCGCCTGTGGACGTCGCTCGGCCTTCCTGCTCGGCTGTGGACGTCGCTCGGCCTTCCTGCTCGGCTGTGGACGTCGCTCGGCCTTCCTGCTTCGGCTGTGGACGTCGCGGCTTCCTGCTCGGCTGAGGTCGTCGCTCGGCCTTCCTGCTCGGCTGCGGTCGTCTCTGCGCCATCCTGCTGCGCTGAGGACGTCACTTTGCCTCAACGTTCCGCTGAAGACGCGCTCCTTTCCCTCGCTGCGCTCAGTGGGTCGCTCCCCTTCCTGCTCCACGGAGGTCTCCGTTTTCCCCCTCTGAGCTCCGGAGAGCGTCGTTCCTCCCTTGGGCCTCGTGGAGAACCTCGCTCCTGGCCTCGCGGGAGAACCTCGCTCCCCCGTGAGCCTCGCGGAGAACCTCGCTCCCCGTGAGCCTCGCGGAGAACCTCGCTTCCCCGTGAGCCTGCGCGAGAACCTCGCTCCCCCGTGAGCCTCGCGGGAGAACCTCGCTCCCCCCCGTGAGCCTCGCGGAGACCCTCGCCTCCCCGTGCGCCTCGCTCAGGTACCTCGCCCCTTGAACCTCGCGGTGAGGCACGCTCCGCTCCTGTCCCGCGTGGGGATGTCGCCCCTCTTTCATGCTTTGCCAAGGACTTCCACCCGCTTCCTTGTGCCATGGTGGAAGCTGCTCGGCCTCCTGGTTCTGCTGGGGACTTTTGGCCCGGAGGGCCGGGACCCCCGGAGGGGGGCCCTTTGATTTTGGGCGCTCCAGGAGTAGCGCCCCTTGGAGGGGGGATCTGTCACGTATCCGGAAACTCGGGACTCCAAGTCCCATCAGCCACTGCACTACACCACCTGACCACATGCACCTGACTCACGTTTTTGTTAATTAGCACCAATGTGTATATATGGTCTTTGTCTGCACTCTGTCGGGGTCTTTCGTTGTTGTAGACTCACGTCACTTCTGTCTCCGTGTTTGTTTTTTGCCACAGTGTTATGCCCAGTTGTCCTAGTGTTTTTGTTTCGTTATTTGTGTGTTTAAAATAAATATTTAAAAAATCTGCAATTGCTTCGGCCTCCATTCGCCAAACGTGACAATGTGTAAACCTGGGAGTTTCAAAGTTTTGAAAAATTGACATGATCTGATGTAATTTTTAACACTGATAACCCAGTGCTTAGTTTTTAATTAACACTGTTTAAAAACAGACATCCAGAATGAAACTATAGGTGGCATACATTGCTATTATAAAAATAAAAAAGCCTGCAGCACAATACTACACAAAAGATATTACTGTACAAAAGGTTATACTCCAATATAACTTCTCAAAACATAGTGTGCACACACACACAGACAGGATCCCTTGCTAAGATATCTCAACAATTTGTCAGAACGCAAGTCATTCACTAATTCAAGCGGGTAAAAAGATGTGAAATGTACAGTATTTGATCGGTTGCAGCTGTTTTGCGATTGCAGAAATTAACGCAAACCCGAGGAAACTCCGCATTATTCTGAGCACCTTGTAAGTGTTCAAAATTACCACCGATTTTCTGGCCAAGATTTGGGCCAAGACGTGTCATATGACATCATCACGACACACACTGAGCCAAAACGTAGTTCGAACAGGAGTACAGCTCTGTGAAAGACCGCGCAAAACAGTTTCGTGCAATTGCAATTTCGCCAGTTCAGGTAGTTTTCCGAAGAAAAAAAATAAAAATAAAAAACTCCACAAGTTTTGAAAAAGAGCTGCAGCAAAATGAAGCATTATTGGCTGCAACAATCACACAAAAACATGTTTTAATCCTGTACGGACTGATTACTGGATACAAATTCTACAAGGATAAATCATATCGTTCACTAGCTTTAAACCAAACTAGAGAAAAAAAATAACGCCTCAAATCTTCAGCAACAACAACTCCACTATGCTTAAAATCAGATTCAAACCTCCTTCCCTCTCTCAGGTTGGAGTCAGACTTCTTTTGTGCCTAAAGTATAGTGTACGTGATGACGTTTGACGTACCTGACGTCCCTTGACGCGTATGACACATTCGAACAGACTCCCCGCCATTTCATTACAATCATGTGACCCACAGCAGCCTCACATCATATTACAGTCGTTGTTTTATTATCGCCTCTTGAGTCAGTCATGTTTAATTCACGTTTAAACAATATCATTCTCTGTAGCGTTAATCTGCAGCTCCACAGGAATCCATTCCTCCTCCTCTCTCTCTCTCTCTCTCTCTCACACACACACACACACCTAAAGTTGCTCGGTATGTCCGAAACGATTCAGAACGCTTACCACTCGAAGTGTAGCTCGTGTATTTCGTCCAAAATAGCGATGGAATTCGTTTATGAAATAGCTAGTCTCGGCGCGCGCAGTGTCTGAAACCACGATCGTCTAGTGATTGTACTGTAACACTCACGAGTTATGGAGATGGTAAACACATGGGTATGAGATGTAACTGGCTTTATTTAATAATTAGGGGGGCAACCAGTGCAGGAACGGTTAAATACACATCGCACAATGTTAACAAACACTAAATACCGGGCTCATAAATATAGTAATTAGTTTCACAGAGAGAGAGAGAGAGAGAGAGAGAGAGAGGACAGACTGTAATAGCCCAGCTCGTGTTCATGTGTCACCGTTAGCGAGCGTGGCTAACGTTAACAAAACACGCCAGTGTTTACAGAGGGTGATTATTATTACACCATGCACCGACCGACCGCACGCCGCTCATGCGCTCTAATGTCATTCGGTATGCGCGTGTCGTTGTCAAAGGTATAACGCAGACACTGCTTAGTGTTTACACACCAGTATCGGGGTCTCGAACGCTCTCCTCCATCTTCCTTTCCTCTTCTCCAGCACCTGGAAGATACGCCGACGCTGCACGAGCGTTGCCAGGACAACAAACCGCGCGAACCCACGAAAAGGAGCGCGCGCGCGCGACGGGTTGACGTCAGGAGCTGCTCGAAGGGCGCGCGCGGATCAGCGCGTTGGCTCCCCCAGCTCCGCGGATGTCTCTCAGCAAGCGCCACGTTTTTATCCGTAACTTCACAATACAGTTTCTTACAGAATTAATAGGGGGCTGGGCTGGGCTACCGGACTGCGTTTTTAAAATAACAAACAAAAAAAGTATTATACTCAGATGCTGTAGCCGAGTACTTTGGTGCGCTACACAGTCACGTGACCAGATGTCAGTCACATTCATTATGGACCCAGTCTTATTTGTACAGTTGCAGAGGATTTTCAATTACTGTCACCCGAAATATATTCATATTATGATTCAATAGGCTTGAATGTGTTTCCACTCTAGCTAGAATGGACACACGTTCAACTAAATTGTCTTCTTTCTTTCTTTCTTTTTTTCAAAGTTTTTCTCAAAATCAGATATGCTATATTCAGAATTGCTGATTAGAAGGATATTACAGAGGAAGACTTTATACTGAATATAAGCATGTTATTGATTAAACAATTAAGAAATAATATTCCAAGAAAACCTTCTTTAAAGGTATTTCTCTTGAGAGTATGACAGTGAAGTAAATACAGTAATATTCTAACAACATCAGAAGACTCGATTTTTGGTTATTATTAAGTATGCAAATGTGTGCGGATTTAATTGGACAAAGCCTCATTTGCATTTTCAACGGGCAAAAACTGATTGTGATATCTATTGTTTAAAAAATGTCTTCCCTTAAGTAGGCTATTAACGCTATCACAGCCAGTAAAAGTTCAAATTTAGTGCATTTGAGAGAAGTTCTTATTTTCTATTATTGTAAAAAAAATAGTAGTTGAGAGTTTTGGAGAAAAAATAATAATAATGAAGTGTTTTAACTGATAAAAGCACGTTAAGCTGGTTGCTGTCGTTGGTTGTCAGTTGTTCACATAACTTAGCAAGAATTGTTCAGATACCTGCAACTTAATTTAAAAATCTGGACTTTACAAATTCAAATACAGTTTTCAAGTCCAGTGATCAATAAAAATAGCTTTAGCTTTACCTTAACTCAAAATCTGCCCCATCCAAACTTATACACTACTTTAAAGTCCAGCATGATGATTATTAATCCCAAAAATATACTGTAATATTTCAAAGTAAATCCATACAAGTTTTTATTTTTTATTGAAGCAGCATTAAAACAGTTCCCCCAAATTGTCCTTTGACCAAGGTCCTAAACTAGTCTCATATTATTACATATATTGTCATAAGTGAAGTATTGCTATGAAAATGAGTAAATAGGCTGACTCGGAGTCAACTTGGTGTAGGATTTTGGGATGAGAATATTATTTAATTTCAATGTGAAGATGTATTTGAATATATCTAGAGGGTACCGCGGCTTAGTGGATAGCATGCTGCCTCACAAATCTGGGGTCAGGCATTCATTTCCCCCTCTGCCCTGTTTGCACGGAGCTTGCATCCACTCCCCGTGCTTCTGGGGTTTCCTCCGGATACTTCGGTTTCCTCTTCCAGTCCAAAGACATGCGTTGTAGGCTGACTGGCATCTCTAAATTGTCCGTAGTGTGTGAATGGGTGTGTGCAATTGAGCCCTGAGATGGGATGGTACATTGGATGGATAGAAGGATGGATATATCCATATTTTAGATATGATTGACCTAACATGTGTAGAACACCTAACCTCATACTGTAAAAAATGAAAGAAAGGGAAGGAAAGAAATAACTGTGTTGTGGGGGATTTTTTATATATATATATATATATATATATATATATATATATATATATATATATATATATATATATATATATATATATATATATACACACACACACACACACACACACACACGCACACACACACACACACACACACAAAGATAGCTCTGGCTACAAACTTGCAAACTGGAGCCAAGTTGTTACTCTGTGTACTGTAAATTTTTCACATCACTGAATACTATATACACTGAATACTACATACTTTTGGATGGGCTTTATAGTAACAGTAGTATACAAAGTGTGCCATCTTAAAAGCAAAACATAATCTTCATTTATCAACTTATTAATGCATGTTACTTCCGTTAATGCATGCCACTGTACTAAACATGATGCCAACGCTATTTTGGAAGGTCTGTAATATGCACTCAGGGATGTAGTCTAAATTTTTTTCCATTTGTAAATAAGATATATTGTATAAAACCCCACACTTCCCAAAGAAGAAAAAAAAATCACTGTTAAGTTCAAATACCTTCCACTTAATATTTCTTTCCTGACATACTATGACGGGGAAAAATGGCTACAGAAATTGCCATCATCAACTGTTCCTTTCACAATTGCCATGTCCCTCATGACCAATAGCGTACTGTCTATCTCTTATATGAATTCCTGGACAATTGAAGCATAGTCTAGAGACTATGTGCCATCAAGCACAATCAAGCCAGACCCCATTCATGTTCTATTAATGTTCCTGCTTTTTTTTTAATCAGCCTTTAAACGATTTCCTGTAAGACTGCGTCTCAGAATGGGACAACCTCAAACTTTCTCTCCTGCTAATTCCATGGTTCACTAGCTGCCTGCTAAAGTAGACAAGGAGAGCTTCTCAAATACGATAGAATGATTTTTTTTAGCCTTTGATTATATTGTATAGCAAAGTATTGAAATCAGAGCCGCGAGGGTGGACCAAATGTTTTCTAAGTGGTTAGTAATTCTGCTGGATGACATCTTCCTAGAATTGAAAATGGAATAGCTGTCCATCATGAGGTGTCATTTCCTGTCATCAGTTAGATGGTTCCATAAATATGTATGCATTTGATAAGGTTGTTGATTTGTATAGCAATGTCAAGTGATTGAAATATTTGCAAATTCGAATTCTTTTTCGTTCTTGCGTCCCCAGTGAACATTCAAGTACTATAAGTTGCCAGCCTACTCAAGCACAGAAGAGTGTTTCAGAGCATGCTGAATCTCTGCGGGTATTCTTTTGACAATTATGATGTGCCTGCAGGAGCAGAATCTGCCTTTTCTTCCTCATCTCTCCACTGCGCCGTTCCTGTCATCACTGAACAGATAATTTAATCAACACATCAATCACGGAATTCATGAGCAAAGTTCAAACTATGCACAAGAAAAGTACGGTCCACTTCTTGATCCTCACATATTTTAATTGGTTCTCCTGAGATGTGATGGCTTTTCATATCAGAATCAGTTGTAGCTCCATTTAATATTTCAGTCAACTCACCAATATCTTATTACACTGAGACAAAAGGTTACTGAATGTTTTAGATGGGGTTTTTTTTCCCCTTTTTTAAATTTCTGATATATATCGAAAAAAATACCCATGAAAATCAAGTTAATATTACTGTGTGTGTGTTTCCTCTGGGAACTCCACGTTTTTGGTAGTGTACAGGGAAACCCTTTTTAACTGGACCATTTTGGGACAGCGTGCATGTAGCCACTCTGCAAACGGCAGGTCATGCATGGAGAAAGCCATCCGCAGGGGACACCAGGCTTTGAGCAGGCTTCAGGAAGACACATAGAATCACTATGGCGACAGCAATCAGATGACTCCTGGGACCAGAGCGGACAGAAGAGCAGGAATGAGAGGCAGCTGACACTGAAATCAAGCAGCAGGCTCCACGATTCATGTGGCAACGAATCCTGGTACACATATACACATACAAACACTCTCATGTATGCATGCAAATATATATTTAAAAAAAAACAGCTCCATTAGAAGAACATGGCACTGTGCCCCCTCGCTTTCTCTGTCTTGCCATTGGCTGCTGTCCACCCTAACAGATGGGCTGGTGTCACTAGGCTGCTATTTACTGGACACTTGCCTCTCCTGTGGCATGGAGACCAAAGCATGCTGCACTATAGCTACACAGTGAGAAGCTCACCGAGCCGGGTGCATTCACACCCAATATCATTTTAAACCAATTTAGAAATGTATGTTTTCTTCTTGTTTAAAGCAACAAAAAAAAAACATCTGACAATTTTATGTTAAGTAGATACTAAAACTATTTCCATTTTTACAGATTTTTGTATGTGCCAAGCAATCTCTTATTCTAAATGCTCAGTGTTAGATCATCATGCTGCGTCTGTGAACAAAGTCTGACCTCATAGCTCGTCACTGATATTTTGGGATAATGACCAAATCCCATTAAAATGAGGTCATTTTTTTGTATTCCCAGAGTAAGAGCATGCATCAGCCTTGTAAATAAAAACAGTTCATAATAAATAACCGCTCATAAAAACAGTGAAACAAAGATAAAAGCTAAAGAGTTTGCGTATAGTATACATGAAGGCGATGTAGTTATTAATAGATAACTACATGTTTATTCACAAATAGGTCACTTGTGGTATATTCATTTTAGCTGTATTCTAATTTCATTTCCATTGTTTGTAAATTAGTGTTTATAAAATATAGCTTTGTGTTGCATTAAAACTAATAAGAAAAGCAGTTTACTTTACTATGGCACACCGCTTTTCAGATTTAAATTTTATTGTAATTAGCGTTTAGTTTAATCTGCCACTTGCAAAATGTGAGATATTTCCATTGTTTCCATTGTATGTATTTGTTTTTAAATTGATGAGGCAACAATATTATTAATCTTTTCTTAGTTACTGTGGCGAAATTAAAGCTAAATAAATAAATAAATAAATAAATAAGCACGATCGGTCAAGAAATTATTCTTAATGGTAACACAGGAAGTGATTGTTTTATTTAGATGGGGGTTTTTGCGGGAATTTTTATTTTGTTGTTTATTATTTTGTTGTTGATGAAATGAAACCTGTATATTACAATTAAACTGTAGATTTTAATGAATGCAATATTTCCCTGACGTCAGTCCAGCAGCAGTAGAGCAGTATAGAAACCTTGTCTTCTGCATTATGTGATTTGGGCCGTGTGTTCATACATCCTGAATCAGAAGTCTAAATATAAACTGCCACTTCACACCACTTCATACACGTCTACATTTTTGCAGGAGTATTTCTTTTTTCGAGTGATGCCTAAGGACCCGAGCGGAACGGCTGAGAGTGTCGGATGGTCAGGGTGTTGTTAATGTCCCTGCTGCATTAAAGCAGAGTGCCAATCCCGCGCAGATCAATGTAGCCGAAGCGAAGCGGATAGGTGAAAATGGAGTCGAGAATGGGCAGAGGATCTTGCGCACCCTCAGAGCAGCAGGAGCACTGAGCCGAGCCCGATGCTCAGGGAGCAAGGCACCGCCGAGAAAGCAGATGTGCCCATGTTACATTTGTTAGAACAGTTTTCTCACCTTGTGGTAACACTGCGAACTGTAGCTGCAGAAGAGCGTGATCGCCAAAGAGAGATGGAGAGAGGAGGGGGGGTGAGGGAGGGGGGGAGGAGAAAGAGAGAGAGACAGGAAGGGAGGGAGAAGAAGGAGAGTGAAAGAGATGGAAAGGGTCGAGGGGGAGCTAGAGAGAGAGAGGAGTTTAAACTAAGAGCTATGTTTTGGGACGGAGTAATCTGCTAGAGAGCAGTGTGTGGATCGGAGCGCATTGTGCGAGTGAGTGTGCGGGGGACAGATAAGGAAAGAAGCCCGCCAGACCGGCTGCTTGTTTTAATGTGCTGACTCTGGGGAGATAAAAAAAAAATATTGACTCTTCAGTTGTGTGCCGTGAGCCAGGGCACGAGCTGCACATTTAACCGAGGTGCACCAAAAACAGGGCGTGAAAGCGGACAAAACACATCCAAGCAAAACAGTCCATTTAGAGGATTTTTTTCACTCCCTTTCTCCTTTTTTTTAAAAAAAATCTGTTTCCTTTTTCTTTCGCTGGGACCGTTCCCCATTTCCGGTAGAGACAGTGAAAAAGGAAGGGAGACTTCCAGTGACGGACAGCCACTAGAGCAAGTACACAGAGGCGAGAGGACAAAAAAGAAACAGTCGCTGATAACCAAGATGTTCGAAATCAGCCGAACCCTGAACGCCGCTTTGTTGAGCAATGAGGTAAAACCACGCGATTTGCTTCTTCCTTCACCTCGCTTTTCTCAGTGTGTGAGTGTGTATGTCGCCAACCATCCCCTCGGGTGTGCCGTTCTGTGTGTCTGTGTTGTATTAACGTACCCATGCTTATAGAACGTGGCAGCTGCAAGGGGTTAGCTTCATGTCCAGGGACCGAGGGAGTGTGCCGTAGGTTTAGATCCAGGGCTGTTTGAGGATGGAGAGAACCGCACCGCTCCCCGTAATGGATGAGAGCCTAGACTCGCTGTCTCTCCCCTACCACACACACACACACACACATGCACAATCATTTCATTTTCTCATTTACTCAAAGCAAGATGGTTCTAACTGCTGAGCTTGCTTGATGACTCGCCCATCTGGGGCTCACACTGTGTGTGCATGTGTTTGTGCGTGTGGGTGTGTGTTTGTGTGTATCTGTGTGCGCGTGTGTGTACGAACGTGCTAGCACGAGCGTGAACGCGAGCACACGGCTGCCTATCGCTGTAGCTGTCCACCCTTCTCACTCTGTCCTCTCATCTATATCCTTCTTTCTTTTTGCTCCCTCTCTTTTTACCATTCTATTTTTTTCCCCTCTTTCCCTTTCTCCTCTTTTGTTTCTTTGTCTCGTCCTGTGTGTGATCGTGCACCTTGCAAGCAGTATCTGAAGATGATGGTAAGGTACTCCCAGTACTCGGCACTAGCCCAGGCTGAAGGCTCCGTCCCAGGCATGGGCTCCCTGCTTTTACCCCACGATCCATCCAACCAGCCGGGGGCCAGGTCACTGGGGGTAAGAGGATAGACAGATGCGTGTGTGTCAGAGAATGAAAGAAAACAACAACAACAACAACAACAACAACAAAAGGAAGTGTTATAATAGTTACTCAATTTAGGCAAATGAGTGCAGCCCTGAGGCTTTATTAGCAACTGTTTTCATGCTTTCTTGTGTAATGACTATTTATATCACTAACATTACCAGCAGTGACAGAAAGAGAGGGAACAACTACTGACTACTTGTGCATGCGATGTGTGTTTATACTTTGTGTGTGAAATTGAAAGCATGTGTGTATATTTGCGTGGGTGTGTTTATTTATGCATGCAACTAGTCGTATTGGGTTTATGAAAGGTTGCTTGTAGGTGAAGCGTAAGTGGATTGCGTAAGACATGTCCTTGAATTTCTCAACTTTATTTTTGATTTTTTTTCCAGTGAGCCATCTTTGTGCACTAGACAATTTTAGAGTGAGGCAGTTTTGTTGACGTGAAAGTGTTTCAGCATGCTGCATTGTGAGACAGCATTTCATAATGCACAGAATTTCATACATTCATTACGGAAGTACATTAGGCACTGTGTTCTTTTTCTTTTCTTTTTCCAAGGAAAAAGGGCACATGAGTAAATACATAGCTGACAATTTATGAGGTTAGTAGTTCCATTTTTCGACAAAGCTACAAACGGTCATGGCATTCTTATGTATATAATAGCCCAATAGATCATCGAAAAAGAATTTGCAGCACTACAACAGGCCACTTAATATCTATCTTCATCAGAATTGTTTCATTTGCACCAAATGAACATTACACAACGGGATAAAATAGCCTCTTGTTTTCTGTCAGTTGTGCCACATGACAGCGATCTGATGTAGCATTTTGTAGCAAAAAAAAAAAAAAAGAAAGAAAGCCCGTGCAGTGCAGGAAAGCCATGACAGACTGGTACGGTATGCGACGGTCGATTAAAAGTAAATCCCTGACTCGGTGCATTAAATTCGACATGAAGCTGTGGGTGTCTAATCTGTGATGGGCTCTCGTTCCCCACAAAACAGGATCAGCTTGCCTGAAGCTGCAGCACTTTCTTACACAAAACGCCGCACTAGTGACTATGCTGGAGCTCCTCTGCCAACACACACACACACACACACACACACACACACACACACGGCCTGATGTGTGTTCGGCTTAAGAAACAGCTAAGCAGTGTTTACCAGAGACAGCAGATACTGAGATCCTTACCTGAAAACCCTTGTGTGCATGTGCAGACTAGTTATTATTGTTTTTAATCGACATTTTTTTTTCTCCCTTTAGTTTGAAGAAACAATTCAATTAAACTGAAATAAAAACAAAGAAACCGAAAAGAAACCGTTCAATAAGAATCGTCCTTGGGTTTATGAATTCTCATTTTGCTGAAGAAAACAAGCCAAGCATCTCCTGCTCGATCGATCCATCATAAATGAGTAAAAGTAAGAGAATGCTTTGCATGATTTATGCCTTCACTTGGGAAATGGGCAGAAAGGAAAAACCCTTTCTATTATCTGAAATTAGTACACAGATGGAGCATACTAAAATATAATAAAATGGTTCTAATGCATTTGCTTCATGTTCTTCATTCACGGTGCACCACGAACTCTAAAATATGAATCCAGAACATACATAATGAATGAAATGAGTCTGTTTTAAACAGTAGGTGTGATTTATTGTTAAGGCGCTAAGAATGTGACCGCGTATTCAGATATGCTATGCTGAGCATCAGCTAGGCGAAAGAAAAAAGAAAAAGAAAAAAACCATACACGACCCACGATTCTTATATTTAAACGTGTTTCAGATAATCAAGCGGGTTAAAACAGACCATCGTTACTGTGATTAATGGTACCTTCATTAAGTGAAGCCAGATCATTTGCATACATTAGAATAGTGTGAGGCAGGAGGTAAGAGGCTATCTGCAAGCGCGCTTCATGAAGCAGACACATATTTTCAGCAAATTAATGCACAAGCTTTTTATATGCATTAGACTGTGTTCAGAGAGCATGTAAAAAAAAAGCATGAAATCTAAAATATTCGATGTACAAGCTTCCACCATTGTCTCTATAAGTATACAGTATAAGAGTGTTGTATAACATTTATATTTCAACATTGCCTTATATCATCGATATGTCCTGTCAATCCAGAATTTCAGTCGAAATGTTACATCCATCAAGCAGGGTAAAATGGCGAGAGCGTGTAATTATTAAAATGAACAGAGCATTGAAAGAATCAATAAATCACAAGTGCATCATGATAATGAAGCTGCCATTAATATACAGTGTTTGAGCAAAAAAGCAGTTCATTAGCGCAGCAGCTAATGGCTGCCGCATTAGAACACCGTGCCATCCCAGCTCACGATTTCTCTGAAAGCTGGTGAAACACTGAAATGGAATTCGATCAGGAGGAACAAATACAGAGCTGTTGTTGTTTTTTTGTTTTTTGTTTTTTTTTTGGGGGGGGGGATGGGTTGGATGGAGAGCTGGTGACACATGACCCGGCGCTCCGCATGCTGTGCTACATTGAGCATGGTTTGATTCCCAGCACTGGGAGATATTCAACATGGAAAAGGCGAATGTTTCTGAAAGAGCGGAAAGAGCCAGTAATGGGAAATGTGCTGTGATGAAAACACGGTGCCAAAGGCGAGCGACTGAGGGGCTGGACAACGCTACAGATAGAAAACAAACTGCATGTTTGGAAAAAGTGTGATTCTGATGAGAGAATTCATTCACACACATACACACGGTGCTCTTTTATTGCTGTTCCATCTCACTGGGTGTTTTTTATTTTTTTTCGAACTCCATTTTCAGCCATTTTGAGGAGGTTATGATGTCCCCTAAACTCATTTGAAGGAGCAGAGAGGCAAGCGTTGGAATTGTGGAGCGATTGGCAAATGTCTGTTGGCAGTGTTCAAGACAGGCAGGGTCAGCTCTATTTCACAACAGTGATTAGCTCGGCCCATCTGCCGAGCCAAGCGGCTCCTCCTGCTGTGATTGCACTGTTTCTCTGCTTAATGTAGCCCAGGAAATTAGTTCATTTGTGCTGCTCAACCCCAGGCCCACCGATCCACGACCAGGTGCGGCATTCTATTGCGCACAAAGCCGCAACGAGCACGTGTGTACTCGCACGTGTGTGTCTGTGCTTCTATGTGCAAAAGAAGCAAAGCATCCAGGGAAGCAGACTCATCAACTACGCCAGCATTTCAGCACAATAGCGGTAGATTGCACTCGATCAAATTCTTGCACGAAAATACAGTTTTTATTTTTCTGATTTCAGAAGCCATTTCATTGCAGCTTAATCCTCTTCATTTCCATCAGCATCTTCTTTATCTTACCATTATCTTTTTTTTGTTAATGAATTAATTTCTCAAAGGCTAAATGATAATCAATATACTTAATTTTCCCTTTTATTTATTTATTTATTTATTTATTTATTTATTTATTTAAAAAACTTGCAGCGTGACTCTCAGTGTCCAGTTATATTACATCTACCCATGGATTTTAAATGTCGGGCATGAAAAGCAACTATTAAAGCTGTAGGCCAATCACAGGTCACTACACACACACGCACACACACACAAACACAAACAAGTGTGAAAATCACAGCAACTCCAGAGCCGTTATATTGCATTAAAAAAGTCCCTATTATTCACAAACACATAGACCTGCTTTCAAATACAATTTAAGCATTACTTAAGGATTTAATATTCTATTTTAAGACATCAAATCTGGAGTGAATGGGACTGTGTTGTAATATAGTAAACAAAACAAAGTCCCCAAAGTCAGTCTGGCTGAACTACAAAGTAACAGTTCCTTCTGTTCGTCTCAAGACTATCAGCGTCATTACCTGACCGCTCCGTCTCCTCTATAAACGATTTATCCTCTCTTCTTTCAATTACGCTGAACTACAGGAAGTCGCCTTCAGAGCTGGTGAAGGTCTGTTGGACAGCACACACAGACAGGGCTTGAACTTGAGCTGAAACCAAAAAACAAAAGGCCATGCGAGATTCTTTGATTCAGAAAACCGGCTTAGCTAGTGATGGTTAAATAGTTAAGCAAGTGTCGCTATTCTAAATGACTAAAAGGGCTGGGATAAAATGAGAGCGTGAGTTATGTTAGAGAAAGAGACGTGCTGAGCTGGAAGTGCTCAGTCTGGGGTGGGGAGCAGGTGTCCAGCCAGGCAGAGCGAGAATCAGAGCAGCCCACTCCAGTCTGGCCTCAGCTCCCATTTCCTGTGGAAGACAGGTGGCATGTACTGGAGCGACGGCCCTCTGTAGTGCGCTAATCAGAAAGAGAACCTGAAATTATCCAATGATGAATCTCAGAGCAGCAGATTACAGCTCGAAACACTGACTCGCTTTCATTTTCCCACTGTTTGCACTGCCATAGCGCTATCTTCGCTGCTGTCGAAAGGGAGGACGAAAGGGAAGATGGCCGGATATAATGAAAAGCTTTGAATTAGACAGCATTTCCCCCTCTCGCTCACTCTTTGAAAAGGAAACAAAGGGAGCAGTGACTGAGAGAGGGGTCAGCGTGGTATATGCAGGTACCTAGACCTGGAAGAAAAAAGCCTGTGATTTCAGCAGCAACAGGAGGGCAGTGGGTGGGCAGGATGGCTCCAGAAGAGAAGATACACAAATACAATATACACACCCACACACGCAATGTAGTATTCTCCACTGTGATTACTGTGATGATCATGAAGATAATTAAGGTAAAATCAGTGATGAGTGAAAGCTTTGTGATATAACTGTCATCAAAACAGATTACACAATGGGAAAATCTCTAATAAAAAAAAATTATTCGATTTTGTAGCACCAATACTTTAGCGTGCAAATTGTAAATTACTATTTAAAATTCAGAAGGGGTTTTTTGGTTAGTTTATTATTTTTGTTCTTACTTAATTACTGTTCCTAGTTAATCCAGCAGCCCCGGTGTGATATTGTTCCCTGATAATGTAAGCCTAGTGAAATGATTATAATTATTTATTGTCTTCTACCTATTTTACGATCATTTCAGCTCAGCTAAAAGAGTGTTTCATAATGAGAAATACTGACGAGTGAAACAGGACATGAGTGTTTTACCCTAGCCTGCCTAAGTACTGTAATTAACATTTTTTTGCTAATTGAAGACAAGCTAGGCAAAAGGGCTGAACTGTATAGAAAAATCAGCCTCTCATTAATCAATCTCTCTCTCTCTCTCTCTCTCGCTTAGCCTAGACTGAAACAAAGGCTGTATTATCTGACTTTTGCGGTTCAGACCACTGCTTTGGATTTGGACGCTGAAAATAACATGCGTGACTCAAAATGCAGGATAACAAGAAAAGTAAAGTATTCTTGCTTGTGCTGTTTCTAACATAAAGCCACAAATCTGATCCGATCGATACACCTGCTTTTGTAGACTAATCACATCTCATAATCAGACAGCCATCTCAGTGCTAGATGAGTGAAGCTGCTGTGACTCATAGATTGGTGAGAAAGTGATAAATGTGGCCGGCGCCTGAATGATAGGCTGCGCCCGAAAGCTGACACGTTGACGAACGGCGCTGTTTCCGCTAAATTGATAGATTCTCAGTCCATACATTTTATCGATCTGCTAATTGTTCAGGGGGGTGGAAGCGGTTGCAGTCGTGAATAAATGATGGATGTCTGTGGCATGCATCGGCTGCTGTGGAAGACCTCAGAGGCGTGGTGTTGCTTCCCTTAATCGTCCTCTTCGCAGCCCTGAGGAGCCGTTAGTCCCTGCTAGCGCTCTCTTCACATTAATAATGCAGTCTCTCTAACAGCAGCATTCAGCTCTAAATGCTCCACAGTAGAGGCTGTCCAAAACATCAATAGCTGCTCTGCGAAATAACCCCATTTGATGCTGAGGAAAAGGGAAAAGTTACAAATGATAATTAATCCTTAAGGCATTCTTCCTCAAGCTACACCGACTTTCTGTCTCTCTCGATGGTGCTATGAATTTTTTTGGAGGCTAGCAGCAGTGACGAGGATGGGTGCGGGTGTGTGTGTGTGTGGGGGGGGTATTTGAGAATTACTAATGCTGCTTTTTCCAGAGCTTGGCCTGACAAGGTGACAGAGGATGTACAAACAAGCAGAGATGGGCAGGAGGCAGGAGAGCGTAGACGCAGTCGGATATAGCTTGAATTTCCATTTAATTCCACACAGGAGATCAGAAGGTCATAGCAAAACAACAGAGAGCGCGATTACTATGTACCAAACACAAATAATTAATTCCCATACTCTCAGTACTGATATAGCACGCGAAATAAGAAAGAGGCAAATAAAGCACAGCCGTTTATTAATTGTCTCATGGCTGAGACGGTTATTATGTGCAGATGTGTGCTACATGGACGTTTATAACAGATTTGGTGCAGTATAAATGCAGTAATGGCCGCTACTCTAAAGCTGGTTAGTGCACAAGCGTGAGCTCCCTCCTTTGAAGGGAAGCACTGATTAAAACCTCGGCCAGATGGACCACAGCGGTCCTCCTCGTCGCACTGTAGAGCCACCGACCGGGATCAAACATAGCAAAGGCCATCCAACAGCCAAGCGTCCCAACGCCCGCACTCTCAGCCACCAGCCTCGCACACCACACACCATGATAATGAACCGAAAGGATGAATTTCACTCGCTATCACCTCTCGCATAAAGTGACTGAAAGAAGAACATCCCACTGTGTACGATAGTCTCTGCTCACAGATTTATCATTATGACATTCATTCAGGCAAGACAATCCTCAGAACAGACCTCTTTAACAGACTAGAATAACCTGCTATCTTTCAAATGATTTTTCGATAAATCTTGGTTTTCAATAGAAAGCCCATCCGTTAAGGATTATAAATGTGTAGTTATAACACTGCAGCCCCGAACAAATGATGACAAATGGATGTTCTTTCAGAGGCACAGGAATTTTCCCCGTATGCTTTCGACGTCTCGCTTTGCTTTACTCTCCGCACATCGGAGGAGCGTGTGATTGGTTTAGGTGAACCAAGGCCAGGTTCAGCAGCGTGATACACACCAGAGACAAAAGCATGGCAGTTGTGTACTAAAGCTGTCATGATAAATTGATATGGGGTTGTGGGGCCTTGGCAATGAGGTGACAGTTACGCGAGTTGAGGTAGCAGAAGAAGTTTACTACTGTGTTGGGCGATGAAACAAGACCTGAAGCCACTGTCACTTTCAGACATGAAGGCTGGAAATGGAAGTGGTACACTTTGAAGATTCTGGATGAAATTTAAATGCGCTTTCTGGTTTACTGTTTTTTTGGGTTTGTTTGTTTTTTGTTGTTTTTTTTAGGGGGTCCCTAAAAGCTTGTGTTACTAAATCACTTTATTTGACTTTATGTATCTGTGAAATTGAAATAGTGGCAGTGGATAGTGATAGTCATTGGTCCAAAAGAGAGTGGGCAGATAGAATGTTATGGGAAACTCTTTAGATGTAATGTGTGTGAATGGGGCCAGCAGGTGGGATATGACACATTCAATACATTTAAGGCTCATCATCATCAGAGACATCAGCAGCTGCTGTGGGCTTAGGTGAGAGTGGCTCCGTGTTTACTAAACAGCAACTGAAAATTAACGGCAGGTGGCTTACTGGCTTGGCCACTGATTAGCGACAGTAGGATAGCTGTTCTTTAAATCATGGATGCTATGGGGAATTGATCTTGTATTGGGAGATCACAGGCTGGAAGGTCCCTCTGATCAACCTGAACACTGTGTAATGCTCTCCCTTCCAATGAGAACTTCACTTGTGTTCTTTAAGACCACATGATATGGAGAAAAATTTTACTGCTAAATTGCTAGGGCAATTTTAGTGCTATTACTGTGTATATGTATATATGGAGGAAATTAACATGTTTTAGCAATATATTTATATATATATACACACACACAGAGATAACCTTTAAGAATGCCATTGAAAAAAAAGGACGTATTGAAATCATTCTCATGGCGGGATATATATATATACATATATATATATACTAGGTATGAAAGAATTTGAAGACATTTTGCTAAAATGTGTTAATTTTCCCTCTGTATGGAGACTTTTGGGACACCCTTTATATATCAATCCATACAGGATTTTTTTTATTGTTGCAGCCAAAAATGCTTGATTTTGCATTCTTTGCATTCTTGATCTTGCATTCAAATCCTTTTTTTTTTGGTGTGCTTTTTATTTTGTGTGGAAAACTACGAAATTGCAACTGCATGGTTTTTTGCATTGCTGTTTGTTGCTACAGTATATGAGACCTTTTAGCTGTACTGTACTGTTCAACGCACGTGAATCGAAGCCGGCTTGGGCTGAATGAGCGTCGTGATGATGTCACATGACGCATTGTGGTGATGTCACATGATGTGTCTTGGTCCAAATCTGCGGAAAATATTGCGGTAATATTGAAAAATCGCACGCTCCTGCGAATATTGCAGCGTTTGCTTGGTTTTGCATTCATCTCTGCCATGGCAAAATCGCTAAATACTGGAATGACTGATATATCAACAAAAGAACTTTAACGGCTTGCCTGCGTTTAAATGCATTCATCTGCCATGTTTTTCCATGTTTCAAACAACCACACCCATAAGAATACATATCGCTCAGGGATTGGTCAGAATGCTTAATGCTCACAGAAACCAGTTAATACTGCTCATCCCAATATGTATTAGGATATTATGATTATAACAAACAAACAACATATTTTGTAATCTCTTTTCAACATACCTCCTTTAAATACTATAATCTATACATTGGTAATATCTATATTGAACGAATAAAGTCATGCAGATGCTTTACTACTCCTGATATGAGCTCTTTTCCCCATAGCAATATATACACAAAAGCAAAGCAAGAAACTAATGATTGCACACACAGTGTTTCCGTTTATAAAACAAAGTTAACCATGCTGAAATATCCTACGTTTTAAGAAAAGACATTATCGGTGAGGTATAAAAGAAGCTTCTGAGAAGAGAAGCCGCTTGAGCAGAACTTGAGTTGACACCTTTAGAGTTAAGACGTTGCTATCTTAAAATAAACCTGTGATGATCGAGGGTGAAAATTGAGATGAAAAGGTATGCACTTACAGGCAAAAAAAAAATAATTCACAGAGTTGAAACAATTATCACCACGTCTCTCGCATGTTTCAGCATGTCAAGCTCCACAGAGAGGTTCTAAAATATTCTTCTTATAAAGAGAGGAAAGCGGGTAATCGTCATATAGAACAGTATGAAGTACTTGTTAACATACAAATAGTGTTTTTGCTTTAAATACAAACAAGCGTCATCTGACTGATAGAAATTGCTTATTGAGAAAATTTATTACTGTGTGTGTGTGTGTGTGTGTGTGTGTGTGTGTGTGTGTGTGTGTGTGTGTGTGTGTGTGTGTGTGTGTGTGTTTGTGTGTCATTACCGGAGATAATCTATCTTCAGTTCTTCAACAATTTATTCTCTCTTCTTCCAATTATGCTGAACGTACAGCAGTCACTGTCAGAATTTGCTGGAAGAGAAACAAGAAGCATTCAAGAATTTCCTAAATTCATTGAAAAAATTTAGGAATTGGTCAATTGGAGGGGGGATAAAAAGATTGCAAACTGGATTAGATGCAATATTGTGACTATCAATTAAGAAGTAGATATTAAAAAGTGTGATAGAAATAAAATATATTTTATTTAATATTTTATATTTTATACTGTTTACAGTACGTGGCTCAACACACAAACAAACACACACTGTGTGTGTCTGGATGTGGGCAGGATGTAGCAGGCAGGGTTCAATGTAATTAGTCCGATTGAGGACTGAAATGAGGCAGTGTAAGAGGAGGCCGGGGCCTGTGTGTATGTGTGTGTGTGTGTGTGTGTGTGTGTGTGTGTGTGTGTGTGTGTGTGTGTGTGTGTGTGATGGTTTAATTGGAGCTCAGTAGCTGGTAAGATCAGAGGTACTCCTGAAACAAAGGAGAACAAGGTGGCCATGTTATGTGGCTGGCAATGTGAAAGTGTGTGTGTGTGTGTGTGTGTGTGTGTGAGAGAGAGAGAGAGAGAGAGAGAGAGAGAGAGAGAGAGAAAGAGAGAAATGACAACCACTAAATTATATTTTACATGCTCGGCTGTTGCTGAAACATTACAGTAGCTCTTAAGGGAATATGATGTCCTATTGAAGTATAAAAAGAAATTCTAGAAAATAAAGTACTATTTCTTCCATCTTCGCTATACAAAAGATGTCTCACATCAAAACAAAAGAAAATAGATTTTCAGCGTCAATTAACTGGGGGCTGCACACAAAAGGCCCTTTTACAGAATGCAAAATAAATCAATTAGTCAGGTTGTTAGCCTGTTAGTCATTTCACAGACCCCTTCTGCTTTAATGGCTTTTTGACAGCTGATAAATGATGTCATTTACATTAGCTAGCCTGTTTTAAGACTGTTCGGCTTGTGGTCGTAAATCGCGCCCAATACACACGACACATGATAACAGAGCAAATCGAGCAAAATGGCCGACATGCCGTACGAGTCCGAAGGAGGTCTATTAATTTGTGTGCGTTTAACTATGGTAGGCTTCATATGTGTGCGGAGACAATGAATGACATTTATTACAGTTTATTACACTGGAAACACAATGTGCATGCACACACACACACACACCCCACACATATACTTACACAAGCAAGTAGGAGTGGCGGCAACCACTGAAGTCACAGCTTCCATGTTCTCAAGGCCGAGCCTCTCAGCGTGGATGGAATACCATTCTAATCCCTCGCTTCTCACGCTCCATCTGTCCCCGCTCTGCAACTGGTCAGACACACACAGAGAGAGGAACACACTGATCGCATGATTCATACAGGGCCCTATCCTTCCTCAGCTACGCTTCACAAAGTCTGCTCCAAGTGCATGTTGTTGTAATTCAACACGAATTCCCATCTGATTTAAAGGAATTCGGATTGAACACGATTTTATAATGTCATTTACTCACGTTACATTGTTGCGTACATTTCAAACGACAAAGCCAAGCTTATTAATATAGCAGTATAGCAGTTTTGACACAAACTGCAATTATTTTTGTTTATACCACGGCGCCAATATGATTGGGACCAATATGATTGGTCAGTTTGTTTTGCTTCTCTGTAGCATAGCAAACTCCATTTTAGTGGCTTATGACCTTCAAGGGAAGAAAAAGTGAGGCTGGTGAGGGACTGTTTATAGCTGCTATAATGTAAGGTGTACGGACATTACACTACATTAAATGTAACTGCTGTTTTTTTGGAAAAAAAAGCATGATGTGTCATTCATTAATCAATTTCAACTTGGAGTCATCAGAAAATCTGTGCAGTTTAAGAGGAATAAAACACAAAACATGTTCTGTTAAAAGAAAATAATCCACTTCGAGGTGGTAATGTTGTGCATAGTAAATCATCGACTATTTTCCTTCAGCAGCATGCGTCATTGTGCGTTCCTCCTTACTTCTGAGATTACTGGTGACAAAAAATACAGACAAATAGAGGAATAGGGCGCTACTAAGACAAATAAATTGGTCACAGAATTCTCTTGCATTGTGAACACTTAATTCTCATAGCTTTGAAATAAAGAATTTCAAAAACAGTGGTTATAAGGATATAAGTGTATATAAGTAAGTATAGAGTGGACATTCATTGATCGACACAGCATGGATAGGGAAACCTGTATCCAAAACACACACTATAAGCTAGGGGTCATTAGCTGGCTACTCAACTTGTATAAAAGTGGAGTGCTCTTCGACTCATTCTGCTTTTGGGTTAACAGCGCTGCAGAGTTTGGAGGCAGTAGAGAGGCACTACGATGGCTCTTATAAGTGGCTAGCGTGCCGCAGATTTGTGAACCCACACAGAGGTTAATGGACTAACTCAAGTTTGTATGAGCTGCTACAAGAGGGGCCTTCATATAATCGAATCAAACCTGCATGTGATTAAAACAGTAAGCAGGTTGTTTTGTTCTCTTTCTCTGTTTTTGTTTCTCAGGATTAATGAGTTGTTGGGAGGTAGATGAATAAGGAGGTATTTCACCGATAGCTTCCACATTTAGCCAAAGTAGTCTTTTCAAATGGAAAGAAAAAATATATAATAGTGAAAACACAAGTTTACGTATAACATTGTGAGAGAAAATGTGTTTCCTTATTAAGATGTAAAAATACAGACTGTATTATATGTGTAATCTAGGCAAAACGGCAGTCATTTTGGACATACCTAGAAATTAGTATCGATTTGTTTTTTGTACTTCAGACTTTGATAATAAATATCAGCATGCTTACATTACAACTGGATTAGTTTATAAGTTATTAGCCTAATTAATTGACTAGCAATTACATGAATTGAATATAACTGTATATTTATTTTTACCAGTCAAGTCTTTATTCTAATCAGCACCACAGATGAAATATACTGTGAACCGTGACGTATACTGTGCAGACGATGGACAAAAACAAACACGGCTGTAGTAAATACTATAAAAAGAATATTACTTTATAGATATTCTGACATACTACTTAGTAACTATTTTTAAATGTTGTGGCCTCAAACTGCAGAAATTATGAACTGATAATGGTGTGCTCATTAGACCGCTTAATATATGCATCCAAGAATTGTAAAACAAATTAAAACTTGTTTTTTTAGAACCTATTTTTTTAAATTCAGCATATCATACAGTCAGCAATAGGCTGTGCTTGGTGAACAGTCAAAATAGTGGTTATGGTACTTATAGACTAAAAGGGTATTGATTTCCCATGATTTCCCATTAGTACAGCACACTTACTCGGTGACTTCTGGCCATGAGGTCCTTCCACTGTCTTGGTCCTTTCTTCCAATTCATCGCAGACAGAAAAACATTTCCAGGACTGCAGGGTTGATGTGGAAAGTCTTCTTGTCAGCGATGCACAGATCTGTCACTGTCACATTTCCAGACACTTTAAGTCCTCGAACAAATGGCACTGTCAATTGCCAACACAGACATTCAATTTCGGTAAGCATGGGAAGATATTTCTTGCAACGATACCGCTAATTTTTATTCGCTCTGGGCTGTTCTAATCTGCTTCAGCACCAGGCATTTCTGTTTCTCTCTCTGTCTCTCCATTCTGGCTCATTCTTCATCAGTCCATTCTTTGCGTCTGTATTCTGGTTCAAACTGATATGGTTCACGGACATTTTGGAAATAATTAGGCTCCTTGATGTCCTCGTATTGTGACATTTTTCAAAGTAATGAGTGTAAATAAGCATAAACGTTGAATAAAAGAGTAGGCTGAAGTACTGCTGGAGTTAGTTGTATTCACTGGCATTGACTAAAGACTATAGTAACAGCACAAAAGTGCATCTTGGTTTAGGAGTTCCAGAGTTCCAGAGTTCCAGTAACCAGAGGATAGGAGTTCATACAAAAAAAAAAATTGTAGAACAAAACCTTATTGCAAAACTTTCAAATATCCGTCTCGAAGACATCAGAAACATATTCCTAACCATTTTGTGTAAACTTTGTTTTTCTGTGACAGCTTTCATATGCTTCGTACCACTATGGACTGATGTTAATTGATTTTATGACAGATATATTATGCAGATATAATTTTTGTTGATCCCCCCAAAAAAAATGGTTCAATTCCCGTTTAATATGTTGTCTTGCGGGGCAACAAACCACGCCCACAAGGAACGCCTACTAGCAAATCCCACTATACAACATTCGTGAAAATTTGGTCAATTTCCCTAACCTTAACGCCAACTCTATTTCTTGAGGCGTAACTTGTAATCATGGTCATACTTTTTAAGGGGCGTGGTCTTAAATCCTGACTGATGTTTTATGTATTTGTTGTGGGCGTAACTTTTGCTGGGTCAGGGGCGTGGTTTGTAATCCTGCCGAACGCAGACGGATATATTAATCATAACTAGTTATTAATTATTAATAAATGATCCGATTGATTTATTCATAAATATATATTATTATTAATCCTTAATCAATAATAATGAGTATTATTTTGTGGGACCACTTAATTATGATGTCCTGTGAGCTTCAGTAGTGGATGTACATACAGCCTGAAAGCCCAGAGAGCTGGAAGTAATAGTTGCTAGCTAGCTATAGAAACACCAGTATCTCCAGTTAAGGTAAATGAAATACCTAGTTAGTACTAAAAGTTTTCAAAGTAATACTTTTAGTAGCCTTAGTAAAAAATCAGTCACCTCCGTGTTTGGGTTCTTGTGACTGTATACGACGATCTAAATTAAAGATGGCATGTTGTCGCTATTCCTCAGCAAATATGATGTTTCCTCTAAAGAAATAAAAAGGACTCAGTGATCATACAGACCTAGGTTAACTCATGGCCTCGATATATTCATTCGTAGACACATTCATTTAAAAGAAAGAAAGAAAGAAGCTTGTAATAACCTGAGACTACAGATAAATGTGACTTTTCCTGAAGTCCTGCCTGCAGGCGCGCGGCTGGGAGGCCCGGCTGGGAGGCACGGCTGTCTCACCACTGGGAAACGTGTTTCATATTTCATACGCTCGCTGGCTTCTGATGCCAACAGTCATTCTTATCCAGCCGGCTGAACACCGGGGGACGTGTGGCTTTTGTGTTTCTGTAGGTACGGAGCAGGTTCAGAGACGATAAGAGCAGAACTGTAATTCGTTTTCCAGCCCCATGATTTGCTCCTATTGTATGAGCACAGCGGTGCGATAAATCCCCTTCCGCATTAAATGACACCTCAGGTATTTTTCTTCCGCAACTTTCTCCCGCGAAATTCAGGCTACGTCCCAAATCGCACACTGCCGAATAAGTGCAAGACAAAAAAACCATACGCAGTCTGTGACTGGGACTTGTTGTTTTTGTGTGGAAGTGCGTGGCGCTAACGGCCTGCTGCACGTGGAAAGTGCTTGTCCTGGCTCGGAAACGTGTTTGTAATTGGGATCAATGGATCTGTATTAGAAATGATGGCGTTAATAATGGAGTCAAGATTTTTTCTTTCTTGCTGTGTAAGAAAGCGTTGCGCAGTGGCTCATGGGAAAAGCGACCTGATGGAGACGGCAATAGGTTTTGTCAGCAGTGGGAGCCCTGGCACTATAGAGACCGGAATATTTTATACTGTTTACAGCACGTGGCTCAACACACACACACACACACACACACACACACACAACGTTTGACTCTGTGTGTGTGTGTGTGTGGGGGGTGGGGTTATATGTGCTAATATATAAATATGGCCATTTATATATATATATATATCAAATGGACATATTTATATATTTAGGCAAATGTAATTCTTGTTCAAGCTTAAACCTCTTGCTGCTTATTATGTATATCCTGCGAGCTGTCAACTGTTTTTTTGTTTGTTTGTTTGTTTGTTTTTTACCATTTTCAATCACCACGCGAATACAGGCGTGGTGGCAAATCGTCCTGTCAATTGTTTCCGCGCATGCGCACTACACTTTTGCCCACCCATCAATTCATGCCTCTTCACAGCCTATAGGCTGTGTTAATGCTGCAGGCATTTTGTGATCATAAAACTCCATATCAGAATATCGCCTGTAGTTTGATCCTGGAAGCATTCGACGATTAAGTCACAGTAATTAATTGGACAATAAAAAGAGAAGACCTATAAATGTGCGCTCTAGTAGGACACTTTGATAAGGTAGGACAAATACCGGGATGTCCTTCCTCAGTAAGTGATCTAGGAGTGCTTTAATTCCAGATGGCTGCATACTGTAGCTATAGTATGGACTAAATAATGCATTGTACAGGCAATTGAAGCCATTATCTCATAAATGAGTATAGGTAGATCGCACTATACAGCACTGTACAGACTGTTTTATTACAAGTGTGTGTATGTGTGTGTGCTGGATGTAGCCGTACATCCGAGGTCTCCCTACGGACACGCGCCGTTCACTCTTGCCTGGGCGCGAGCGCGCCACCCCTTCTGTGTCTGCGCTCAGCCAATCAGATTTCACACGCGCGTGGCAGGGCGCTCCTTAAATGGTGTGAAGGAAATGGGATGCTCGCACTAGCTCTCTCGGTTTTAGGCAGGGCGCTGTAATATTTTTGTTTGTTTTGTTTTGTTTATCGTTTTATTTCACGTTTCGGTTTCCGTCGCGCGTTCAGGAAAGGACAGAAAAATCTCTGCCACGCGCAAGCTTCAATTTCCGCCGCGCGCGCGCACACCCCCCCCACACACACACGCGCACACACTCGCACAGAAATACGCCACTGTCTCATTTATTGTTCTGAGCGTTCCGTCAGCGTCCGAGTGTCCTTGGGAGAACCTCAGCACCTCGCCGTAGCCTAAAGTCCTCCTGACCTCCTTTACTCCAAGTGTCAAAGCCCGGAAACCAGAATGGTCATGGTGAGTAACGGAGCAGATTTATTATTGCTGTTATTTACAGCATCCCGATTCTCTCAAGGTAGGGAGAAAAAAAAAACACTAAACGTGTTCCTTAAAATCCGCTCCGTTTATCTCCTGCTAAAATAATTCAGAAGTTGTTTTCTTTTTGTTATAATGAAATGAGGGATGAGGACAGAAATGGTGCAATTCAGTATTCCAGTATTCAGCATTGAACTCTCCCTAGATATTATTACAGCTCCGGTAGGCAATCGAGGTGTGTGTGTGCGTGTGTGTGTGTGTGTGTGTTTCAGGCTCTTCTACAAAGAGCAACTGAGATGTTCCCCCAAATCCGTTGCTTTTCTAACCACTATGTGTTTTTGTCTTGTTTGGTTCGGTTTGTTTTTGTTTGTTTTGTGTAGTGTTCCTCATTTAAAAGGGTGCACAGGAGCAGTTCACTTTTTCACTTCATGCATGCGCTGTGGAGCGCAGCGTAGTAGATATCTGTGTGACTTGTGTAAGCTCAAATGCATCCACTCTTGCATTTTCAAGTGGGTCTTAGGATATCCAGCTAGCACAGAAATCAAAACATTTTCAAATACAATGCAATGTTATGTTATTGTACCGGTGATTTGATGAGAAGACATCCTAAAACCCTCCCTGTACCTACAGGCTTGATACTTTTCTTTAAAAAATAAAAATAAATTATATATATATATATATATATTGCAAAGCCTGGAAAGAGTGTGCATTAAAGAAATCAGCGTTAATTGGCGTTATGTAAATTATATATTAGCGATGGTTCAATTTTTAGGCGTGTGAGTGTGTCTGAAGAGGGTTTAGCCATCCTGCTGAAATCAGTGCATGCTTTTAGTGTGCATGCATTAGTGGTTAATTTATATACCCAGTGCTGCGCAGGCATCCTATCAGCGTAGTGCCTGTAAGTGCACACTCAAGCACGGAGCTCAGCAGCGATTGATTGGTTTTGCTGGTACGGGGGGGGGGAGGAAAAAAAAGGTTTCTCCTCTTTGCCAAGGCGTCAGTGCTCCTGTCTGCCGTGCTGCCAGAGCGAAAGGTGTTAATTTTCCAGGGGAGTGGAGATGACAGGCAGCTGCGGCAGCCAGTGATGGTATCGGGGTGGGTGGGGCAACATCGACTGCACCCAATGACGAGGGAGCTGGGAGTGGGGCTGCAGCGTTTGGCTCGCGCCGAAGCCTGTGCATTCACAAGCAGCTGTGCTCAGAGGAGGAATGCCCACTCTTGCTCTTGCTCGCCGCACGCTGCCTCACTACCGCTGAGCCGCATTCAGACAGACAGAGAGAGACAGGGAGAACGAGAGAGCTCAGAGAGAGAGGGGACATTTACACCGCTGCGGGAGAGAACCCTGCTCGCCGGCTCACAAATGGAGTGGAATGGGTTTAAAATGGTAAGGATGCTGCTGCAGTGATTTGTCCCTCTCTTCGTGTGTGTGTGTGTGTGTGGGGGTTTTTGTGGGGGGTTGCGCGGTTTTTGGTTACCTTCCGCGCTGCAGTAACCGCATTAGACGTTCTCCCACTTTCTCCTTATCGTTCTCTTTCTGTGTGAGAAGCACTTGGCCTCTAGAAATCTGGATGAAGGAGAAGGGAAAGAGGAATAAAGGAGGGATGAGGAGAGGCAGGACAGGGCGGCTGCAGCTTGTTTGATGTCTGCTTTTAAAACCTGTTTTACGACTAAGGAGGCATGCAGAATCTTAATGAACACCTTTAGATCTGCACTCACTCTCTCTAACCAGTGCGGGAGATCTTTGGTGCAGATTTACACACAGTGTGTGTGTGTGTGGAGCTCATTTTTTCCCTAATTTGTCTAGGCTATAGTTGAACAAATTTGTGCTTATTTACAGAAATATTTTCGTGGTGATGCTCGATGTGGATGCAGATTGTGGAACTGCATGGCAGCGTGCATTTTTTTGCATGAGTTTGTAAATGAGTATGAGTGGGAGTGACCCAGCATGTGACAACGAAGCGCACGCGTGCGTGTGTGTGCGTGTGTGTGTGTGTGTGTGTGTGCGTGTGTGTAAATGTATGACACTGTTTCTGTATGTTTCGCTTTGTGTAAACATGTGTGAAGATCAACAGCTGTGTGTACATTTGCTGGAAATAGCATTGTGGGGGTAATTGAGCAGACTGCAGTGTACATGCATGTTTTTTTTTTGTGTGTGTGTGTGTGTGTGTGTGTGTGTGTGTGTGTGTGTGCGTGTGTGCGTGTGTGCGTGTGTGTGTGTGTGTGTGTGTGTGTGTGTGCATCCATTGTTGACTAAGGGCTCAGAGGCTGCCTCGCCCGGCTGTCACCAGGCTAGTAAGAGACTGTGCCTGCCAGGAACCAACTCTCCCCACGAGGGAGGGAGAGAGCGAGAAGGAGAGAGAGAGAGAAGGAGAAAAAACTACAAAACTACCCAAAATCCGAAAACACTAGGCCTATGTTATCAACATCTGTTCAGATATTAGCAGGACAGTGTAATTGCAGGGTAGTTGATGGCTAATATTGCACGCGTTAATTGTTGAAATAAAATGACACGACTGTCAAACATTAGACAAGATCTGAACATTTTTCAAACAACATCCTCCTCTGCTGCTTAGCGACTTTTACAGTTTGGTTATTTGTATCCAAAATGTGGGCAGCATTATTCTTTTTTTTTTTTTTTTTTTTTTCAGGCGAATATTTGGCCGTTTGTGTGTGGGCTTTAACATGCAATCAAAATGCTAATTGAAAAGGGAGCGATTTCCAGCAGTGAATCCTGCTTTACCTTATGCTGTCTTTCTTCTTGTGTGTGTTTGTGTGTGTGTAGTATAGTAGCGAGTGTTGAAGGATTCAGGGGGCGTACAGATGGGTAGAGAGAAAGCGTTCCTAGATGTTTTAGATGCTGAATTGATTAGCGCACCTCCTCCGCAGTCCCCTGCTCCCATGACCGCTGAGCACAGTCCCCCCCTTTTCTCTCTCCGCTGCTGATCTCCTCCCTCGCTTCTTTCTTCTCTCCAACTCCTCTCTTCCGTACTCAAGCCACACCAGTCTACTCCAGGGCTTTATCCTTTATTGTCCAGCTCCAAGGTTGCATATCAATGCTAATAAGTCCGTGGCTAGAATGAATATTAAAAGGCAGAGCATCGAGGCGCAGGTGGGCAGCAGAGAGAGAGAGAGAGAGAGAGAGAACAAGAAAGACTGACCGCTGAGCGTTCAGGGCCAGGCAGCATGGGTGAGAGAATAGCTCCAGGAAGTGTGATGGCTGGGCGGGAGACTTTGCACCCTTCTCCCCCAGAGCGTGACTGCACATGACACCGGAGTGACACAGTGGGCCAGTTTATTTATTTCAGAGTGAAGAAAAGGGAGCGAATCTGTGACCGAGAAAGAAGTGAAGGATGGAAAGAAGTGGGTGAAAGAAATGGCACCCTACAGTACTCTCTATTCCTTACAAATTATGAAGGCAATATGGATTTGTCACTAACTTACTGCAGTGCGTGGTGGGATTTAGTGCGCTGACTGTCACATTATACTGCATATGCACATTTATTATATTACATAGTAAAAACATAACTAGTACAATATATAGGGAATAGGGTGTGGTTAAAGAGAGTAAAAGAACTAATTAAAAAGGCTGATGTTTCCCAGAGGGATCCGTCTCTCTCTACTGTGTCCATCCGTAACTACTTTATTCCACTGCAGGAGAGCAAAATGACTATTTTGTGCTGCCCTTCCCCATCGGCCTCAGGTGGTGGCGCTGTAGTGCCTTTATGTGCATGCTTTCTGCAGCTTCACCTATAGTCCTCTATGCACTTTTCAGTGCTCAAAGCACAGCTACAATTACAAAAGTATTTCCATTATATTGTTTAAAGCCAAATTAAATAACTACATCAATTGAAACGTGACTATATGTTATTCAAATGAACTGTTCTGATCATACTACTCTACTACTTAGTAATGAATCAGTAGTTATTGTTTGGATTGCACATTTTACACATGTAGGTTGTTTTTTTGTTTAGTTTTTTTAGTATCTGCATACTTTAGCCAGATTAAAACACACCACTCAATACAATTGACTACACAGAGATACACAGAGAGACAATTTCATGACTGACGCATGATCACAGCATTTATATCTGCATGTACATATCTGCTCATGGAGCGGACACGTGGCCTGTGAGAACACGCTGAGGATGCAATGAAAATAGGCTATATACTGCACACACACTCAGAAGCTATAGTCTTAACATGTTTGTTCTGCACTGTAGGGATAAAGGAATTTAAAAAAACAAAAAAAACCACAATGCAACAACTGTAATTTATTTCGTCTTGGGAGATTCAGTCAGTTAAATCCAAGGCTCTAGTGCAACAGAGAGTTCTGATTTATTATTCTCTTTTTTCATCATTTAACCTTTATTTAACCTTCGTAATCACATTCAGTTAAAAATCTTTTACAAGCGAGCATCGGTCGAAAAGAAGATAGCACGGTAACACTTATAACAGCACTGTGAAATGAATAAAAACATGCTTTATGTGCTATTATTACTTTTAATCTCAATTTGTTAATATTCCGTTTATTTGATTATCGTTTATAATAGAAACTCTAACCTCAGCGTATAGTTATGTCTTTGTTACAAAAAAATCATTAGCCTTACCAACTTCATATGGTATTTTCTTTAAGATGAAATATACTCTAAAGTATATTTCCCCTATATTTCTCTACACACCGATGGGAAATAGCACCGATGAAGTTCAAGTCCCGACACTGACAAGTAACTGACGAGATAAATACACAGGAACTTTGTGCTCAGCGATTCTTTTTGTAGATGAGTTTGTGCGTCGGTTCATGGTTTAAAGTCACGCTGACTTTTTTGATAAGGCCACATTAAGAGGTCTTTAATGGGATAAGACTAAGTTGACAGTTATTATAGCTTTTCATTATCTCATGAAGCTCAGTTGGCATAAAATGAAGTTGGGTAATTTTGGGAGCCTTGACATCTTTCAGATGGCAAATTATCTTAGGTAAGCAAAGGTTAAGAAGCCAAGTGTATTCAAACAAAATCTGCTCTGCTCATTGTCAGAATTTAATGCTTCCCTTTTTCTTCTTTTTTTTTAAGCAGACTTAATTTTTGTGTGAAAAGCTAAATATACATGAATACCAGCAAAACGTTTTAGTTAAAATTTTAATAGGCTTCCACAGTGATTTCTCTCATTTATTCATCTGCATTCTCCCTGCAGATAGCTGAGGCGAAAGAGAACGAGACGGCAAGAGGGGGAGAAAGGGAGTGTGTGCTCTTAAGCAGGCTTCACAAGCCTAATTCCTCTGGCGCAAATTCAAAGTGCCATGCACAGACAGGCGATAATCAGCTAGATACACTCTCTCTCTCTCTTTCTCTCTCTCTCTCTCTATCTCTCACACACACACACACACAATATGCACAGTTGACATGCAAAGCCATGGTTCTTGGATGGTCTCACCTACTGCTGCCTCACTAAATCCGTATTCCACACACCACCGTCCGTAAGGCTGATTATCATTCAGCACTCGTCGTCACATGTGGAAGGAAGATTTCCTTTTATTTCTGCCTTCGTTCCTCTTCTCTCTCAGCCTCTGTCCATCTCTCTTACTCTCTTTCTCTGTCTTCCTTTGACTCTTTCACCCCTTCGCTGTCCTCTCCGTTTCCCTCTGTCCCCCTCCCTTCATCCCTCCCACCAATGTGTTTTGGCATTCGTACAGACGTTCGGATTTGAGCGGCAGCCTCTCCTGAGACTGCGCGCAAATTGCACATTTTCTCCGATCTACATTTTACACCCCAGGAAACGACAGCAAAGGTGGCATAGGCAGCAGCAGGCAAGCTCTTACCGCAAGCTTTCAGCGATAGCTGCTCATAAGCTCACCTGCTGTGGGGCAAGAAAGGACATCTCAAGGTCATTCATTCACATGACAGCAGCATGTATCGTACGTCTATGAATATGAATTGAAGTGACAAAATGTCTATCTCTAGCACATGGGGATGAAAGGATTAACACCCGGGTTGCTCAGTCATTACTGCGACATGCTAATCTCAAGTTTGAGCAGTTTGAATGAAAAGTGAAGTGTTCTCGGTTTCTCTGGGAACAGAGGGAATAAAATGAGCAAAAACCAGAAACATAAGCAAAAATGGTGACGGTTAGTATAAATGTCAAAGACGGTTCTAGCCTCTGAATGCTAGCGGCACAAGGCCAAAGTTCAGGGAAGTTAAGGCTTTTCGCTCCGTACCACATGGCTATTCCCACAACGCAGACTGACAGAGAAAGGGCAAGCGGTACGACGCAAAAAATCATCTTGATCAAAACAGTAACCATAGATACAATATTGCTGGCATTTCAAAAAGGTATTGTATTGTGCGAAGTCTTGCCCTTAGAGATCTCTCTGTGGCTGTAGATATCTCGCTGTCAGCCCGAGTTAGCTTGATTAGTGTTAGGAACAGACCCAGTGCATGTTGCTTTCTTACCTCGGAGCAAATGTGTTTTTATAATTTCCTTTGCTTTCTGCTTTCATTTCCGCGCAGCAGGTTTATTGTCTTAACTGTCTGACTTAAGTGCTTCAAATGAACGCTAACGAAAAGTGAAATACACGACACCAACAAGCACTTCCAAAATTAAGTGAATAATTTACACCGACTGGAGAGTTTAAAAAACGGCTTCTCGTACTTACGCACTCAGCATGTAAACTCCAGTGAGCTGCACTGCTATATATAAATTCCCGTCGCATTCTGTATGAGCAGCGATTGTCCGCTATGGACATTTTCAATTAAACTGTAGCCCACTACTAGAAGATGAATCTGCTATTTTGAATTCATGCCACATTTTGTGCTTTTGTTGAGATTCTGCAGGGGAGTTATATCCTCAGCCATGAGACTCCATTAGCTCTTTGTTTTTCTGCTGCAGCTTTGCCTCAATACCCTCCAGTATATTCCGACCAATAATTTAGAAACAAAGACATCTTTCAGTGTTGTTTGGATAAAAAAAAAAGATTGTGACTGGATTACAGGATGAGCTTAGGTAAATTAAGACCCTTAAAATCTCAAAAGGCATTTTGTTAACTATAGTAAGTATACACTCACTGGCCACTTCAATAGGAACACCGGTGTAGCCCTCAAATAACCACCTATTGCAACCACGGTGAGCAGAAAAGCATCTCGGAATGCACAGGATCTTGAACTTTGGGGTCGGTGGGCTACAACTTCAGAATACCACACACCATTCCTGTTAGCCAGGAACAAGTAATTGAGGCTACAGTGGCTACAGGTTCACTGAAACTGGATAGTTGAACTTCGCCTGGTCTTTCCCATCTTCAGCTGTCTAGTTTCGGTGAGCTTGTGCCCACTGTTGCCTCAGGTTGTAAAGAGTGGTTATTTGAGTCATCAGCACAGTTGTAAAGAGTGGTTATTTGAGTCATCAGCACAGTTGTAAAGAGTGGTTATTTGAGTCATCAATACGGTTGTAAAGAGTGGTTATTTGAGTCATCAGCACAGTTGTAAAGAGTGGTTATTTGAGTCATCAATACGGTTGTAAAGAGTGGTTATTTGAGTCATCACTAGGGTTGTAAAGGATGGTTATTTGAGTCATCATAACGGTCGTAAAGAGGGGTTTTTCGAGACGTCAGTACGTTTTAAAGAGTGGTTATTTGAGTTGTCATTACGGTTGTAAAGAGTGGTAATTTGAGTCATCACTATGTTTGTAAAGAGTGGTTATTTGAGTCATCAGTACGGTCGTAAAGAGTGGATATTTGAATCATCATATGGTGGTAAAGAGTGGTTATTTGAGTCATTAGTACGGTTGTAAAGAGTGGTTATTTGAGTCATCAGTACGGTTGTAAAGAGTGGTTATTTGAGTCATCAGTACGGTTGTAAAGAGTGGTTATTTGAGTCGTTGCTATGGTTGTAAAGAGTGGTTATTTGAGTCTTCAGTACAGTTGTAAAGAGTGGTTATTTGAGTCATTAGTACAGTTGTAAAGAGTGGTTATTTGAGTCGTCAGTGTGTTGTAAAGAGTAGTTATTTGAGTCATTAGTACGGTTGTAAAGAGTGGTTATTTGAGTCATTAGTACAGTTGTAAAGAGTGGTTATTTGAGTCATCAGTACGGTCGTAAAGAGTGGTTATTTGAGTCATCAGTACGGTTGTAAAGAGTGGTTATTTGAGTCATTAGTACAGTTGTAAAGAGTGGTTATTTGAGTGTCACAGTGTTGTAAAGAGTGGTTATTTGAGTCATCAGTACGGTTGTAAAGAGTGGTTATTTGAGTCATTAGTACAGTTGTAAAGAGTGGTTATTTGAGTCATCAGTACGGTTGTAAAGAGTGGTTATTTGAGTCATCAGTACGGTTGTAAAGAGTGGTTATTTGAGTCATTAGTACAGTTGTAAAGAGTGGTTATTTGAGTCGTCAGTGTGTTGTAAAGAGTAGTTATTTGAGTCATTGCTACGGTTGTAAAGAGTGGTTATTTGAGTCATTAGTACGGTTGTAAAGAGTGGTTATTTGAGTCATCAGTACGGTTGTAAAGAGTGGTTATTTGAGTCATTAGTACAGTTGTAAAGAGTGGTTATTTGAGTCGTCAGTGTGTTGTAAAGAGTAGTTATTTGAGTCATTAGTACGGTTGTAAAGAGTGGTTATTTGAGTCATTAGTACAGTTGTAAAGAGTGGTTATTTGAGTCATCAGTACGGTCGTAAAGAGTGGTTATTTGAGTCATCAGTACGGTTGTAAAGAGTGGTTATTTGAGTCATTAGTACAGTTGTAAAGAGTGGTTATTTGAGTCGTCAGTGTGTTGTAAAGAGTGGTTATTTGAGTCATCAGTACGGTTGTAAAGAGTGGTTATTTGAGTCATTAGTACAGTTGTAAAGAGTGGTTATTTGAGTCATCAGTGTGTTGTAAAGAGTGGTTATTTGAGTCATCAGTACGGTTGTAAAGAGTGGTTATTTGAGTCATTAGTACAGTTGTAAAGAGTGGTTATTTGAGTCGTCAGTGTGTTGTAAAGAGTAGTTATTTGAGTCATTGCTACGGTTGTAAAGAGTGGTTATTTGAGTCATTAGTACGGTTGTAAAGAGTGGTTATTTGAGTCATCAGTACGGTTGTAAAGAGTGGTTATTTGAGTCATTAGTACAGTTGTAAAGAGTGGTTATTTGAGTCGTCAGTGTGTTGTAAAGAGTAGTTATTTGAGTCATTGCTACGGTTGTAAAGAGTGGTTATTTGAGTCATTAGTACGGTTGTAAAGAGTGGTTATTTGAGTCATCAGTACGGTCGTAAAGAGTGGTTATTTGAGTCATCAGTACGGTTGTAAAGAGTGGTTATTTGAGTCATCAGTACAGTTGTAAAGAGTGGTTATTTGAGTCATCAGTACAGTTGTAAAGAGTGGTTATTTGAGTCGTCAGTGTGTTGTAAAGAGTGGTTATTTGAGTCATCAGTACGGTTGTAAAGAGTGGTTATTTGAGTCATTAGTACAGTTGTAAAGAGTGGTTATTTGAGTCATCAGTACGGTTGTAAAGAGTGGTTATTTGAGTCATCAGTACAGTTGTAAAGAGTGGTTATTTGAGTCATCAGTACAGTTGTAAAGAGTGGTTATTTGAGTCATCAGTGTGTTGTAAAGAGTAGTTATTTGAGTCATTACTGCAGTGTAAAGAGTGGTTATTTGAGTCATTAGTAATGGGTTTAAAGAGTGGTTATTTGAGTCATCAGTACGGTTGTAAAGAGTGGTTATTTGAGTCATTAGTACAGTTGTAAAGAGTGGTTATTTGAGTCATCAGTGTGTTGTAAAGAGTAGTTATTTGAGTCATTGCTACGGTTGTAAAGAGTGGTTATTTGAGTCATTAGTACGGTTGTAAAGAGTGGTTATTTGAGTCATCAGTACGGTTGTAAAGAGTGGTTATTTGAGTCATTAGTACAGTTGTAAAGAGTGGTTATTTGAGTCATCAGTGTGTTGTAAAGAGTAGTTATTTGAGTCATTGCTACGGTTGTAAAGAGTGGTTATTTGAGTCATTAGTACGGTTGTAAGGGTTATTTGAGTATCAGTACGGTTGTAAAGAGTGGTTATTTGAGTCATCAGTACGGTTGTAAGAGTGGTTATTTGAGTCATTAGTACGTTGTAGAGTGGTTATTTGAGACAGTGTGTTGTAGAGTAGTTATTTGAGTTAGGTTAAGAGTGGTTATTTGATATTAGTACGGTAAGAGTGGTTATTTGAGTCATCAGTACGGTTGTAAAGAGTGGTTATTTGAGTCATCAGTACGGTTGTAAAGAGTGGTTATTTGAGTCATTAGTACAGTTGTAAAGAGTGGTTATTTGAGTCATCAGTGTGTTGTAAAGAGTAGTTATTTGAGTCATTGCTACGGTTGTAAAGAGTGGTTATTTGAGTCATTAGTACGGTTGTAAAGAGTGGTTATTTGAGTCATCAGTACGGTTGTAAAGAGTGGTTATTTGAGTCATCAGTACGGTTGTAAAGAGTGGTTATTTGAGTTACCATAGCCTTCCTGTCAGTTCAAACCAGTCTGGCCGTTCACTTCTAAAGTCCCTCATCAACAAAGCATTTCCACCTGCAGAACTGCCATTCACTATGTTTTTTGTTTTTTGGTTGTTTGTTTTTTTACCTCGTACCCAACTCAGTTGTGGGTAAATGTGAAAAAATCCCAGGAGATCAGCAGTTTCAGAAATATTCAAACCAGCCCTTGATGCTCTTGACTTGTATTTGCAAAAATTTGATACATTACACTGCTGCCACTTGACTAGCTGATTGGATAATAGCACGAATGAGCAGATACAATGTACAAATGTTTCTATTAATGTGGCCGGTGAGGGTTTACAGATAGATAGATAGTTCACATATATATAATCATTGTGCTAATTTTCTCCTTTTTGAATATTGTATCAGTAATACAGTGCATGGACAAGTTCTTCAGCAACATCCTATCAAGATAACATTGTTACAGGAAACCTTGTGGTAGATTTATTATTTATTTCGTGTATGAGTTGCTGAGACAATGGGTTTGTTTTTTAATGAAATGTCTGGCAGATACTCTATAAATGTAATAAATAATCTGGAGCTTACATATACATGGGTGCCTGGGCATTTGTATAGTCTTGTTCACAAACCATAAACCGTACGACTTTGAGCACATCTGTATGGCACTGCTAGCAGATTGAGTATCTTCTAATACTTGTCTGTCACTTTAACATTAAATCCGATAAAATATATTAAACGACTGCTCCAGCTAATTACTCAGTCAGACTTGTATCAGTGACCTGTGTGTTGAAAACTGATGCAGCGGTGCAGATTTGAATCAATAATTAGATTGTTTTCCTGTGACAAGATGTACACTTGCTTGTATTGATTTCAATATACAGCAAGGGAAAGTGGCTGACCAACAAAATGAACCTGGCTTGCCTGCTGATATTAAAAAGTTTAATAAAAACCTGCAGGATGCAGGAATTGTAAGTAAAAATAATACATTTTTCGTAATACTCAGAGGACTTCTGAAATCAATAGAGCATTTTAAAACGGAACAGAGGAGAATAGTAAAGAAAAAGAGGAGTGTGGGGGTAGAAGAAAGAGGGGAAGAGGGAGCTGTAAGAAAGGAGAAAGGAGTGTTAATGAAGGGAAAAGTCTCTCAGTAGTAGCAAAGAGAGGAGCAGCTGCAGGAAGATGAGGACACTGAGATTAGATTAGCGCAACTTCAGCCACACTTCAGGGCCTGTGTGTGTGTGTGTGTGTGTGTGTGTGTGGGTTCAGGAGCACGTCTTATCCTCTCAGGAACTCGAAGCTGCAGTCAGCACATTTTCCCTTCTACTGACTCCCACCCTTTACTCGCAGGCTCTTTGCACAGCTTTTAATACCTTGCGACAATGAACAAATATTACCCTAATGGCTTAAAAAGAGGGAACTATAAATGCAAACGTGTTTTGTTATAGTGTACTGCATTCATACTAGTTCCTTGCTATATCCAGCAAGGGTTCAGGTTTAAATTTAGATGTGAGCAAACAGTGACAAGACAAGTGAGCCACCCTGTAAGTGACTCCACCCCCTCAACTCAGAATTCCTATTCAAGCTACAGTACATCCACATTGATCCGGATAGATCCGAAAACTGCATTTTCATTTCATTTTCATTTCAAACGCTTTCCGTCTGCACTTGCGTTGTGAAACGTTTTCCAAAAAATGCTCGTCCACACTGAAACTAGAGGTCGACCGATAGTGGATTTTACAGATAACGATAACTGAGTTGGGCGGTGCCTGCCGATAGTCGATTAATCAACCGATAATTTCGATAGTCGATTAATCAACCGATAATTTTTTAATCGATACTGAATGAAAACATAGCACTCGAATTAAAATACTGCTGAACTGAATGAAAGATAAAAATTTTAACTGTACCATGAAAATTTTTTAAACGGAATAAATTTATAGATATTATTATATATTAACTGTTAATAAATATTGAAGTAAATAAACGAAATACATCCAAAATTAATCAAAAAACACCCCAAATAACACAACCAAATTTGTCAGTGGTAGTTTTTATTTTGCCTCTAGAAGCCACTTTCGTACAGTATAAGACAGCTGATTCTTCTCAGCCGCTCTCGCAACGGACACAAACCAGGAAAAACTCTGTGTGGATGTTTGCCGATAACCAGCAGTTCCATACATAAGATATCGCTGCAGATTAATTGGCAAAACCAATCAATTATATAAAAAGTCCTCCATCTTGTTTGTTTTGAGTCAAATGTGTCACATGAGAGGGTCACATGACTAAAAATACATCTTAGCTTTTGAATATCTCCGTTTTCTCCATCCACACTACAGCGCAAGAACAGCGTTTTCCAAATGGATCCACTTGTTAGAGTGTTTTCGAAAAGCTCCCAAAAACGCCGCCCGAGTGTGGACAGAAAGCCGAAACATAGAGTAAAAGGTGCGTCTTCAAATTTATCAGGATTAACATGGATTTAGCCTCAGACAGTCAGGAAGGTCTCCTCAAATCTTCACATGATGCACACGAAGTTCTGCACATGATGTCAAACCAACATGGCTGCTCACAGTAGCACTTCTTAACTTTTAAATGAGTCATGCTCTATATACAAGTATCTGCTTTAGATTAATCAACATGCAAACATATTCGCTTGTTTAATCTATAACACTAACTATTAGAGATGCAACGATACAAAATTTCTCAGCTGATACTGATAATCGATTATTCAGAGTGATATCGGCCGATAACCGAAAGTTCTGCCTTTTATCCCTTCTTTTAAATGAATAATAATTAATTCCACAATTCTGAAAGAAATGCAAATAAAAACTTTCTCTCCATTTCAACAAGTTGTTTCACAGTAACTGGTCTCATAAACAGAAAACACATTACTCTAATTAACATTGACACATGAACTAAATTCTGAAGATGAAATTAAGATTTCTTAACTTATTTAATGTTATATATGTTAACATTGAGTGAATTCTAAAAAAAAAAAAAAAAACCTCCTGTTAGTCTCACATTCACTGACCACAAACAAAATCATTTCTACTTCATCACTGAACATCAAACTGGTAATGTATAATATAAACTTTTTTTAATGATATTAACTCATATTAACATTACTTGGATATGATATATACTACTCTACAAATATATTTTTCTGTGCAATATATACTTTTTTTGTCAATTCAATACAAGCAGCTTGGCAAAAGAAATTAATTTGACTTGACGCCGAATCTCCTGCTTCACTGCTGCAGCGTCCGGTGTAAAATTTTATCAGTGCAGAGATTACAGAGATTACAAACTGCAATTTTGTCGTCATTCCGCACAAGAGACATCTTCTTTACGAAATCAATGTGTTTTCCCGACTTCTTTTGATTGACAGGATATAATTGGCCCTGATCATCGGATGTTTTTAAACTATCGGCCGATGGCTTATATCGTGAAAAATAGCCTTTACATCGGTGCATCTCTAACTATACAGTTCATTGTTTTGAGGAAAACGTACTGTAAGTTGCTCATTGCTATTGTTTTCTTTGGGATGTTTGAAATGATATTATCATTAAAGGTTCAGAAACAATATAAAAAAAATTCAAACTACACTTTTAAATACAAACTTCTGAAATAGCAGTGCATATGTTCTTGTCAAGTGGGGGAAATAAAGCTAGTTACAGTGCATGTGTGTGTGTGTGTGTGTGTGTGTGTGTGTGTGTGTGTGTGTGTGTGTGTGTGTGAAGCGTGAGCTAGTGGAACATGGCAGAGAGATGCTGCACAGGTGCACCAGCATTCTGCTACCTGCCAACTACCTGCAGCCATGTCAACAGAGCACCTGGAGCTGACACAGCTTAAGCCAAGTGCACACACAGACAAAATTTAATATACACACACACACACACACGTGTACATGCAGATGCTGTAGCTACAACCCAGCGGCCTGGATACGTAGAGAGAAACTAAAGCACAGCACTCACATAATCTTGTGCTGCGAGCTGTGCTGCGTAAAGCAAAGATTCCCCAGTGCACCTCCAGCAAGGTCACCTTTACTTCAACAGAGATCCCTCACTGCTAGTGTGGCACACACAGTGCTCTGTGTGTACTAAGAAAACAGAGGAGTGGTATATAAAAATAAAGGCAATGTGAGACTGAATGAACAGCGTAGCCATGATTGGCAGATGAAGGCAAGGCCAAACGCTCTTCCTTTTGATCATGAACTCTGAACATGAGCCGTATTTCCTAATAACAATGCCATTGACAGAAATAGCTTCAGATCCTCTCAGCTATTATGCGAGACTAGCATGCCATCTAATGAGGCTTTCTCAGTAACATCAAAAATTCATGCAGTATTAATGGAGGTATGGGCAGCTAGTGTTAAGGCTTGTGGAGTTCTTGCACACACACACTGAAGGAAATGAGCACAACCGTGCACTACAACAGCAGCAACATAATGTTACAAAGCAGTCAGAAGTTATTCATTTTCAGTGGAAAGCTGGCAATTTCCAGCGACAGTATGGGAAGCGGCCATTAAGACACAACAAGACTGATCAAAGCATAATCTACATTTTGGTATATCAAGTCCTTTATGCTTGTAACATAAGTAGCAGAAATTAGGAAGAGCAACAACAACAACAACAAAAAAAAACTGAAGAATTTGTCATTGTTATTCTAGTAGAGAGTGATGCACTATATGCATTTAATATGCAAGCATTTCCCATCAGAATTGTATTTTTTATTGGAAGTAATCAGATCAAATGGGTGGTTTTTTAAATACATTCGGTAGCTAGCTTAAGTGAAACCATGGCAAGCAGTAGTAAACTAAAGATAGGACCATCCACAAGCTACCAGCATAGAGAGATTTGAGCGACATGAGGCGAAAAATTGCAGCCGGTGTTAGCACAGCATAAGGCACTGGCTGCCTAGGCAGGAGGCCAAAATCTCTCACATTTAAGCTGGAAGCCAGAGCAGCGAGCCACTGGAGCCACATAAATTCAAGTGTCGCATCAAGATGGTCACCAATTTTCTGCTTGCCTTAGTGCGGAGCTGGGAAGCAGCCAGTTTCCAAATGAAGTCAGCCATCCCATATTGGACTGGACCGGACTGGACTGGAGGGTTTTTTCCTTCCTTTGAGGATCCAGTCAAGAGCAGGGAATGAAAGGTTATATTGGACCAAATGTGGGCACAGTGAAAGGGTGCATTGACCAGAAAACAATTAAACAGTTCACCAGATTTTAAAATAAATATTCCACAGAATCATCCATTAGGTTAGATATTGTGATTCGGATGTAACTCACGATGAAAGTTCATTTAAATTACACTCATCGTCCACTTGAATAGTAACACTTGTACACCTGCTCATTTATACAGTTATCCAATCAGCCAATCATGTGGCAGCAGCACAACGCATAAAATCATGCAAGAGATTCAGTAAATGTTTACATCAAATATCAGAATGGAGAAAAGGTATGATCTGTGTGACTTGAACCTTGGCATGTTTGTTGGTGTCAGATGGGCTGGTTTGAGTATTTTCTAAAACTGCTGATCTCATGCGAATCTCAAATACGACAGTCTCTATAGTTCACACAGAATGTCGTGAAAGACAAAAAAAAACAGTGTGGGTGGAAATGCCATGTTGGAAAGAATTACTCATATAAACACTCTTTACAACCATGTTGAGCAGAAAAGCATGTCAGCATGCACAAAACATAGAACCTTGAGGTGGATGGGCTACAACAGCAGAAAACCACATTGGGTTCCAGTCATGCCAGCCAAGAACAGGAATCTGAGGATATAATGGGCACAGCCCATCTTCAGCTGTCCAGTTTGGTTGAGTCTGTGTTCTTGATAGCCTGAGATTCTTGTTTTTGGCTGACTGGAGTGAAACTTGATGTGGTCTTCTGCTGTTATAGTCCATCCACCTCAAGGTTTGATGTGTTGTGCATTCTGGGATGCTTTTCTGCTCACCACAGTTGTAAAGAGTGATTATATGAGTTACTATATTCTTCCTGTCAGCTCAGACTAGTCTGGTCATCGTCCTCCGCTCACAGGATGTTATTTTTTTTTGTCTTTTACACCATTCTGTGGAAACTCTAGAGACTATCATGTGTGAAAATCTCAGTAGATCAGCAGTTTCTGAAATACTCAAACCTGGCACCAACAATGTTGTTAAAGTTAAAGAGATGTCTTTTCTCCATTCTGTTTGATGTGGACATTAACTGATGCTCTTTCACCCGTATCTGCATGAGTTTACGCGCCGTGCTTCTGCCACATGATTGGCTGATTGGTTAACTGAATAAATGTGCAGGTGTACAGGTGTTCCTATTAAAGTGGACGGTGAGCGTATGTATAATTAAGCAGGATTGTAGTAGCCTCATAACATTGTTTGAACATCCTTGCTACCACATTAGCCATGCTGTCAGATTAGGTGCTAATTCACCTCTGTTGACGCGGTGCAGGAAAGGTTAATTTAAGGCCAACATGGATCCATGCACAGCAATCGAATGCAGCCAGGGAGAGGGAGAGAACGAGAAAGAGGGCAGCTGGCTGGGTTTAGGGTATGAGAGTAGGCAGGGGGAAGACACAGGTGTCTCTCTAAAGCTGTAGCCCAGAGGAAAAACACAGGCAGTGCCACTGATTCTACCAGTCTCATATCCTCTCTGCTCTCTTCTTTTATTCTAGCATCATAACCTCTTCTCCACTCTCATCCTCGCATGTGCTTCACTCCCACCTCCTCACCTCTCCTCTCTTCCGCTCCTAGCTGTTTCCCTCCCCTGCTGTCTCCCCCTTACAAATGGATCATTTTATAAGAAACTGTTTTTTTACATGTAACTTGCCAAGATGAAATGATCTAAGACAATCTGTTTGGAGTTTATACTTAGCTTATTTTAATAACCCAGAATGGTCTCAAAGTGTCCTTATTATCTATTTTCTCCATTTTAAAAATGACAACCAAACGAATTTAAGTGCCTGATGATCCATTTGATCCGCAATTAAACACTTGAACAATCAATTATTGCTTCCTCGCCAAATTATTCTGGTGGCAAGAAAATATGCTTCATTTAAGTTTTGAATTCATGTAATGAAGATTAATTCCGCCTTCAGCACATGACTTGACATTTTGGGGGGCGTGAAAAGATGTGTTGGGCATATTTCCTTAAAGCTAATTTTGACTAAAATCATTACAATTTTGAATCTTCATAAAATAGGAATAGGAGAATAGGAATTGTCACTCATCATGTAGAAAGTAGGACAGCTCTAGCAAAAAACCCCTGTCCTGGCCACTAAATTCTTCTACATATTCAAGGATCGTCCATAATTCAGTCACCTGAAACCATATGGGCGTGAAGTTCCTCTATCAGCAGAAAGGAAGGTCAGAGAGATTCCGCTGAAAATAATTTGATTGCGACAACCTGACGCATCAAAGGAACAGCAGAGACACAAAGGCAGAGAAAACGAATCAGAGCCGGGCCAGATGCGCAGCTGCTCCAGCCTGCTCCGGCTTAATGAGACCTGCAGTAATGTAAGAGATAATGCAATCAGGGTGTGACACTCTCCCGGCCTCCAGCACGCAGCCGGAGAGACACAGAGATTCAAGCAGGAAGAGAAAAATGAATATTGAAGACGGATGTTGAGTTTAAGTAGTTTCTATAAAAAGAAAAACATTTACAGAAGTTAAATGAAGACAGACCTGTCAACCCCGAAGAGCAATACTGTGTGGTCCTGCTAAAGAGTTAAACAGTTAAAAAAAAAAAAAAACAGTACATTTTCGACACAGTTTTTTTTTTCTTCTTAAATGCAACTCGCTTGTCTAATGTGGCTGATAGAAACCGTGAACTGGTTCCACACAACTGACAATGAAATTCACAATTTCATCACGATCTGCAGCGACTCAAAATGTTTGACCTTGCATGCAGTGATCAGCTTTGTAAATTTTAAGTTTCTAATTGTCAGTATCATTAATATGATTAAGTATTAGATATATCATCTCAAAATACTGGCCCTTTTTTTCTCTTTCCGTTCTCTTCCTTGTGCCATTTTTGGCCAAGGCCAATGGCCAACGTACATTGATCGATTATATTTCACATTAGCTCTAAGCATTTTCCGCTCACCTTCAGCATATCTTTTGGGTGGGAAATTTGAGTGGGGATGATTTAGATGAAGATGGAGATGAAAGGGTGGGGCTTCCATGCGGGTCAGTTAATATCTGAGAGTGGATATTATACAGTATGTCCGTTGGATCATTCAATGTTTTTATTAGGGGGAACGAAGAAGACTGCTATCGTGGCGTACATTCTGAGTGACGAGTCGTACTAACAGCGCTTCAGTGTTAAAAGGTAGAGCTCTTATGGAAAACACGTGGTCGGCAGGTCTGTGAAGAGATACTTACATGCTGAACCATTTGATTAGACACTCTTACAAAAAGGGAATGGAAGAAAGAAACCCATTTGCTAAAGTAGATGCTGATCGAGCTGAGCAGACTCGATGCTTGCCGTCTCACATTAGCGCTGGAATTGATTAGTCAGAGCATCTGTTTGACCCTGCAGCCAGGAGGAGGCATCCCAGAGAGCCGAAACGCAGCGATTAAAAATTAAAAATCAATACGTACACAGAACTTATCTGACCTGTTCTTAGGATAGAAGAAATGTGTAATGCCTCAGACCTGAATCGGTTTGGACAGCTTAAGTTCCCTCTGGCATTTGAGCGTACACACACAAGCTCAACTTCAACCTCGGATAACCCACTGAAGAACTGAGCTCCCAGCTGGTTGGATGCTTCTCCTTATTATTTATAGCTGCCGTGAAATGTGATTTTAAACACCGGCATTTCAACAGCTTCCAGCTGAATATCAGTACAGATGGTTATCTATGGAAGATATGTAATCTGCCATGTACTGGTAAATTACTTTGGCGAATATTCTCCTCATGCACCACCTCCTGTCAAAGGATGGAAAAGAAAACGTGAGTTGAATTCACGGCACAAATAAATCGGAGGGCTTGCAAAAATAAAGAAATAAATAAAAGAAGCCAATTCATAGACTGATATAAATATTCTTTTCTCCCATTCTCCTTGTGTGCCTGTGTGAATGGATTAGCTTTTCAGCGAAGACAACAGAAAACTCCAATCAGTAAGAGGTGCTCCAATCACTAAAAATATTGATGTTGGCCTTTCCATTTTGTGCGACTTCACATCCCCCCCCCCCCCCCCACACCCCTTTTTTTTTTTTTTTTTGTTTTTTTTTTTTTTTTTTGTTTTGTTTTTTTTTTTTTTTGGTTTTGTTTGTTTTGTTTTTTTTTTTTTTTTTCGTTGCGTCGCGGGAGGGGGAGAAAAAGGGAAAAGGGGAGGGGAGGGGGTGCGGGCCCCCCCTCTCGCTCCCCCCTACAGGCTTCAATTCCCCCTTTTTTTTTTTTTTTTTTTTTTTTTTTTTTTTTTTTGTTTTTTTTTTTTTTTGGGGAGAGAAAAAAATTTTTTTCTTTTTCTGAAATTGTAAGTAATATTTCTGTAATGTAAATCTTTTCTGTATACTGCCTTTGTATTGTGGATCTTTTCATAGACCTACCATGCAAGTTGGTTTCATTTCAAACTCGGGAGCTTCCATTTTAGCAGTGCATGCTTTAAAACGGTGTAATTATTGCTTACTGAGTCGTCCCCCCGTCCCCCCACATGATATTTTGATTTCTAAGGCTCGAGCAGAACTGCGAGATGCCTCTCGGCTCGTCACTTCCCCGTAATTCGCCACTTTCCAACTGTTAAACAATATCAGCCTACATGTTCTTCTAGCGATGTGCATTTCTTAATAAATAGTTACGCCTGGCCAACTAAAAATAAAAACACGTGTAGAATAATGTCAGCGTGGTTGTAAATCACATTGTGGGGAAGTGATAAGGTTTTGTAGAGTACTGTTCAGTCCTAAAAAATAAAAAAGAGATAACGGGAAACAGCCTCGATAAGCAATTATGTTAAACACCTATCCACTCATATTCATGCACGATTGTTTCCATGGCATAATTATGACGGACAATAGCAGATTAGCTGACGTGTTTCACCATGTCTCTCTCAGAAAGTGTGGATGTGTGTGTATGTGAGAGAGAGAGAGAGAGAGAGAGAAAAAGACAGACAGACGGCAAGAACAAAAAGTATCGCACCATTGTCTCATGTTTGACAGTTTGAGTCATATAAGCTTCGAGAAAAGGTCAGTGAAAATAGAGATTGAATTCATTTATAGTCTGTCCTCTCCCTCCTGTTATCTAAGGACATTCATCTGTCCCGCACAATAACCAAGTTCTTTTTAGCCCCTTACGCTGAATGATGAACGATGCACAATGCAGGTTTGGTGCATCACTTGGCTGCGTCATCGCTGTTCTCACCTTGAAGAATTCTGCATGTCTTATTTGTAGTTATGAATTGATTTTATATAGATAATGTGTGGTAGAGGCCTGACCAGAGACTGATCAGTTCTCTTTAAATTCCATTGAATGTGCACTATGTTTCATTACAATAGCAATAAGAATGTGATGTCATACCCTGCGGTCCTCACTAAAACTAAAACCAAGGTGGCATGTAAATAAAAACATTTTTTTTAAAACCAACACACAAATAAACAAAACAAACAACCTTCGAGCTGGACTCCATTTCAAATTACCGACCTCAGCTCCTAGAGTCTTTTATTCCCCCTCCTCCCCCATCCTCTCTGCTATCCTCTCCTATTTCCCACTTTAGCTGACACTCCATTTTTCTCCCGCACCTAAAAAGCCCAAGCATCCATAGCTAAGGCTTAAAAGATGAGATGGTGCCCACTACTCCTCCCCCTCTCTGTCTAATCCTGAAGTGTGTCCTCCATCATCGAACGCTGGATGACTCCCATTACACTCCTCCACCATCCCCTCCATCCGAGGGAAAGGTCAGGTTCAGAGTCCTTCTCTCCTTCTAAATTGGCTGTTTTTCGCTGCCCGATTTCCGGCTCCGGCTGTGATTGCAGCATCCCCGCTTTGGTTCATCTCAGGCGTGATCTTCCACAAAAGGTCAGCTTTGTGAACCTTGGGGGGTGGGGGGCTGCACAGAATTCTGGCTTGTATGTTAACACGACTCAAATTTTCTTCATATAAAAAAAGAAAAGTAATAATAATCCTACCTACAATTTTTATTGTTCAGTATACAGTGTGGAATCTGTTCGATTTAATAGCTGAATAACTAGCATTTTCTAAATCTGCTTTCTGGCTGCAGCAGCCACTTTAGGAGACACTTCTATCGATTGAACCGAATTGAATCAAGCCAAATCTCCACTCGCATTGAATCAAATAATCCCCACATATACTCCATTACAGAGGTGGCGCCGGCGAATTTTCTTCAAGGTGCAAAGGAAAAAAAGCCGCCTGAGTGTTTTAGTGTGCCTGGAGACCGTCAGGGCTGGCTGTGATACACAGTGGTTTGGTATTAGAAAATCGAGGCCTGTCTGAATATTGACCCTGCCCCCTACCCCCACCCCCCCTCCCGTAGGGATCGACAGAGACTCAGTGGCGTCAGGCAGACTTGCCGCAGCTCCAGGGCTGGGCTGACAAGGGACTGCTGACACAGCCAAAGATGGTAAGGAGACTGCCACCCACTTACTGCCATTTTTACCACCATTCCTGCGACAAAGGCCTCGCACACTGTGCACCAGGGACAGTAGTAGTGTCAAGGGTGCTTTGTGTTTACAGTAATATAGTGCACATAGATGGTGGTAGCTTTTGTGTAAAGTTTGCTTCACTGTATGTGTTGTGATTGCAGAGCTTGTTAAGTGTGTAGTCTTACTGCTCCCATTTAGACATCTAACACACCAAAGCACATTTAACGCCATAGCTGTATTTGCCACGGTTCTGCTTGATTTCTATGTGTGTCTGCTTTTCTAGATTCATGTTCTTTTCTTCCTAGATTTTTGTTGTCGAAAGGCATGAAACTTGCACAGAGCTAGGCACCGCCCCCGGGCCACTCTAATGACTGGAGAGCATTACCAGTGAAAACATGTATTAGAATAGAGCCTGACATTTCAACATCCCCACTAATAAGGCCATTATAGTGCATTGGTTAAATGGCAGGTAGCACAGGCACACTGAAACGCAAGCATTCATTGTGCTAACACATATACACACACACACACACACACACACACAACCAAACACCTCTGTATCGCCTTGGCTCTGGGACATTAGGCTGGTTGAACCTGTATTTTTATCCCCATCCTGACATTCTTATGTAAGGCAGAGTGGCAGAGCTACTTTCCTTCCCACACACACACACACACACACGCGCGCACACATTTACGCATACACACACATACATACACACAGCTTGAGCGAAGCGACACAGCATTCAGGAACAGTCGGCAGATCTGCCATTGCATTTGCAGAAATAAAGGAGTGTAATCTAGGGCTGGTGTTCAGCTGAATAAGAGGCAAGCTGATGTCTGTCCTGAGGCTGACACTGAGCCTTTTGTGATGCCGCAACTTTCCTTTATCACTGGCTGCCTTCTCCTGAGTCTGCCTCAGAAAGCACATCCTGACCTCCACGCAGATGTAAGGAATGTTCTGCTTTTGGAGAAGACGTATTCTATACAATATATTATATAATTTACTCCAAAACATGGAGAAGTGTGAAAACATGGGAGGGAAATTGTAGCATTTCTGCACCGTAGTGAAAGAGAGCAAATGTAAGGCTTTAATTTGATTTAATAAAAAAAAAAAAACAATTCCTATTTATATCCTTTAAAAAAAAAAGGAGGGGAGCAGACTTAATAATGCCTCTTTAACCCAGACACTCACACACACACACACACACACCAATCCTGTCCTGTCCTGCTGCAGTGGTGACTATTTTACCACTGTGCGTCTCTGTCTCACTATTGTGTGCATACTGTCAAGAGCGTAATTAATATTTGCATCCTCAGAGCGTTGCATCCTTCGGGCTGCAAGCATCATTTTGTCATATTGGAAATTGCGAGGATGTGGGTGCCAAGAACAAAAATAAAGGCAAAAAAAGTGTCTCAAATGATAGACCATCGAGTTTGCCATATAGTCTTTTTTTTTCTAGAGTAATATCAAAATAATAACTTTAGTGATTTGATTGACTTCACTTTACATTTGTAATGTTTTAAAATTTCAAATTGATGAGACATTTTTTTCTGTTTTGTACAAAATTATTTAAAAAGTTTATACAAAATGTGAATACTGGCCTAGCTTTAGACTGAGAGGACAACAATTTTATGCCTGTTTTGATAAGAGAGGACCAAGTCTCAGAGTGTGGACACAAAATCTAGCTTGTACAGCTAAAAATATCAGCGACTGTATTTTAGCTTAGATCTCAATTTTCCCCTCCCCGTTCTATTATTTGCCACGTTTGAATCTATCAGCACAAGGCTGAAACAGCATTAGGATGTTTTTTTTTTTCTTTCTATCTCTTCGCTTTAGATTTTAGTCTGAAAAGCTGAGCTGAATATTAAACGTGGTTGGGTAACATCCCTCTAGTGACAAACAGGTTGAGTTCACCCACGTGTGATCAATGTTTGTTTCTTTTGAGGGGATTTAAAAAAAAATTTTAAACTGCATTTTAGTGACAAACGAAATGTTTTGACAGTGACGGCTGCCCCTGTGAGACCCCGTGGCCGGTTTCTAAAAAAAAACCTGTCACTTTAAAACACCCAGCGCACAATGAGAGTCACCACGGCTCTGTGTTCATACAGTGTGCAATGCTGTCTCCTGGGGTCAGGATCTTTACCATGGAAAGGTGCGAAAGCTAAACTGAACCCTTCCAAGTTTTCCAACACTTCATAATTGGTTGTTTCTAAGTAATTCTGACAGGAGAGGAAAGTTACATGCGTCAGCCCACAAGGAACTGACACTACTGTAACCACCCAACGCCACACAACAAAACAAAAAATAGACGACTGATGAAATGAAACGTACACATGCTCAGAATCCTGAAAGAAAAAAAATCAAATTGAAGTCAGAAACGAGATGCTTCTAAAGCGCCGTCTCCCTCAGGGCTGACATGATGCACTTCTAACACCTGCTCTTAAATGCACAACTGAACAACCAGCAAACATGTCACTCTTGCTGTCACACTGCCTAGTTACAAAACACAGCCAATCAAAAAAAATAATTTTTATAAAAAGCGAACAAAAAAAAGTCAATCAAAAAGAAAAATGCTACTGATAGAGCGATTAAGCAAAGAAAAGTTAATCCTGTTGTAGAAGTTATGTTTTTAGTTTAAGATGGGTTTGTATTGTGGCATTTCTTGTTCTGCGTTCCCTCTCCACAGATAATCAGTAACATGGAGACTCAGGTGACGAATGGGCCGAACCCGGCCACAGCCAACGGGCCATCGAGCAACAACCGCAGTTGCCCGTCGCCCATGCAGACCAGCAGCTCCAACGACGACAGCAAGACCAACCTCATCGTCAACTACCTGCCCCAGAACATGACCCAGGAGGAGTTCCGCAGCCTTTTCGGCAGCATCGGCGAGATCGAGTCCTGCAAGCTGGTCCGCGACAAAATCACAGGTACTGCAGGAAGCAAAGATGAAGGCATGTGGGAGTAATTGATGCAAGGAACTGACAGAGGGTGGGGAAGTGGGCGTGAAAGGTGCCAAAAATAAGGGAAATACAAGTGCAAGTCTGCGCTATTGAAATAAAAGCCGTCGAATCCCCCTCAAAGTGTCCGTGTAGGTGTGAAATGGAGGACGGCCTACTGACGCTTCCCCGAACAGCAGATCAAGTAAGTGCTGAACATAGGTGATCGGGGAAGCAGCGCTGAAGGTCGGCTCTCGAGCAGGGTGCTGCAGTCAGCAGTGTTTCATATTGCGCAGAGCATCGGTCCATGATCTCAAGGCTTCCTGCTGCTCATTACACTGTAGGGGCCACACGTTTAAGCCCTCAGAGAGAGAGAGAGAGAGGACACACTGGGGTATGTAAGCTGCACTCCCCTGCTAATCCCGCACTAGTGGCCATGTGGGTGGCACACAGATGGATGTGGAGGCTGTGAACAGATAATGCCAGATAATGGCTTCCATTTTATATCCTACTTAGTGACACTTTGCTCCAGATAATCTCATTAGACCAGGGCCGGGCCTAAAGCCACTGTTTTGTTTTGTTTTTTAACAAAAAGAAGGAGATGGGCTTGAAAGAGGGAGGGGGAGGGAGCTGGTCATAAATCCTAGGAAGAAACAATCTGACTTGAAAGCGAAAGAGTGTTGTGGGTCATTGGTTTCATTGGCAAGCAGGCAGACGACCGAGCATCAGTCCTGAGATGGCACTACTTTCTCCATGTCTCCATATTGTTTGAGGATTCATTTTTAATCACATTATTACTTTTTTTTCCCCAGTCCACCCTATTGTACCGTTTAAGGTTTTCATGGAGTATAACACCTAATTTAAACTTAAAAACCAATTTCCAAGTCCTTCATTAGGACTGTAATACTATACTTCGCTGGGCTGTGGCCCCAGGCTGCGTGAAATCCTTTTTTTCTTCTTCTTTTTTTTTAAATTCTGTTAATGTTTTTTTGCTTTTACTCGCCAGATTATATTCAGGTGTTTGGATTTTTACATTTTATCCCCTGTAACAGCAAAATGAATATATTACAAAATACAAAGACACCATAAATCTTAATAATAAAATACAACGTTTAAAAAGATTACATCATAACCCATTTTAGTTGTTCTATAGTGAATTGAACTCGGTTCCAAAAAAAAAGATCTTGGATACTGTTAAGTGAAATTGTGAATGTGTTTGTGCTTTGCTGAGCAGCGTTCACTGTTCCTAGGGCAAAGACATCTCCAAAATTCATGCATGTCCATTCTTATATCTAAAATCTGTTTTTATGTTTCAAACCTATGACTCCGTCACTGTTCCGTGCATGCGTCTGGGAAAGCAAACAGCACTAGCACTTCATGCGAATAACACAGATCAAGCAGTTTCTCAAACACCACTTTTATTGCTACACCTCATCTCATTTCAATCACATTCTCTTATGTAACAGTGGCAATCCATGTTCAGAAAAGGAACATGGTTGTTTAATAAATGCCACCGAGTGATAATATTGAAGTAAGGAAGCAACTATGAAGCGTTAGGAAGCCTCTATGCAGTTTGTTTGTTTGTTTGTTTGTTTTATTTACAAGAAACCACTCGAGAACGTAGGTACTGTTCGTTTCACTGGGTTTCTGAAATAGCTCAGGATATCACAATGCATTATAAATACTCTCATTTCTTCCGCATTCTACTGTTAGAGATCTGTGGCGCCAGTCTCATGGGTTCAATTTCCAAGCTCAGAATTTCAGACTAACTAAGCACCCCCTTTTTTTTTTTTTTTTTTTTGAAATATGACTGTATGCTCAGGCTGATGCCAGAATTAACTACACTCTCAAGATTATGAGAGAGAGAGAGAGAAATATAAAGTGAGAGAAAGGGAGAGTGGGAGTTTGAGCATGGATGGCCTCTGTGCCTCAATGTCAAAATATTTGACCAGATCAATATTCCTGTGCAGAGTGCTTGACTTTCATCTACATGCCGCCGATGCAAGCAAGAAGACATTCTTCTCTGTTTTTCAAAGTACTTTGACATATACAAGAATCCTTTTTACAGGCAGTTCAAAAGCAGCCATGACGGCTCTTTCGACAAGGTGACAACAGACAGGTCTTCTCCACTTTCTTCTCCTTTCCCTCGTTCCTGTCAGCTTTGATGAGACACCAGGCAGATGAGTTAACTCTAGCTACAGCTACCTTTCTTGCTCCCTAACAACCCGGCCAAATGCTGCCCACTGAAGTGCCAAGGAAAATTGTTTACCCATCTTCTCTGGCACACACACACACACACACACACACTTATGCACACAGTTCTCCTCTAACCAGCTGGCTGTGCATGAAATAAACCAGAGACTCCAGGCCTAATCATTTATTAAGTGCCAATATATAGGTACAGAAGACTGTATGTAATTGTACACGCACGCTTCATCAAGTCCTTAATTTTTTTTCCATCTATCAGCTTAACCGAATAGTAAAGGAAATGTTTCGTGAGCTGCATCAGTTGTTAGGGGCAGTATTTATTCTTATTTGTGTATATTTTGTCAGCAGAAACTATTTTAGCCCAGCGTTAGAGGTAGAAAAAAGTCATTACAATGAGGATTTGTTTAAGCCCATGAATAAAACAGATGGCTATGCTGCTAACATAGTGCAAAGTCTTTGTTTTTAAAGGCCTGATTCAAGCATGCGTCTTCCGCCAGTGCTGCTGTCTCAGCTCCTCTCCATGGACTACTAATAAAAGAGCTAAACACATATACTATGTGAAGAGGTTTCATATAGTCTATGCTGAATCTTCAATGAAAAACCTTAATGGAGTATGTAAATGTCTTTGTAGGAAGATTTGGACTTGGGCTGGTCGGTAGAAAGGACACGAGAGAGACTGATCTATGGGTTTGGGGTTTTTTTTGCTTACATGCATTTTGTCCATAAATTAGAATGTGCTTGCGTTTATAATAATAAATCAGAAAAAGGACACATAGTCACGTGGAGCAACTGATTGACTGCATCTGTGATTTTCCGTCTCAGGAAGAGTTTTAAAATGAAAGTCCTCTGTTCGAGTTCTGTGAGCGGCAAACAATTACTGTGCAATTAAAAATGAAAAACTGCTCCTTTTGCTTTGTCTCACACTCAGGCCAATGTTCTATCATGTCCCCTGAAAGGGAAAATCGAATAGCACACACACCCTCATCCCCTTTGATGTCTGCTATTTCCCTTCATTGTTTTCCCATTCTCTCTCAATCCACAGGCACCATTGGCTGGTGTTTAATGGCTTGGCACACAAAGTGATGCTCCCATCAGTTCTGTCTGTGTTTAACACTTATGTGGCTGACATCAAACAGCCTCCTACATTGTACATCTGCTTGTTCAGTTACATATCCGACTCACACACCGAACACCACCGCCATCTGTCGTATTACTGACCTGAGTGCAGCGAGTCCAAGCAAATTCTGAGCGCCAACTTGACCTCCAGCTGATCTTGGAGCAGTACTGAGTATCAGACCCAGATTGGTAAACTCCACCCAAGTCAAATCTCGTGCAATTACCTGAAGAATACCTGCTGGAGAATCAAAAATGACCTCCATGTTGCAGAATTATACTGTTGTAAGTGCTTTAATGAGCAAGAAACTAAAATAAAGCCAAAGTGACTATACAGCGAGCTACTAAGGATAGATGTTTCACAAGACAGGTGTGACAAAAGGCAATGCGAGTTGACGCGCCGTAAAGTGGAGATCATGAATATGCGAATTTATTCTGGAAAGACAATTAACGTGATGCCTTGATGAATTCCAATTTCAGCAAAGCGAGAGCATGGGGGAAATGTGTAATTGTTATTCAAGCTAAAAGCATCCGAAGCCAATTTACATTGTCTGACAATGAACTTTTCTTCACCGTCTCATTTCCTCAGACGAACGGCACAAGGAGAAGAAATCAACCTTCTATACCTGACATTTGGCTGGGGAAATAACGAGTGATTTTCCCATTGCGTCACAGTGTAACGGCATACAGTATTTAGGATCATTTTAACTTGACGTGCTCCTCCGCCCAAGCAAAATCAGCTTGTTTTGCTTTTTGCAAACAGGGCCCTTTTTTTGTCTTAGGCATTATATAAGGTTAATATCTCACAGGCACGAATATTTTAATTTCTGTCAAAATACTTTTATATATTTTGTTCATCTGCTACCAGATGAGAGTTCTGAATCATACAGCTGTTATCTAACACTATATGTTTTAAACATACACCATATCTACACCAAAAATGAGCATCAGCCCATGGATTATTCTACAGCTCACTTTCCACATCACAGAATCACGTGGGCTTCCGGGGAGCCTTTGGAGCGGCTGCCAGCTCCGTCATGTGCAGTCTAACATTGCTTTGTTGGGGTGTCCCATATTCGCTGTGCTCGGCATTCTCCCCAAACACTCATCCATTTCAGACGGCCCACATACTTTGGGCTGTGCACCAAGTCGCCGTAGGCTCCAGCTCAACGGGGAGAGGGAGAACCTGGGGGCGGGAGGCTCCTCCGTCTCCCAGCTGTTCCACTAGCCTGGCAGAGAAAAATGCTGACAGCATCCTATCTGTATATCCTGTTCTGTTTACTGGAAGAGGACTGTATATTCAGAGATGTGTAGGATATTTGGCAGATAACGGGTTGCTAAAATTGATTTGAACGCAAGAGTGTCCAGTTCCTGTAGACACATCATTAAATACCGGTCTGCAAATATTTCTTTTATTTATTTTTTTGCTATGTGAGGTCTTTGGTTATTTAAAAGCTACACTTAAGGTGCAACACGGAACATCAATCATCAAATAAGGTTCACGGATCTCCACAGGGTGGAGGTGTGATTATTTATGCAAAACTATAAAAAGAATGTAAATTTAAGCCCATGTTGCAGAAGAAGAGCAGAACACACTCGCTGTTACAACAGCTCTTTCTGTGATTGCACTAGATCATGCAAATGTACTAGGTTTGGTGGAAAGAAAAAAAAAACTTGTAACCTGTAATCAGTTACGCTAAGCAAACAAGTCTAATCCACCAACGTGGAACTGTTTCATTTAAGAGAGGCAAGCAAAGAAATATTAGCCTTTAATGAAAATTCAATAAGAAGATACAAAGCTGCTTTTAGCTTTTGTCTGAGAAAGCACTTAGCCAGCCTTGAGTGAATTATGTAGCTTATGTAGCATGAATGGGCTGAATTAAAGCCATTAGAGCTGATGATAAACAACATTTATAATGCAAACTTATATCATAACACACCGCATTATCTAATTACACTCCACTCAAGCCTTTGTCTCCTTTGATAGAAGATTACTGCACAAATTAGAAAAGTCATAAATTCATACTTAACCGTCAAATTGAAGAATGAGTTCTGATTACGCATAAACTAATTTCTTTTCTGTCTTCTGTCCTGTTGCTAATAGAACAGAATGGCTAGAAAATGGCGAGACGTCTCCTCGGCAGAAAGCAGCACTGTCCCTAGATGCTGTTGCAGCAAGGGCAAAATGTCAGACAGGGAACGCCAGTGATACATTTGTTTTGACAAATCGAAGAGGCTTTTTCTCCTTTCCTTCTTTGCCTTCCACATCCTAAATCTGACAAAAATTTTAGACTGACCAAACACATTTCATTGTTGCATAGCCAGGAAGCTTCATACCATCAAGGTGAGTTAGCATCAGATGCTCACAGAGCTGTCACATTTCTTTTCGCAGAGTCGTTCTTCCTGTTCTTTCTCCAGCACAGATACCAGATCCTGCACCGCCACCTGACTCAAGTGAAAATACATAACATGGCTGCCACAGAGTTTGAGAAGGAGGAGATTGCTGGAGGCAGTGTAGTGTTTAACTCAATTTTTTATCTCATTCCCAATCAATGAAAGCACTGGACCTTTAAATGATGTTTCAGCCACTTAAATCATTCAGACCGAGTTTAAAATATTCAGATTTCCAGCCTGGCATGAAGATTTTGAGAGTAGACTGCCATGCTACTGGAAACACAAATTACTCAAATATGATTCATTGCAATAGAAAGTTGGAAAGTGCGTGCAAATATACAGTAAAGAACACTCAAGAAAACAATGGTGTGACAGTTGTGTTTGTGTGTAAAGAACGCAGGACACCTACCAGACCTCATTTTACAAAATGCAGATTGTACGGGGGGGTAAATATTTTGTTGCAGATCATTATTGTCATGCCAAAGCATCTCTCTTTCTCTCCAGATGATTTCCTAACAGGACACAAAGCAAGAAGGACACACAGGGAGCTGCTGCTATTTCCTCTTCCACTTCATACACATAATCGGTAGTGGTCATGGGTGACAAGAGGACAGCTGTTCTAAAAAATCACAACATCGGCTCAATGATGTCACGTCTAATGAAAACAGCTCTCCGGATTTTACACATAAACGCCCTTTAGTATTGGCATCTGCAACAAACACAACATACACACTGTTCTCAGGTCCTCTTCAGTATTGAACATGTAGTTATGAACTTCCATAATATAGATGTTAAATAGTTAATGAAACGTTATTGAATATTTTTCACACTTATTTGGGATTAGGTTGGAGGACACAGAGGCTTAGTGGTTAGCAGGTATGCCACGCACCACCAGGACTGGGGTTTCGTTCCCACAGTGTGTGCAGGGAGTTCTCCTGGTGCTTTGGGGTTCTCCGGTTTCCTCCACCAGTCTAAAGGCACGCATTATAGGCTGAGTGGCATGTCTAAATTGTCCGTGGTGTGTGAACGTGTGTGCGATTGTGCCCTGCATTGAGTTCGCACCGTGTCCAGGGTGGCGCCTGCCTTGTGCTCTGAGTCCCCAGAGATAAACTCCAGGATTCCTGTCACCATGTGTAGGATACGTGGTACAAAAAATGGATGGATAGATGTGGCATTAGTCTGTGCGCTGTTGTCTGTGAAAATTTCTTTCAAACATTTCCCTATTTGTCTAGGTGGCAAGCTTGCTTGGGGGAATTGAAAGTCAGAAAATGGGAAGATGCATGTTCATTAAAAGCTCATTAACAGTGCAATGTATCATTTCGTGTTTTTGCCATTTAAATTGACAATTACGATATACACGTTAATGTATCCATTAATCTAATTGAATTTAATTGGGTTAATATTCCACTTTGCCACCAAATGTTTACTGCCTTGTTGTCCCAGTGGAGTTTTTTCAGCATCATTTCCTTAGTTTAGACATTTCTCTTGCTTTGGTTAAAATTTTGTTCTTAATAGCCTGCACTCTTTCTTTTACACAATGTAAGCTGACATATGCCTGTAACGCTTATATCCTATTTTCTGTTCTATACAGTATATATCATAAATCATGCGTATTTGTCTTATAGAGCTGATGAAAGATTGAATGAGTAGGTAGGCCTGTGCGTGCCTGAGTGCTCGTGTAGTGAGGAAACATTCTCTCTTATTCTCTCAGTTTTTAATAATAGATTAACTTCACAGTCTAGTGGTGTGTGTGAAGCTGGTTTTTTTGTTTTTTTTAAAGCCCACTCCTGCTCACTCCCTAAGCAACTCTGACCAATCCTGCCCACTACTGCATTTAGTACTTTTGTTTGCACCCGCCAGCAGTGTTTCCTAATGAACATAGGTGGTTGTATTTCCCAAAAAATAAACAAATTATTCATTTAAACCAAAACAACACCGACTAGGATAAAGCAGATAAAAGAATAAATGAAGCAGCAAACATGTTGTGCAACTCCACAACAACAAATACACTTTGGTGTTAATGAATTCTTTGTCTATTGACCTTCATGTCTGACCGCACACACGACTATTTTTTTTTTTTGGGGGGCACTGGATCTGACACACCTCTACTACAGTGAATAATCAGTGAACAGTAACTTCGCATACTTTTATAACGTGCGTGTGCGCGCACATGCATGTGTGTGTTTGTGTTTGTGTTTGAGTGAGCACTTGAGAGGGAGAAAGAGGTGACATTTCCATTTGTTTCTTTGAAGTTTTGACTCGGCATTTCGCTGCAGAGGACAGAGACAGATTTACTGTGAGAATTGATGCAACATTTTACTGAGGTGGCTGTTCTCAGTGCTTAGATTTGAATTTATTCCGGTTATGAACTAAACAATTAGTTGAATATTAAAAAAAAACACTGAACCTTCCCTATGATCTCTTCCCATCTGCCAAACACAAGCATATTTCATATCTATTTATTACTTTTGTAAATGATATGGGTTAGACTCTCTTGATTGTATCACATGTGAGTATGTTTGTGGGGGTGGGGGGTGGGGGGACAGTGACGGAGGGGGGAGCGCGTGCCTGGCTGCCTGCAGCTGGATTCCTGCTGAGCTCTTATAAATTGCGTGTGTGTGCGTTTTATGCTGGTGGGTGTAATTCCTGCAGTTCCTGTTTGCCTGAACCCCTAAGCAAGAGCTAAAATAAATGGTGAGCTGCTCATGTGCAGATGTGAAACTGGCATCAGGCAGGGTTACATACACTGCTGAAATTATCTATCCATTTAATTTGTCAAACTTTGCACTAGAGTGCTTCCTAATCTTAGAAGTCTATTTCATTTACAATAACCTTTTCTACTTCCCACTCTTACAGGCTGCTACACACACAAACACACACACACAGTGAATTAACTACTTCTGTGAGATATACAGTAGATAAAAGATACTACTACTACTACTACTACTTTCTAATATTCTCAAGTCAAGTGGGGGATTTTTATTGTCATTCCTCTATATAGCTTGTATACATTGGAACGAATGACGTTTCTTCAGGACCACGGTGCAACACAGAACAGTACGCAACAGTGTGAGATGAGAGCAAAACAATAAATACACAGAATAGGACAATATATACACAGAACAGGGACTGTAAACTGTGAGCTATTGTGTAATGTTGCAGTATAGCAGCAATTCTGTCAGTAAAAACAAGTTCCGTAATATAAAGTGACTGATGCAGCAATGTAAAGTGCTGTGTTCAGCAGTACTGAGTCTTACTGGGTTAGTGTGTGGTCAGTGCTATGAGTCTTGCTAGGTTAGGTGTTTGACTAGCCCAGGTGAGAGTTGGGAGGCAGCAGGGTATTGAGTAATGTTACTGACTCAGGGAAGAATCTATTGAGGAGTCTGCTGGTGGTGGCAACTATGCTCCTGTACCCTCTGCCAGATGGCAGGAGGGTGTAGAGTCCATGAGAGGGCTGAGAAGGGACTACTACTCTTCTACTATTCTTCTATTACTAATATTACTACTACTACTTATTAGGATTTCTCTTACTAATATTGTTACCACTACTATTTTTACAATTTCTACTACTAATACTACTGCTGTTACTACATTCAGAATATCTACTACAAATATTACTACTACTCCCTTTACTATGTCTACTACTGATTTTACTACTACTACTACTACTACTACTACAACTAATAATAATAATAATTTCCAGATAAAAAGTTGAGGGGCTGTTTAATTGAAGAATAGAACTCATAATTCCAGGGAGACATTTTTTACATGTCATATATGATTATTTGTGGGAATGTGTGTAGAATATATATATATATATATATATATATATATGTGTGTGTGTGTGGGTGTGTGTGTGTGTGTGTGTGTGTGTGTATATATCAGCAATTTACACATACTGTACCTGGCAATTACTGAAAAATGAGCATATATTAAGCTTACTTTTACTTGTATGAGCTGCCTACTGACATTTGATGAATACTAATTTTACTGTAAATACAACAATTCTGAATGTAATACATCAGAAGATATTGTATTTAGAAATTTTGTCAGTGCAATCGTGATAACTTAAGGCCCTCTGCTTTTTTTTTTTTTTGTAAAGGTGGGATATCCTGTCCAAAACAAGCAAAGAGCATTTCTCTCCAATTTCTCTTGTGGGGTTTTTTTGGGAGTTTTTTTTGTTGTTGTTTTTTTCCAGCATTTGGAGCAGTATAGCTGTTTGGCATTTACAATTCACTTTGTGTATGCGCTATGGACTTGGGCATGCCTGTTTCAATAAATGAGGATAAGCGTTACACTCCTCATGAGATCTCTCCTGCACTTGTGTGGCAAGATGTTTAAAGAAAGCCAGAGGAGGAAGAGAAACGCTGCTAGCAATGCAGCTGCTGGTTCTGCAGGGAATCCACTGTGCTGGTGGCTGCTTAACCTTCTGAGCAGCAGACGGTGGGGAGAGGATGTTCAATCACAATCATTCAAGTTGAGACACTGTCAGAGGTTTCCAGTGGAAAACTTTTTCCTTTTACGCCCACACTGTTGTGGGCATCATACATGCTAATGCTGTAGAATGCTAACATTCTCTCTCTCTCTCTCTCTCTCTCTCTCTCTCTCTCTCGCCCTCTCTCTCTCGCTCTCACTCTCTCTTTCACACACACAGGACAGAGTCTTGGATATGGATTTGTCAACTACATTGACCCAAAGGATGCAGAGAAAGCCATCAACACCTTAAATGGACTCAGACTTCAAACCAAAACTATCAAGGTAATGTTGAGTACCAACCGCACTATTAGAAGGTAAATGTGTGGGTGGGTGTGTCTGTGTGTGTGTGTGTGTGTGTGTGTGTCTGTGTGTGTGAACATGTTGCTGACTTTGTTATGAGATCGTATGACTGTAATGGAACAATATCTCATTTGGGTGGTGGTACACTCCTGCTTTCCTCCCCAATTAGTCATCAGCCATTTCTCCCAACTGCACGAGTCAATTCACTGAATGTTTCCTGTCACTATTTCTGCCAGTGGAGCTGCATTGATTAGCACATGTGGTGTGTATTGACTCGTGCTGGGCTGCGGTGCTGTGACACAAAAGCGAGAGGAGGGGAAATCCGCCTCATTAAGATGCAGAAGGAAATAGGAGAGTGACTGCAGGGAGAAAGGGGAAAATAGTGTAATTGATATGCAAATGCATCTCCAAATGTCAAATCATGGAGTCGTATGAAAAAGGAAAAATAGAATGTATAATGAAAAGATGCGAAAGTGCTATGTAGTCACCCCTAATGTGTTTTTCTTATACTGTAAACCCAGTTAGAGAGGTGAGGTAGACTGAGAATATGGTGTCTGGTGGCACAGTGTCAGTGCTACTCCATATTTATCCAGCTGAAAAATTTAAATCTAAATTTAAATCTTTTTTTTTTTATAAAAAAAAAATTATTTATTTATTTTTTTTTTTTTACAAGTAGCAAATGATTTTTGACTGGAAATATTCGCCTCTGCTCCTTTTGAGTCTGAGTCACAGTGTAATCGGGTTGTTTGTGCGATCATCTGGCATATAATCCCCGGCCTTTCAGTTACATCCTTGCTAATCTAATCAGATTGGATTTCCTGTGCTTAGGCTGACATGAAAACACAGCATCCATTCCCTCAGGCTGTGCTGCCCGGGAGGGAAAAACAGACAGACCGAGATAGGGAGGAATGGAGATCGAGAAAAAAAAACTGTTGTTGAAACTGGGATAAACACAAACATGGGTGGTTTCCAGAGGGCCAGTAGCAGGTGGCTTTGTGGTGTGTGTGTGTGTGTGTGTGTGTGTGTGTTGTGTGTGTTTGTGTGTGTGTGTGTATGTGTGGGTTTGTGGTGACTCGACTGTAGTGCTGGTTTCAACCTCAGTTTGGAACCCGCCAGAGATGAAATGAGTCATTGCGTGTGTGTGTGTGTTTGCTCATCGTCACAGCTTCTCACTGCACACATGCTCATCTCTCACTGTTTGGGCGGCAGGAGTGCACACACAACACACACAGACACACACACACATACAGATTCCCGGCAGCACAGTACCAACACTTTAACATATGTCAGTGGGTCTATGCTCCACACCACAAACAGGTCCTCTGGACATAAATCCGATGTGAGGGTGAAGCTTTTGAGCCCAGAGGCGGTTTATTGTAGCACTTAATGCGAGCCTCTCTAATTGACCCACATTGATCCAAGTGTCTTGCATTTCTTCATATGACACAGTTTCGCACAATTCTTGTATGCATCCTCCATGCATGATCTCCATCACCACCTCGCTCTCTCTCTCTCCCCATCCTGTTCTCTCTTGCTTACGCGTATGAAAGACGACACAAACAAGCCAAGACATTCCACACTGTGATTCTCCCGGTGGGACACCATCTAATCCAGCCGTAGTGATAGTACTCTAATACATTTTATCTTTCTACCTCTCTTTTCCTCAGACTTTCTCCATCCATCCATCGCAGCATGAGGCAGTGATGATGGTGATTCCATCTCCTCTCTTTGATCAGGCCTTAGTCTCACTTTCCTTTCTTTCGCTGTGTGAAACCTTTCCTTCAGACTAACACCAGACAGCTCAATAGGGGCTTTTTCTTCCACTAATGCACGAAGAGGGCATGAGGAGAATGAAATCCTCTCCTGCAACTTAGCAAATAAGAGTATTTGAAGGTCATCATCCTCTTGAAACACACGCTGTGAGCCATAGGTCTCTCCAGCCTCTGAGGTTATTTTAGAAAGAGCAGGGATGAAGAAGACCCATCCAATAGCAACAGATAGAGAAAGAAAAGCGGAAAATACATATATTTAATATTTATATAAATATATTGCTTACTCAAGCGAGAGGTTCAATTTAGAGGACACATCACTGAAGTAAAGCACTTACATTTAATGTAAATTTCAGTCATGGCCTTCAGAGGAACCTAGACTTCCTCTGATAGATTCCTCTGTAAGTTTAATAAGTCGCACATAAATCAGGCTGAGAGACTCTAAGCTAATGCAAATTGACAGGAAGGACAATAATCAGAACACAGTGCTGTCTAACAAGGACAGAAATAGAAATGTGTGAGAGAGAAACGGAGGGAAAGAGAGAGCGAAGGAGACGGGGTGCGAGTCTCACCCCTGATCTCCCCTTTCACACTCTGAGGTAGTACACACAAATGCAAACACACACACACACACCCGCCTGCCTTCGCGGCGCTTTCCTGTTTCACAGCTAAACTCCAACTCTGCCTTCCTGTTGAGGTGTGAGAGGAAAAATCCTACCAAGGGTGCAAAGAGCAGAGCTTCGTGCAGAGACAGACACACACACACACATACACTCATCACTCTCACACATATCATTCAGACACACAAACAGGCACACACACACACACACTTCACAGGCAGACAGGGTGTTGATAGATCCGGCATCTGGAGCTGCTTGACATGGAAAGAAAAGAAGAGAGGGTGAAAAGAGGAAGTGTAAAAAAAAAAAAAAAATGAACGAGAAAAAGAGCAGAAGGCAGGGTAAGGACGCTGCCAGGGCTCTGTGCCTTTCGCCTTCTCACTTTAACTGGATTTCAGGAGATTACTCCTGAATGGATCATGTCTTCAACTCGCTATTTGTATGACCGTAACAGCATTTGATGGCTCTGGAACCCAAATGTCAGCAGTGATGGAAACATAGAAGGCAGTGCCTGCTCCTGCTCCTAATGGCAGGCGAAAGGCACGAAAGGAGACATATAATCATCACTGATCTGCTCTAATGAGACACTCGGAGAAAGCGAAAGCTATGCCATCGTATGGATTTACCTCAGTGTGTGTGTGTGTGTGTGTGTGTGATTTACCTCGATGTGTGAGTACAGTATTAGTGATATTCAGTAACCAACTCGAAGAGAAAGTTTGTCAGAGTGACATGGAGAAAGAAGCAGTGTGTATTAGTGTGAGAGGAGCTGTCCAAGGTGCTACTGGGTTTGACAAGTCGAGGAGGGTGAGAGCATATTGTGCGAGGGTATGTGCGAAAGAGAGGGAGTGTGTGTGTGTGTGTGTGTGTGTGTGTGTGTGTGTGGTGAGGAAGTGCAATGGTTTGGCTCTCACCGCTAGCAGAGACAGAAGGTTCCACAGTGCTATTCGCCAGTTCAGTACGGAGAACTGCAAATATGCAAACCTACAAATAGCATTCACACCTCACTGTGATATGGGGGAATCCCAGACCATACAAAATATTTTTAAGAATTTCTCTACCATCTTCTGATCTGCCTCATTGTGTGTGTGTGTGTGTGTGTGTGTGTTCTCTCAGGTGTCATATGCACGGCCCAGTTCAGCCTCTATCCGTGATGCTAACCTGTACGTGAGTGGGCTGCCTAAGACCATGACCCAGAAAGAGCTGGAGCAGCTTTTCTCCCAGTATGGACGAATTATCACCTCCCGTATCCTCGTCGACCAGGTCACAGGTATCCTTGGGGCAACTTCTCAGTCAGCACACACACTAACAATCACAATCAGCAAACAAACACTCAATCACACACATTTGGCCATCCAGATTTGTCATCATTAACTCGTATATTATACAGTATGCATACTTATTTCTATACATGATGGGACATGCTTTGTGGTCAAACACAAACACAAGTTTGTTGTGTAAAGAGGAATCCTTTGGCACAGCTTACGTTGCGTAACTGTTAGCTCTGTTTCACAGGATCTCCTCCCCTGCGGCAAGTACCGCTAGTCTGCCTAATGTGCACTGATGGAGCAAAATGCCTCTTTAAACACACATGCTGCTGCCAAAACCCAACAAATGAGCCACTATGCATGTGTGTATTTGAGTACAAAACATGTCCCATGACCAGAGGAAGTCGTAAATAGCACATGCAAATTTGGGTCGTGACTTACACGACCTATGGGAAATCATCAATACACCTACACACACACATACATACACACATATGCGCTTAAGAGATTTTTTTGTGGAGCAATACTTAAATAATTAGCTGCAATGCAATTCCGTAAGCCACAGAATATTACATGATCTGAATCCATTTTCTCTGCTAAGGAACAGTGTGTGCTAATATTCACCAAGACACACATAAACGTACAGTGTCAGCGCTCAAATCATCAGATAATCATTGCCAATCTACATATGCACATTACCCACACATTACATGTTGTTCCACACTCTCCTAAACCTCATTTTCATACATCCTCCTCACACACAGAAACCCTTGTGACACACTCCACCCCTGCAGGGCCATGAGAAAGCTTCTCCAGGGTGACGGGGCCATAGGATGAATCTTAATGACTAATTAAATCTGAGTTGCCAGTGATTATGAAACAAGGAAGTTTTTTTCCTTCCTCAAGCTGCAGCACTGAGACACCATGTCGCCCCTGCCCTCACTGAATAAAAACAAATCGAGCATGGTTTACTGCTTTACTGCCAAACTAACGAACTAGCAGAGAAATTTGAGTTTTCATCTAGTAGACCTACTACCAGGTTCGTTTAAATTGCTAGAAGCCTCAGCAAGACTTCAGCAACACTCCACCCACATAATACCATTTATATAATGCTATAATTAATTATCAATCCATACCAGGGTCGAGATCGGTTTTGTTTCAGTGCAGCGAATTTATGTAATGCGCTATTACTTTTGTATTCAGATTTTTTTTTCATGTAATTATGTTGAATACATTTCCTAGAACATGACTGTCAGTGCAATTACTCTAGCAGTATGTTTGCCATAGAGACAGACAGTTCTAACCCTTGACAGCATGGGCCATAGATTTCAGTGTGCGATGTGGTAATACAATAGATTAATAGACACCACACATAAATGCTAATTGTAGTTGAAGCCAAAGAAGGGTATTTTAGTGAGACTGAAGAAGGGGTTGTGGAGTGAAAGAAAGGTTTAGCCATCCTGAGTACATTGGTCCTCTGAGATTTGGTGTGGGTTCTGTGTGGGAGTTGGTGTTTCAAAAGACCACTCAGTTTGGCTGGATCCCACTGTTTACACTGATCTCGCATAGCTGGCAGCAGTGAAGGATGGAAACAACACCAAAGAGTAGGAGAAGAAGACTTTTGGTAGCTCTAGCTCTTTTTGTCTTTGCATTCTACACCTTGGAGTAGTGGACTAGTGGTTGTTTGGTTAGACAACAACTTGCATGGATCACGAATCCCAACAAGATCTGAAGAAATACCAATTCAGTCTGGTCCAGCCACACATGGACATCATTTTGTTTTGGCTACAGGTGCTCTCCCTGGTACTGAATTGCCAGCACTTCAGGGGAGGCAATTTCATTTTTGTTCAAATGTAATGAGCTGATTTGCATATTACTGCTTAGAAGAGTCTTAGCTACATTGCTTAGTAAGTGTCAAGAAAACCAACAGAACAAAACATCTTAGAAAGATTAGAGAAGTGCTAAGAGAACAAGGTTTTGCTACAAGCATGGGTTGAAGTATATATGTAAAGTCTTAATAAGCACTAATAAAGACAAAAAAAATTTGGAAATATCACAGTAAATAGAGGAAGCACATATGGTGGGATAACTTGGGGATTGTGGTTGTGCTAGAACCCCTTTGGCACCTGAAATTGAAACCCATGTTGAAAATGGCCTCCTTAGCACCTAGTAGCTCTCCACAGGGAAATCACTCTCCAATTCCACATGTAAAATAGTCACTTAGCCTAGCACCTGAAATAATAAAAGGGCTTAGAAGATGTAGTCATGTTGTCCAGTTATGAGGAGGTATGTTGCTTACTCAAGATAGCTGTCTAGAAGACCAGATAATACCAAATAGCAGTTGTAGACAGTAAGATTCTTTCAAAAGCAAATGCAAGCTGCTATCCATGTTTGCTCATTCCTTTCCATCCAGTCATTCACAACTGGGCCATTTAAAGGTTTACCTAACCACAGAATGAAGAGGAATATACTAGAATACAGAAAAGGCCCAGACCACTAAAAGTACCCAAGTATAGACCACTGAGTGAGGGAGTTTTGTGTATACTTTTGGTATAAGCACAACAGCTAGAGGGGTCCTGTGCTTCTTGACTGTACTTCATTATGTAAAGGTGAATATATGTGCTTTGACTAGAGGTAGTGGATAGTGCTAATTAACAGTTATGAAATGGATTTTTCTATAATCTATATGGTCCACATCCATTTTTTTAACAAATAAAGGTCTACCGGGGATTTAGGCCAGCAGAAGGTCAATTGTGCGGTCCCATTGTCAAACTGAGCTGCACTCTATTTGAATTTTTTTTTAACTCAGTAGTATGCTGATGTTCTGTTTTGTGTAGGATTTTCTATGATAGCTCTTTTTACTAAGAGGGCTTGTCTGTACTATTTCTCCATCCTTCCAGTAGATAGCCGGGAACTGTGTTAATAGCCAGTCAGGCCTCACTAGGATCATTTTCTTTTCTTAAGTTTTTCTCATAAATGAGTCCAGGGGTCATGAAAAGGGGAATGGTTAATTCCCTGACTGGGCCTCATGTCCAGTATGTCTTGAGTGATCAAGAGTCAGTCAAGACTGAAATGAAAGATTGAATATCAGTCCATAGAAGTAGCACATCTATTGACAAATCATTGACAAATCATTGACAATTCCACTGGCAGTCTGCCCAAGTTATACAAGTTCTGAGTTTGATGATGGATTAAGTAGTGTTCAGGTCAAGGTCGACAGGATGGTTTGGCAACAATTGCATTGGCCAGTCATGTTATCAAAACCTGTGGATGAGGTACTATATTGGCATACTGTTTAATTGATTTCATCTAAAGGGAGTAACATTGGATCAGGCCATTCTGGAGCTACTTTTAGGTAACATGTGGAGGGAGATGTGTGCATGCCTTTGATCAGTGGTTAAATATTCAGAGCAGCTCTTTACGCAGAGCAATCAATATGTGTCTTTCATCAATGAGTGCCAGTCTTATTGATCCAAAGTGCTGCCTCTTACAAGCTGCTGTTCTGGAGAGAGAATCAGTCTCCATGACATTCCTCCTACAGGATACCTATAGGAAACACTCTGTTAAAATAAAGTCTATTCTTTTCCCTCTTCATCATTCTTTACTGTCTCTGTAAAAGAAATCATTAATCTGCTGTGGTACTGCAGTGCAAACGAGACTTCCAACTGGGACGTTTGGATACAAATAATCAGAAAGACATTAACAACCAAGGAAAAAACACAGCTTGAATGTGTATATGATGAGTAAATCATATTAAATTAAAAAAAAAGAACCTCAACAATAAAGTCAATAAACTGGGAACACACACACATAGATATATATCGAGCACAGAGCAAGGGCAACAGACCAAGTGTAGCTGACTTTCAAGCGCAATCTTTAGCAGTACTAGCTAAGGATCTCTAAAACGAGTCAGTGTTCTGCTCTTCATCCTGATTAAGGTCTTGCCACAGCATGCTTCTCACCCTCACACTACTGTAATAAATGCCCCATACTGTTGGCACAGCCACTTAAAAGTGAGCGAATGAGAGAAGATGGCAACGTGCTTAAGTTCAGAAAGAAGAGTGAAAGCTTTCATTAACAACCAGGCCTTCAGATCTTTTCTCTGTTCCCAGAGGAACATACGTTCCCTTTTGCTATCTCTTTCCTCCCTTCTCGCTTTCTGTGAACAGTGGGCGTGCAGTGGAAAGTGCTTTGTCAGGCCGTAGCCCTGTGTGTGTCAGTGTGTGTGTGTGTGTCTGGGTTATTATTAAACCAGCCATTCTCTTGCAATGCATGTGCTGTTCCGAGATAAGTACAGGTAAAAAGTTACGTAACACACAGGCTGAATACCGAGAGAATAGTGCAGTTCAACGACACATCGCAACCGAAACTCTGTTCGGTTGATGATAAGTGCTAAAAGAAGCTGAAAGTACCCACGTCCCAAGTTTAAGGCCAGCTGCTACTTTTGTTTAGTTAGACTTTTTTTAATAATGAGCACCTTAATGTTGCTGTGCTTCATTGTCGAGTAACAGCCATTCATTTCAGTTTCTAATTTTAGCTTTTATGATGGAAAGCTATTTTGTTACAGTCATGATGTTCAGTCTATTTCATAGAATAGGAGAATTGGGCATCCTGATTTTGTTACAGTTAGTTTTAATGACACACCCTCAGCCTCTCAAATAGCCAGACTTGTCTGTCACTTACAGGCAAGAATTATTTGGAAAAAGGTGGAAAAGAGAATCCTGGATGAATATAAATCATTTCAACACTAAGGAAGAAGTTCAGTTGCATACAATCTTCTTTCAGTCTCTCATTCACAGAGACTCATGTCCACAAACACACGAATATGTCAAAACACATCAACACTTACAAAAAAACGATTTAAATAATTTTCAGTGAATCTTCGATTAAACTAAAAAAGAATTCACTCAGTCTGTGGTATTTTCTATTCCTCTAATCTAAGGTACCTGTCTTTTTTGTTTCATTTGGTTTCTGAATCTGTAGCTTGTCAGACTTCTCTGAAAGAGATGTCATCTCATTCTACTATCTAAGAAATTTGGATTGACCTCAGTTTTACACAGCAGAAAGCAGGGAGTCTAGCAATGCATCCAAAATCTTGCAGAATAATGTATGTGCTTGCTTTATTTCTGTCTTTCCTTCTGTCAGGCTAATTAAACAGAACAGGTTGTGGGAAGGCTGGGAGACAGAAAGGAAAAGCTGTCAGGGATGATGTTGGCAAAGAGAGAAACAGTGCTGTAGAGAGAGAGAGAGCGTGCATGTGTGTGTATATAATGCAGAGGCAGGCTGAATGAAAGCTTGTTGCGTTGAAGCGACTGCGTACAAATGTTTGCTTCCAGAGCTGCATATATCAAAAGTGTCTGATTTGAATACGAAGACGGAGTAACAATAAGACAGCACTAACAGTATGCTTCAGCAAGAAAAGCCCAAACAGAAACCATCAATACAAGAAACAAGAATGTAGTGTGAAGTGACAGTCGAAAAACGTGTGGGTATGTGTGTTTGTGTGTAGACATGCCAGATCGTGAACACATGCATACACCATTTCACACACACACATTCAAGCACACACAAGCATTATGCAAATGGCCGTGTAGACAAGTCGTCTTCCTGCTCACCTCCCTGAAGCAGTAGGAAGTGTCTCATTAAAAAGCAGCCCAACAAAAGGCCTCCCAGCCAGACTCTTTTAAATGTTACTTTCAGGTGGCGGTCAAAAAAACATTGCCTTGGAAACCACAGAAATGTCACCGCACGCAGCATGCCATGAGGTAGCGTGTGGCCGTCAGCTTGTGCAAGCCTCGCAGCTTGAGACAGACTGGGACACGATACCCGCACATAGTACTGGGAACAATCACCATCCCCAACCCCCATACACACACACACGCACACACCGTTTCCACGAACACCATTTCCACATCAGCAGGCAGGAGCGCACCAATACAATATCTTCATGCTCTCATGAAAAAAGGAAAACAAATTACACTTCTGCCTGACAGCGGCAGAACGCAGGGAGGCCAATGAAATCTAGCTGTTCCCTCACGACTTGCTTGCATAATACGATGCCAGCAATAGCAGCTGTCACATATGGAACACACATCACTGTCACACAACATTTCCGACATCAAGTCATGGGGACCGGTTTCCCTATCTCACTGCGAATGCATCTAATATTTGTGTGTCTAAGCGGGAGAAAAAAAAAGGCATTGCTCGTATGAGGAAGTCCATGTGGGATTCTCTAAACGTCTTTAGAACTGTATATGTATCGATGTCCTGCGATGTGAAAGACAGTGGTGATAAACATAGCCTGTGTCTTGTTTGTGCTATTTTGGCCCCTCAGGTGGTTCGCGTGGTGTAGGCTTCATTCGCTTTGATAAGAGAATAGAGGCTGAGGAGGCCATCAAGGGCCTGAATGGACAGAAGCCCTCCGGTGCAGCTGAGCCCATCACGGTGAAATTCGCCAACAACCCGAGCCAAAAGACAAGCCAGGCCTTGCTCTCGCAGCTCTACCAGTCCCCCAACCGCCGCTATCCTGGGCCCCTGCACCACCAAGCCCAGAGGTTCAGGTAAAGCCAGCCAGCCAGGCTGCAGACCAGCAACTTGTTCACTAAAGCTATCAATCTGCTATAATTCTACTGCATGCTGTCTCAAGAGTCTTATTAAGCCAGTGAGTAATATACAACATCCACAAAATTTTTGGTTGCTCTGTTATTATTAAGAAAAAATGAGGAAACCAGTTACACTGTTGCTTAACTGTAGTGATGGGGGAAAAATACACACATGTTTCCCATCTTAATTGCAGAAATAAAAACAGTAATAGAGTAGGTTAATCCTAAATCCCTAAATTTCATTTTATTTTAAAATTTTATTCTTTATATTTTTATTTTTGTCTTAAAAACAGAATCTTCTAAAAAGAAAATACACAAATTATAAGTGTAATTTTCCCATACTAGAGAATACTTTTTGTTCATCAGTACTTTATGGCCATGGATTCTATTTCAAGCTTGACACTAGGTGATCCAGACCATTTCTGTTTGAAAAAGAAAAGAGAGATTGAAGATGAAAAAGCAGTGAAGGCCTTGTAATAAAAGACAGTGGTCCTTCATAATGTCTTCATGAAGATTCTGTGTTTCTCACACCACGTTCTCTCTCCTCCATTTCACCAGTCCCCATTAACAACTGTCCACAGCTAGCTAAATTTCGCACTTTCACTTATTATCAATATAATAAGTTGGAATTAGTGGTGCGGTGTTAACATCTCATTCACAAACAAAAACCTCACTCATTTAATGAAATAGCATTTATTTATTTGTACTACGCTCACGTGTTGATTTGTTGTTTAAGGACTCAGGATCACATGTTAGCACAAACGTGTCATGCTTGCCAATTACTGCTGTACAGTAATGCCAGTGACAGTAATCAGTAATTAATCCCTCTTACATCGCAAACAATTACAACTGAATAGATATGAAAACGATGTCTTACATTTGCATTAATTACATAGCCACAGAAAGGTGCCATTGTGTTGTGTTTGTTTGGAGACACACTGTGAAACTAGGCTCAGATAGGCTTGCAAAATGTCTCATATAGAGATGCCTGCTCTTGCACCTCCAATTAACTCATTTACCCATAGTGCAAGCTGCCTAGATAATTATGCTGGCTTGAAAAAGCCAAAGTCTCCTTGCATTGCCTGGATATAGGCAAGTTTTTGTTCTTCTACATATTATAATTATTATTATTTTATTATTATTATTATTATTATTATTATTATTACCTTTTCATTTGTATACATTTCTAAATTAATCCCCTCAGCTTTCAAGATTATCACCACCAAATACAGCACCCTCCATTAATAATGGTGTGCTTGTTAAATATGAGCAAAGGCTGTGAGAAATTGTCTTTATTGTTTAACCTTTTGATCTTTTGTTTAAAAAATTCACACAAATACTCTGCTATCATGGATATCAAACAATTGCAAACACATCACAGGTTTATAAAAAATAAAAATTATATAGGTGTGCAACAATTACTGGCATCCCTATGAATTCATATGAGAAAAATATATTTGAAGTATATTCCCATTTATTTATTTTTTTTTAATTGTACACCTGGGTGACTAGGAACAGGAAATTGTTCAACCATGACTCCATTTTTCACAGGGGTATAAATTTAAGGTAGACCAAAATCCCTTAGTTATTCATATCAATGGGTATCAAGACCATGGAATATAGCTGTGATGTGCGGCAAAAGGTTGTTGAGCTTCACAAAATGGGAAGTGGCTATATGAAAATAGCACAAGCATTGTAAATGCCCATTTCCACCATCAGGGCAATAATTAAGAAGTTCCAGTCAACTGGAAATGTTATGAATCAACCTGGAATTGGACGTGTCTTTATATTGTCTCCACACACTGTGAAGAGGATACAGCTGGATCACAGCTGGAGAATTGCAGAAGTTAGTTGCGTCTTGGGGTCAGAAAGTCTCCAATACTACAATCCGAAGTCACCTACATCACCACAAGTCGTTTGGAAGGTTTCAAGAAAAAAGCTTTTACTCTCATCCGAAAATAAACTCAAGCATCTTCTGTATGCCAGACATTACTGGAACTTCAAATGGGATCCCATGTTCTATGGTCAGATGAAACAAAAATAGAACTTTTTGGCAAAAAACACCAGAGGTGGTTTTGGCTCATACAGAGAGGTAGCCTTATGGAAAAGTACCTCATGCCCACGGTGGTGACTCTTTAATGTTTTGGGGCTGTTTTTCTTACAGAGGACCTGGACATTTTGTTAGGATTCATGGCATCCTGGACTCTATCAAATATCAACAGATATTAAATGAAAACCTGACTACCTCTGCCAGAAAGCTTAAAATGGGCCGTGGTTGGATCTTCCAGCAGGACGATGATCCAAAACATACATCAAAATCTACACTAAAATGTTTTACTGACCACAAAATCAATGTCCTCCAATGGCCATCCCAGTCCACTGACTTGAACCCCATAGAAAACCTGTTGGGTGAACTGAAGAGGAGAGTCCACCAGTGATTCTGTATGGAGGAATGGTCTCAGATCCCTTGCCATGTATTCTCCAACCTCATCAGGCATTATTGGAGAAGACTCAGAGCTGTTATCTTGGCAAAGGGAGGTAGCACAAAGTATTAACTAAAAGGGTGCCAATAATTGTTGCACACATTTATCTAACATGGATTTTTTTTTTGATAAACCTGTGTTTTGTTTGCAATTTGATATCCATGATAGCAGGGTATATTTGTGTTTTTTTTTAAACAAACGGTTAAACAATGAAGACAATTTTTCACAGCCTTCTCTGCTCATATTTATCAAAGTTGCCAATATAATTGGAGGGCAATATATATCACCCATGTTTACCCCCTCAGGTTGCTTGTGTTTATTGTGTTGATATCTTTTGTAGCTATGAATTTAATTTTTTTTTAAATCCCCATTTTTCATTAGAAATACATAGTAGAATGTTCATAAAAGTGTGTTGGCCTCCACACATTTCTCTGTGTCATTCCACGCCTCTGTACCAGTGCTCATACACTTTTTACACACAATTTTCTCTGCTTTTCTATTCTTCCATTCATCTGGTGTTACCATGATAACCCTGAATGTTTTATCCCTTTTTCCTCTTATTGACTTCTATATATTTTCCAAACACATCAAATTATTTCACTTTTTGCCACTATACCTTCATATAGTGCTTCATGGCATGTCAGTCAGTGCTCATTAAAAGTCTCTCTCTCTCTCACTCTCTCTCTCTCTCTCTCTTTCTCCGTCTCTCTCTTTCTCTGTCTCACTCTCCTGCTCTTCTGATCAACATTAAACACAACTTTATGTAACTTATCATTTAGAACAGATGTCACTCCTACTTTCAAGATACTTCCACCCATCAGCCCATACAGCCCAGTCCTCCCTCCTCTTTTTGTCATTCTGTCATACCCTCCTCCTCCCACTCTTTTCCATTCCAACTAAATGCCATCACTTATGGCTATGTAATCTAACATACATAAATATGACATTTGAGCCACATTATTTTAGCTTCACCCTCTCTTCTCAGTGACTTCCCTACATTATCCCGAATGAATATGCATTGCTTTTTTATCATTCCACCTGAACAAGGGTCACTCCTCATGCTCCCTTTATGATTAGTTACAGTGACTTTTAAAACTATAAAAACAGCTTTCCATAAATTTGACTTTTTCAAGCCAGCTTGTAGTTTGTAATTGAATTAGCTGGCCTCTTACTAATAGACCACACTGGAAGCCTGCATTTAGTATCATCACTGTGATAGTAGGAAGATCGATGTGGCTACATTCACATAGTTGAGGTGGGATATGGCAAGTGTTTTTTTTTTTAGTGTCAACACAAAGTCTGATCTTTTTAAAATCAGATTTGAGCTACTTTCAGGTGGTCCTAGATCAGATACATAGCTGATAGGTGGTTATCATCTGATAGCGTAATAAGAATGGGATTTCATTTTATTTGAACACAGTGCTTGACTGCACATACATATTTCAATGTTGTCAGTATCCAGCTATCAGTTCCATGTTAACAGCAGCAAACACAAAAAAAACAGTTGTTAGCAAAAGTAAAAGTAATCAGTGTAGACACAATAAATTAGCTTAATTGTTTGAAATATTTTATATAAATCATGTCAATCCAGGCAAAAGTTGATGATGATGATGATGATGATGATGATGCTGTTACAAATCTAACATATTTTCATTGATTGTGGCACAAGTGGATCATAAACCTTAAGTTGCTGACTTTAAATTGTGTGCATGATGTGTGGGTCATTTGAGAACAGAGGCATGTTTACACTGATGACACTTATAAATACAGATGTGAAAGGTCAGCTCTGAATGGTACAATTAGGCTTTTAATGTGAACTATATCTATATGACTCCATAGTGTGTGTAAGAGTGTATATGTAAGGAAAAGTTTGAATTGTGGGAAAGCATTAATTAGCCCTGCTGGCCATCTTGAAGAGGCTTAATAGGGACATAAGACAGGGGCAGGCCTCATGAGGGATGGAGGTCGAGAAGTGGCCAAACAGACGGGAACCCAAAATGAGAGTGACTGATGGGGATGAGAGTCTAATGCATCAGCCCAGCAGGTCACCAGGGCTAATGAACAGACTAGAGAGAGAGAGAAAGAAAGAGAGGAGTAGAGTGATAGAAAGACAGAGAGAACGAGAACCACCTTGATTTAATATCCTATTATGTCCTGCCTCAAACTTCATTCGAATGTCATATTAAATTATAGAACTTTCCCCTTGTGCTAAAAGGTGTAAACCTCTGGAGACAATGTCATTCATTCCGCCAGCATATCATCTCTACATGAGCCTGAACATGTCATGAATTTATTCTTTGATAGTTAATTTGATGTTAATACATTTCCTTTGTGTCATAGTGCTTCAGATCCGTTTTCAATCATCTGTCACAAATACGAAACCATTACATTGACACACCACAGCATAGCCGATAATACACTGTTCACTCAGTTGCAGTTAAATTGGTCAATTTCAGCAACAGTGATGTGAGATGAATATCAAATATTAACTATAGAAATCAGCTTGTCTTAGATGATAAAAACCAAATATGATTAGCCTTTACTGTTTTGTTTTTTTCATTGGCAGAATCTCATAGGTAAGCATAGAGTATATATATATATATATATATATATGTGTGTGTGTGTGTTAAAGCAAGACATTTTAAATAGCTGTTAATGCTCAGGTTATAACAACATTAGACTCTTAGTCTTAGGCTATATTAGCTGTTTCTCTGAGTTTGTCAGGCATCAGGTGGGCCTTCCAACTTAGAGTTAGTGCCTGATTCTTGGCTAGCATAGTGGTTGACTCTGCAACATGCCTGATGGGGCTGAACAGTGTAATGGGCCATTGCTGGATGGGCATCTTCTTCAGCGAGTCAGGGCTTTAGCATTAGTTCCAGTGGGTGAGTAGACCATCTGCCTTGCATTAACATCAGAACCCTCCTTCTCTTCACAGGCTGGACAATTTGCTTAATATGGCCTATGGCGTTAAGAGGTAATTAAACTTCACCGAATGCCAGATGTCCATGTTGAAAAAATTATTTCTTTTTGTTTGATTCTTCATTTTCTGAAGTCACTTGCATCTGATTCAGTTCAAGGTTTTTTCCCTGTCTCTTAAGTTTGATTTTAACTTGATTCTGCTTGATTTCAAACCACCAATCACTCTAGTCTTTACAAATATCCAAATTACCTTTCATAATTTCAGTGAAGCGTATGCATTGTTTGATTCTGATGACTGCAGAATTTTTGAGTTTTTGGTATTTTCTGTGTTTTACTATGTGTAACTTGTATTGAGCTGTGGTTGCCAAAGGATTCAGGGTCTCGAGCCCAAACTCCGCTGAGCTTAGTATCTTTATAGTGCAGCAATGCAATTTACCACTATTCCAAACTCCCGCAAGCCCTGTTGCAGTAATACAGACAGCTCTAAATCCCCCGGATGGCTTATAGGTGTAACTAAATCTGTTTGCTTGTTCCTCGTATTTTTTGTAGTAGTTTTTCCAGATCAGACATCTGTAAAGTTTTCTGCAAGCTATAAAGCCGCTTCAGAAGCAAATGAAATGACAAAATGCTAACGGGAGCGGTGTTGGTCAGTGAGACTCATTAAACGTTTCCTGGCATTTTGATGTAAACGCTTCCCCTTGCACCTTTAATGTTCCGTCCTATTTTTGGATGGAGAGGGTAAGAGTGAGGCGGAGGGGGGTGAGAGTTCTCCTGGATCCCTGCAGGAAACAAGTGTGTTTCACTGCAGCTAGCACAACCTCTGATCACCTGGGTTTTGCTCGTGTACAGTTTTGCTCCTTTTGTGCTTATGATTTATTAAATATTTCAGCATTTCCTCAGCAAAAATGAATGTGTTGTGATGGAGGATGTTGCCCTTAAAGTGACTGCAATATAAAATTCTCTTTTTTCTGTCAGTAGCATATGTGTTTCATATAAGATTTGCTCACCATGAAGTACTTTATAAAACCAACAATGGCTGCCTCATGAAAAAATACAGAATACAGATTATAGCAGTGAGAGGTTTGCTTGTTTCTACCCTTAAAGTCATTGTTCCGTAGATACAGACACCGGTGGGGGAGGGAGTGAATGCAATAATTACAAAAGCCACAAGGTGACTCAAACAAACCCATACAATAAAACAATATATGCAAACAAGGTAGAGTATTTGAAGTGACAGCCTATCTTTCAAAACAGAGAGACAAAGCATGCAGATTATTTACTCCGAATGTGATTAGCTGTCAAAGTGGCGGAGACAGCTGTGCAGAAATCATACGATCCTGTTTTCTTCTCGAATGAGCGCAGGGCTGAGGGAGATGCTTTGCTTTTCATGGAGCGCATGGCAGGAGGTAATTAACAAAGGAATCCAAGCTTGCGGAAGTGAGCAGAAGCAGGTGAAGGTGGGCAGTACGGGAGGGTCAGTCGCTCGTTGCTATGCAACTCCTTGTCCAACAGTTCGATGTGGTAGATAGAACAGAGCACGTTCGGCCCTGCTGGAGAAAAACAGGAGCCTCCTCCACACTCGTGTTAAACTGGGCTGGCCCTCACACACTTGTTCTGAAGATGACTGGCATCCAAATTACCATGCAGACCGTTTTTTGTCCTCCCCACCTTTTCTTCTCCGAGATGAGTAATGGCGCTGGATTCATTATTTACACAGAAACACGCCGTAATTGAAGTTATGAGATGGTTGCTTGTCAGGGAACTTAAGCAAGCTGATGCGCTATTATACGCCTTGTTTGCATAATGAGACATGGCCGGCGCGACACAAAAGGGAGAATAAGCAGGCGTATCGACTTTGCTGGGGCACGGCAGCTAAGGAACAGATGAAATATCTGAGTAATTCTTGGCAAAACAAGAAGCAGGGAATTGGCTGGCCCTGCAGTCTGCACAACGTTATCGATCACAGTCATACATTGCAGAGCTGCCGGGGGTGTGGGTGGAATACACTGTGTTCCCAACGCCAGGCACCTAGAAAGCATTGCTTGCATTTTCCACCTGCTGACTGCCGCTTTCGATCTCCCACCCCCGACATGCACACACACACACACACACACACACTGTAACCTTCTAGTTGCTACCCACAAAGGTTTCGGCAGAGCCATCTGATCTTCAGCAAAGCGGAAATCTCAATTAAAGCACCCCCAATAATGCCTATAGTCGTTGCTGTAGAGGTGGCATATGAAATGAACCTTTTATCCAATTTACCTTTTATTTAAAGTGGAAGTTTCTTTTAAGCGGAAAAGGCAATTAAGTGAAGTCAACTGAGCATTCAAATCTCTGTATCAAGAGAAAGAAAAGGGGTAGAAAAAGAAAGATTACAAGAGGAATGAGAACAGATTTACTCAGTTGCATTCCAAATCTCCAATGAATTTGGGAGGTATTAATGTGATGAGTTCCTGCAATTTGGGCTCTCCAATAGAGCCACTCAGGAAGGCAGTGAAAGAAAGGAGCTTGTATCTGTATGAATGGTATTTTTTTATATGGCCCTCCCACAGTCTAGAGTACAGCCTTTTCAGACTACATACAAAAGCGCCTTCCTTTCAGTACGAAGCAGATATTGAATTTCTAAATCGTCTTAAATCAGGAGCAATAGATTGAAAGATGCTAACATAACAGAGGGGCAGCTTGTAGAGTTAATGTGGTGTTCTAATGTGCGAGTAATGTGCAGCCTTGTGTGTTAAACCTGGTGCAAAATTGCTAAGGTCACTCAGCCAGTCTTTCCAATTATCCACAGTGCAAAAAAAACATTTTATTTCTAATACAGAGCTCTCACTCCTATTCTCTCTCTCTCTTTCTCTCTTTCTCTCTCTCTTTTCTTTTCAGGTTCTCTCCCATCACCATAGATAGCATGACCAGTCTAGTAGGGATGAACATTCCCGGGCACACCGGCACTGGCTGGTGCATCTTCGTCTATAACCTGTCCCCAGACTCAGACGAAAGTGTGCTGTGGCAGCTGTTTGGGCCGTTCGGTGCCGTCAACAATGTCAAGGTGATCCGAGACTTCAACACCAACAAGTGCAAAGGGTTCGGCTTCGTCACCATGACGAACTACGACGAGGCGGCAATGGCTATCGCGAGTCTGAACGGGTACCGGCTGGGCGACCGCGTGCTGCAGGTCTCCTTCAAGACCAACAAGACCCACAAGTCCTGAACTCCCTCCCCACTGTCGTGTAGCCCCGTCAAACACACCACTACTAACACCCACCTCAGCCCACACAGCTAGTCTACAACAGACAGGAACACAACCAATCCACCAACTAAACAGGACTGGATATGGCTTATAATATAACTTTGGACCTATAAGCCAATGTTGCCTAAGTATTACGAAATTGAAAATGGAAAATATTAATGATTTGGAAGACCTGTAAATGGTACAGGCATTCTGTTGTATATCCTTTCAGTTCTAGTGGTTGTTCCTTTGATTTCTCCTCTCTGTAAACAGTAGCAAAACCAGACCGCCCTTATTTGAAAGAAGAGAATGTCTTTCTTCTGATTGTACTCTCTTGATTCAGGTTTTCCTTTTGTTCTCTTTTAAATCCGGATCCACTGTCGTTAGTATAACACCTCCCTGGGAAGAGAACGGGAGGGGGCTCTTTTTAACAAATCGGTGATCATTCATTCATTTATTTTGGTGTATATTATTAAATCCCCCAAGTAAATTAACAGGGATGACACCATCCCTTTTCTCTAACGGAAAAGAAATTTCTAACATTGTTTTGTTTTGTACTGCAAACAGAACACGTCTTTCCTCACGAGGGATTGGGAGATAGGGAGAGGGAAGGGATGGGTTTGCACTCCTGTTGACAAAACAACACACGCACACACACACACACACACACACACACACACACACACACACACACACACACACTGTTGCCAAAGAGAAGATCTCTTTGCTTGAAAATGTGTTTAGAAAAAAAAAATTTAAAAATAAAGAGAAAGAAGATCTATTTTTATAAATAATGATTAAAATAATAATTATTGAAGAATTTTTACATGAATCTGGATTTGAAAAAAAGAGAAAAATATTTTGACTGGCTAATTAGGGGTTGGGGGAGGGGTCAGGTGCCACCTTGTCTTGTTCGTTCTGCCGTGGTACTTTTTAGGATCAAAGGTTGTTTGTTTTTCGGGGAGAACCAGATTGGCAATGGTTTTGTAGACGGATGGTTTTATCAAGGATTGCAAATTCAGGCAGGTAATTTTTCATAGCACGTAATTGTTCAACAGCGATCCCCTGTAGGCGAGGGATAGGGTCTTCCCAGGCCTGAGGCATCCTCACAGTCAAGAGCCCAAAGTAAGGCCACGCATTGTCCACTCATTTTCTTTCCATCGTCAGTCTTTGGGATATCAGTAATACATGCACACACTTCTCCATTTAGGAAACATAACATTCTTATGATTCTGTTCGTGATATTGCATTTGAGATGTAATTCCTTTAGCGATCGACTGTAGGTGCTATATTACATGGGTCACATATCTTAAATATCCAAGTTTGTTGTTCTGTGTGCTATTTAGAGAACAAAAAAGAAACTTCAATGTTGGCATTAAATTGAGCTGCTGTTTCGGTTTGTTTACTTCAATTGCTGGCCCCCATCTGGTTCACAACATTGACGCCAGATGAGCAAATCTGGGCCTTGTAAGAATCACTTAACAAGTTTTCTTTGGCTTGCTGACATATAGGTTACTTGCTGAGTGTACAGCGTTTGTCAAAATTAAATGATAATTAGCTAGTTTTGTTAGTCTAGTATTTGTTTCCTCAAAGGATCTATTACAAATGTGTCTTTCTTTGTTGTGTACAAATAGATGATATATAGTCTACATTTGTTTTACAATATCTATATCTATCTGAGTTGTCACTGTTTTTTGTTCGAGCTTGTCTTTTTTCATATGAAAACTTTATGAAGTGATGGTTCAGTTACTTAGAAAACTCGTGAGGAATCCTGTTTAATATGTTGTCATGTCGCTTGTGGAAAAAAAAAAAAGAAAAATTGGACTCATTTTTTTTTTTTGTTTACCGCCGCGGCAAAAGAAACCTAAAAAAAAATTGCTTCTTGGAAATATGTATTTATTTATTGATTGATTGATTGATTGTTTTTTGATTACATTATTTATTTATCTTGATTATTTATTTATTTATTTGTTGTTATGTTGTCTGTGTTTTTGTGTGATTCTGGTACAGGGAGGGGGTGTTTCTGAGCTAAAGGGAACAAACGACTAGGGGAGACGCTCTTCCATTAGTCCTGTGCACTGAGAAATTTTAGTACGTTTGTGCTTTGTACCAATATATCAAAATTACAATATAAAAAAGTTTAAAAGTCAAAAACGAAAAAAATGTCAAGAGGGTGAGGCTCTTCCCTTATTACTAGAAACAGTTACTCGCTATGCATAACCTAGTCAATAGTTAAATTTGCTATTGCTTTTTTCTTGTCTTGTTAAACATAAATCTTTAAATCTTTTTCAATAAAGTTTAGTCTTAATAGAATGTTATAACAGTTGTTCTGGTTCAATATAACCTGTGATAAGTTTGTGTAGTTTTAAAAGCCGCTTCCCGCCCTCCCTCCACACACTACCGTTGCTTTGTGATCCAACTTTATGCAAAAATGTGGGTCTTAAACATAGTTTCTCATGGATTTGTATGGCATCCAATGTTTTAGGCTCAGCTGCCTTGATTTGATTAATTATATGGTATGTCAATTGTTTGAGTATTATTCATTGCATTGGACCAATCAGTGATGATTAATGTAATTTAACCTTGATTTAAACTAATTTAAGCCATTTGCATATGACATCACAACTCCAAAAAAAAGAGAAAAAAAAACATTGACACTGATTGTACTGGTTGAAGTGAAATAGCTATAAGAAGATGATATTTGATAGATGACACCCATTATATATTTTCTATGATATAGTCTATTTTGAGAGGTAAATTTAGTGAATGGCTCTTTGAGAGTATGGCATCAGCTCATGTTGAGATAGAACTTCTGTGAATGTTAGAGTACTTTAGCTGTTTAGAAGCATTAATACACAATTTATCATTCATCCATTTGTTCAGAAATCAATCCATCCTCTGCTCCATGTGCTGAGCGGTAGCACAGACCTCCTCAGACCCCACCGCAGGTGGGAGGTTAAATTATGCAACGACCCCGGTAGAATGTTGTTCTGATGTATGAATTAATTTCCTACGTCACTTCCTCCTCTTCGCTCATGGCATCACCCTCCATTAGTCTATGTATAACTGGGATCAAGTGAATGTGTGTGTGTGTGTGTGTGTGTGTGTGTGTGTTTGTGTGTGTGAGTGTGTGTGTGTGTTTGTGTACGCATGTATGTGGGGCGGGGGGGTGAGGATGTTTGGAACATGGGGCCATGCCTCTGTGGTATGTGCCCAAATCGCTGTGGCTCACTTTCTCCCCCCGTAGCGCCTTATAGTGGCAGCCTGCCAATAGGAAACCAACAGCCAGTAGTGTAGGAGGGAAGGCCAAGTGAGGAACAAGGCTCTTGTCATTTTTCATTTTCTCCTGAAGATGTGTTTGTTTACTATCTGAGAATCTATAAATCTTTAAAGACAAAAAAAGATTAAAAAAAAAATGTTCACTGGACCAAGCTGGTCTCTCCTATTTATGTTATTACTTAACTATCAATTATTGATTATTGTTATTATGATTACTATTATTCTTATTATTCTTATTATTAATCAAATTACTGCGATGAATGACTTCATGTTATCCTTGCTAGTTTAGGTCATTTCTGAAACTGGAAAACAAAATATGGAAAAAAAAATCTTGCTGTAAATGTTTTTTTCTTTTTCATAAACTGTTGTGTTTGAATTATTTGTACTTTTGAATGTTGGGACAATAAAATGAGGTGTTGAAAGCTGCATGGTCTGATCTGATGTTTAAAGCACACTCATTTGAAATATTTTGTTCAGGTTTCGCATTGCACGTTACTTGAGTGACTATTACATTTTCCTTCAATTTCACAGACTGAGAGACTCAAACCTTTTAGGTATTCATGGAAGATCTGCTCTACCTGCAGCCCCGGCAGAACTAAATGTCACTTGGGCTATTGCTTTAGATATGAATTTGATAATTTATCAAAGTGAGTATAAATGCCATAGTTGCCAAGGTCAAAATCAAAGGCCCAGAAATATCTAGCGCATTATTACATTATTACACTTTCCCTAGTCAATAATACATCACAGTCAGATTGAGTAGTTGAGAGAAGTGTATGAGCATAGTGCCCCCTGCATATCTCCTAGAGAATTATTAAAAACATACACACTTCAAATGCCGAAGCCTTATTTTTTATTTTATTTTTTACTAAATATATACAACCTTCTAAACCTGCTACCCCTTTCAGCTCAGTGCAGTATCAACATGTAATAGAACAGTCGGTTAATTAATAACACCAAGATACTAATTAACACTGATAGGCTATATTAAGCAGTTATGAGAAACTAAATGATACTTGTAGTGGATGAAGTTGTTTGCTCAGTGTGTAATCTGTGCAGCAGGTGAGGAGGGAATGAAGGAGAGGACAATGAGGGAGATAAGTGGTCTGATAAAATCCTTCAGCCTGTCCAAGCCTCTTCACACTGTTAGAGACTTAATGAGGTGAAAGTCTCATGAACAGAGATGTGTGGCAATATGAGTCACTCGGCGCCCCATCCATCTTCGTGGCACAGATGTTAGAGTGTTAATGCAACAACCAAGCAAATGGCAAAATATCCACCACATATGCAGCTTGACAGACGTCTTAAGACGATGCACGTATGCAATAACAGTAAGGCAGGTTTCCATTCTGTAAGCCTTTGAATGCTTGTAATTTCTTCCCAAACCTTAAATTTCTACCTTAAATTCTCTGTACCTCTCTTCTGTTGCAGGAACAAAACACATGCAAGCTGAGAGACAGTACAGCTCTTCAAGCTGAGATTTCTGGTAATAAATATACACCTTAAACATAGTTTATGGTAAGGATGTATATAATGGTATCAGGTATTGGTCCGATACTGTTCTTATTTACTTGTACTTATAAAAAAAAAGATGTTCTGATGAAAACATCTAATACAACATGATACTATGTGGCATAAGTCTATTGTACACTGTCACACTTACTGTATGAACAGGTGACATCATATGACAGTGCTCTGGACACTATAAAATCATTTCCTGATTTATTATGGAAACTAAAGCAAATCAGAATGCTCTGTGAAAATATGAAGAAGAAGTACTACAGTGTCTACAAGAACCTGATAAATAAAATAAAAAACACTAAAGCATTTAAGCAGTATCTTAAATACAGAGCTTGAAGTAAGCGTGTAGAAAAACGATCGTATATGAGAGCACTTCAGTAGTGTGAGCACTGAGCACTGAGACATGCTTACTAAGGTCTACACTTCTCCTATGAGTCATGGTGCAATTTAAAACATCTTAAACATAAAACTTAGCAAGTTGTAGCAAAGCTGTAGGTGTTCAGAAGCGCTTAAACAAAACGAGCTCTTCTATACTGTGACCCTAAATGATCCAAGGTAACTAATGTAGCTAGCTAATGCACATCATTTAAACTCAACTAGCTAACGTAGTTATAAGAACAATAGTTATTATGTCCAGCTGTAGAAAAAAAATGATTTTATGGGAAAGTGTGGGTCGATAAACATTGAGAACCAACCAGGCTACACATGGAAAAACTACCTATTCAGGCTATTAATATAGCATTATGAATTTTTTGTCTTAATGACCCTGGACATATTTCAGTGAGTAAATGAAACAGAATTATATTTGTATAGCTCTTTTAACAATAGGCTTTGTGAAAAAGCAGCTTTACATTAATGCCAAGCTGGATGTAGTTCCCTGATGAGAAAGTGGGATTATAAATCATTATAGTAAAGGCAAAGTGTACTTAGTGTGTTAAAAGGATTTTCAGTATAAGCAGATTGTGACTCGGAGTCACAGGATGAGCACAGTATGATTACAGCAGCAGTTAGAAGGGTTACACTACCCAGGTGAGATTATCCAGAAGGGTGGGTGTTGGGAATAAAATTGTTTTTGAGAAGTGCAAACCTTTAGTGTTGGATACCATCCACAGAAGGTGAGTCATAAGTGCAAAAAGCTCCAAACAGAAATAGAGCATCAGGATGAATCAGGCAGATCCGAAGGGCAAGTGCAGCCACAGGATCTGGCACCAGCATCACATCAGGCAGCAGGAGTGTACATATGCTGAATGTCATATGTTTTATTGTTGTTGTTTTTTTTTGTCCACAGATCTTCTTGTTGTGTTCACTTTGCCATTTCTAAAGGTAAAAATTATGCCAATCTACACTGAACCCTCTGAAATCAAACAAAAAGGCTGCATTCCTACATAACCACTTCCTCAATATGTGCTTGTGTGTTTTGCCCTGATTGTAAAATCTAAAGGTAGATGCATCCAGTGTTACTTGGTATGTACAATAAAATGCTAGTTAATTAACTGCAATTATATAGTACCTAGTGATCTGGGAACTCCTAACAATACAACTGAAATAATGATAATAGTAAATGACATACTGACATACTGAAATAAAATGGTGCCGGTTCTGTTTACCTCCTATGAAATACTTTCGAGGTCTTGTTAAACTGTTGAAGACTGATCAATAATTTGTTGAACAAGTGACACTGTTACACTATTGACTGCATGACAGTTGGAAAATGTCAATAATTTCTATCAATAGGCTTTGTTGATTCTTACAATCACCTAAACTATAGTACTGAATGTTCCCAATGTTTTCTGGCCTTATCACTCACAGTCTAGTCAAAACATATAATACAAACTCCATAAAAGGATACAGAAATAAACAGGGCTTTTTTTCACATTTAACATAGTGTAGATTTATCTGCCCCTAAACCCTGCCCCATGTGACCCTATAATACACATTCTGTCTCAGACCATGGTGAGAGCTGTTGAAGAAGGACACTCTAAAGGACCTGTCAGGTCTACCAGAGTGAGTGTTTACACAGATGTAGTGAAAGTGACCACCTATAATGGTCCTGTACACATCCACTATCTCTCTCTGTCACGATTTTATGCCAACCCAAAGACAAAGGAGCAATTGGTATAAGAATAATCCATTATTGTTATCCATAATGCAATTTTTTATCGATATCTATGTGAAATATAAGTAGAAGATCAATTTCCATAGTTATTTTAAGAATATAATATAACATAACTGTACTGACATGTATCACAGGTATAAAAGCTCACAGACTTTACCCATAAATAAACATACTTTATTATACAATGTCACTACAGTGCACCTGGGCAAATGTAACATAGTATAAACCGGATGGTCAGTTGATAGCCAGAATCAGAGATTGCCTTTCGTGCTTCATGTCCAAGCAGAACCCAATACTGACATACTGGGCATGATGAAACCCTCGGACACTTGGAGTAGACAGCAAAATCAACAGACTTCTAAGTTATCTCTGAATTTCTAGCTCAGTCCATGGAAGAGTCAGGTCCCCAAACCAAACTGGGCCTTGCATCATTTCTTTCCTAATACTAGGTTACATCATGTCAGGATGCCACCAATGTCCTGAACCTGCTCTTGCAAATAATGCTACAAATTTTCTATGGGATTGAGGTTTGGTGATTTTGCAGGCCAGTTGATGCGCCACAATGCTCCATCATGTTCAATGAACAAGTCACCCTATGCATCCTAGTTGTCATCCTGGAACATTACACTGACAGTGTTATTATACCTACAATACATTATCCAAGGTAGGAAAATATATCCAAATATATCCTATATTTGACATGCACATTTGTATATTTAGTATAGTCCATCCATCCATTTTCTATACCACTTTTCCTACACAGGGTTGTGGGGAGCCTGGAGCCTATCCAAGGGAACTTGGGGCACAAGACTGGGGATACCCTGGACGGGGTGCCAACCCAGTGCAGGGCACAATCACATACACATTCATACAATAAGGACAATTTGGAAATGCCAATCAGTCTACAACTCATGTCTTTGGACTGGGGGAGGAAACCGCCGAAGCATCGGGAGAACATGCCAGCTCCACACACAGGGCGGAGGCGGGATTTGAACCCTGGAGGTGCAAGGACAGCATTCCCCCCATATTTGGTATAGTAATATTGAAATTTCAGTTCCTTGGACAGTTTGTGATGAGCTGACAGTCAAATTTAATTGACACATAATACACTTTACAAATACAGAGAATGTGCACAGAATATCTATTTAAATGGAAAACAGGGAAGATATTGCTTCCCTCTTCACCTTCGAATTTTGCCACTTCTCTAGCATGCAGTTATTAATAATGAAATTTCAGTTAGAAAGTGAATGTAAGGTGAGTGATATTTCAATTATCATTTTGACACTATTAATGCATGTCACATAGAGCCTTTCTATTGAGTTTAGGAAATGCAATTTCACTTTCCAGTTTCAATTTTGATAAATAGCTATTCACTGAGCAATTAATGTCTCTGTGTAAATGAAATATCAATATGCGTATACCAATTATTCATTTTCAGCCAAAACATTTCATTCAAATACAGTGCAGTTTAAACATTATATTTAAATTATGCTTGCAATATGTTTCATTATAGCTCCGAAAGTCAACAATCTCACAGTCTTTTTTTAGTTGTGCCCATCAAATCAAGATTTTGCAAACTCTCTATCTCTCTTGCGCATGCCAGGAATCTTTTTCATGTTCTCTAAGATCAGATTTGAATATCTCTCCTCAGCACTCGCTGTTTTCCACCATCTGTCACAGATGACAGTGAAGTCTCTGGGCCAAACCTCAATTCAAAGGCCCCTGAATCCTCGTTCTGCATTCCAAACACACACTGAGGCAGGACCAAGAGCCAGGTCTTCAGTCATCTGCCACACAAAAGCCATCCACTACAGTCTGTAAGCCCATTGGCACAATCAGCAATAGACCTGTTTTTTACTGCCATGGTCTGAGGCACCCATTAGACAAATAGTTCATCAGCTCAAGAAACTTGGGTGCCAAAGTGGCTCCTGGCAATATTGCTTCTTAGCAATTCAGAGTAGCACTCTGCTGCGTCGTTACAGTTTTGAACTGTATCCATGTAATGTACTGCCTATATGTGCCTGAGAATGTATCTGGCTTCGTTCAAGCTAAAATAAATCACTAAACAATATACAGTATAAACCACTTACACACACACGGCAGGGTTAATTCCTTAGTTTTCTACAATATTCATCAGAAGTGATGACTTCTACGATTGATAGCTGAAATACATGTGGTGATATTGTATGGAAACTGGGTGAGTTTTCTTTCAGTACCACTGCAAGAGAAATCCATGTTATACTAGTGAACGTCCTGTGATAAATACATTAAGAAGTTTAAAGTTCCATATGACTACTGAGTTCAGTGCAACATTCAGCTGTCTAGTCCCTCCAGGATTTAGCAATTTTGCAATCGCAGAAATGAACACAAAATCAAGGAAATGTCGCAATATTTATAGGAAATTGCGATTTTTCTAAATTACCAAAGATTCGGGCCAAGACGTGTCATGTGACGTCATTATAATGCGCCATTTGTGACGCACATTCAGCTAAAGCTCTCATTGATTCAAGTGCATTGATCATGAGTACAGCTAAAAGGTTTCATTTACCAACAAACATCACTGCGATAGACCGTGCAAAACAATTTCGTGCAGTTTGCAATTTCGTCAATTCGAGTAGTTTTCCGCAAAAAAAGCATTAAAAAAACTCTGCAAGCTGCATCACAAATTTTGAAAAAGCAGAAAGCAAGAATCACACACAAAAAATTCTGTCTGGACTAGCCTGGCCTGAGCATTCAGAGCTGTAACTGCAAAGATTTTTTCTTTGCTCCAAATAATTCTCCACTTGGAGCGGTTTGTCACTATATGATGGAACGTCAGTAAAAGAAGACAGCAGTGCTATAATTTTGTATCTTCTCTGAATGGAGTGTTATATTTTATCTTCAGGCAAGACCAATCAGAAAGGGTTGACAGGAAAACACATGGACATACTCGTGTCTTATTGGCTGATTGTTCCCAATTCTGCTAAATATTAGCTCACACAGTCAGTGTAAGGGGAAATTTGATATACATAATTTTTTAAATTATTATTATTATTATTATTTTTATTTAAAAATTTACCTGTAAAGGGGTTCAAACTGAAACAACAACAATCAAAACTAATGTTCCTACGGAGCAGGACACCAAGGTGTTTAAATGTCTATATGAGATAGAAGTTACATGAACATGATTTGAACAGAAAGAACGCAACAGCAAAATCAAGCATTTTTTGCTGCAACAATCACAAAAAAATCCACGAAATCCTGTACAGACTGAGTGTTTTGAGCGCCTGAGTGGCTGATGAGGCACTTGCCCAAGTATGGATTAAAACATTTAAGTTATAAAATATAACATGGCGTCATCAAATCTGTGATTCAAAAGGTCATCTTCTCGTCTAAAGATAATGCAATGTCTAAGCTATTACTGTGTACCAACTGCACAATTTATCTGGATGTCTTGGAATACTATTCATAATTGGAAAATAAAAAGACATTGTCGCTCCAAGATTTTCACCTGAAAAGATACTTTTTGGTGTCAAAACATAGGTTACAAATGTGTGTGTGTTTTTTTTTTTATATAAGTGTTACATAGGAGTCCACCCACTCACACACAAACACACAATTTTATGTTCTATGCTCTTATGGATTTTCACACCTGTCAACACTGTAAGACCCGTTCAGATCCTTGCACTCCGATGAAAATACTATAAATGGCCAGCCTGTTGCTGAAAATCCAATATGGCATCAGCAATTCATCTGCAGACAAAAAACATCCAAGTGCAACCCAGGGGTGGCGATTAAGTAAAGCATTAACCTTCAATCTGAGCTGTGCCATAGGCAGTCTAAAACCGGTGGCCATGATACCACTGGGAAGAAAAGAAAGTGGTTTCCTCGCTCTACTCTCTGTTCCCTATCACTAATGATGTATCATCATCTAATTCAGATAATGGTTCTCAAATTACAGCCTGTGTTTACCCAAATCTGGTAACTCTAGAAAGAAACAACAAAAAGCCGTTAAGCACACTGCAGTTGCAATCAAAAGAACAGTTGGAATGGAAGAGAGTAGAGGACGATGCTTAATGTTTTGGTTTAGAAGTATTGGACAGGAACGGGTGTACAAAGAGACAAATCTTAAAGCTGTTCTGGTGGGTTGCGGTGGTTTTTCTCCCCCCTTTAATTTCTCTGTATATCACATACATTACAAATAAACTTCACACTTTTGCAAAGATTATTACATATTCATAAACAGTAGATCCATTGAGGAACACTGCAAATGCATCCATCATAATCTCTCTTTCTCTCTCACACACACACACACACAGCATATTCTGTCACAGCTGGTGACTAGCAAGAAGTCTGTTTTCTTTACTGTCATGAGTAGCTGTCCTGTAAACGCAACTTCCTTTCTAGGTCAACACTAGCTCACCTCATGTTCACCTCTTATCAAAGACACACATAAACACACACATACACTCCTACTGAATGCATTTCTCACCTAGGCTCCTTCTTGCAGAATGATTTTTTTTTCACTGTTTCAGCACTTTGACTAGCTAATGGACACAACAGCATATCATGCATAGCATAGCCAAAATGTTCAACTCAGAATAAAGCATTCTTCTTAATAATAGCTTATAATAATACTTTCACAACAAGCACTGATGTTAGAGGTAAGTGTGCTGTTATAGGACAATAATAATAGTATATCTTCTTTTTTTACTCCTCTTACACCTCTTATGCATGTTAGCAGTTATAAACCTTCGTTTCCTCACCAGCTTGTCTTTTTTCTCTCCGTTGAAGTTGATAAGACCAAAACAGAGCTCTTCATGTTATTGAGAAACCGCAAAACGTCCCTTTTCCTGAACACATTCTGATTGTTACAAACCTCCTTCCATAAATATTACATAAACATAAAATAGTAATAAACATTAACTACTATGAGCTTTACCATTTCCAAAATCCATGGTAAATTCCTACTCTTGTGTCCTGGGATTTTTTTTTAATGACCACAGAGAGTCAGGACCTTTAATATCTCATTCAAAACACAGTGCTTTTTTTTTTTTTTTTAGTAGAATGTCCTCATCACTGTACTGGGGCATTTGTTCCACACAGACCATCCCTGCCTAATACCACTTTCAGCAGCAACCTTAGTTTTCCCCAGGAGGTCTCCCATGGCCAGGTTCAACTCTGCTTAGGTTCAGTGGGACACCAGGCAAGAACTGCAGGTTGATCTGACAGTATTGTATCATATTGTATAGTATAGTATAGTCAAAATATTATGCAAATAAATTATTTATATTGCAATAAATTTGGAAAATTGACACATAGAATTTATTTATAAAATAGATTTTGAAATATATTGCTTTTCCATTTGGGTTTGCATTTTCAAAAAAGTTGACAATTAAACAGCATTTAGGATTTAGCATTTTGTGGCATTTAGGATTTAGCCACAAAAAATGCAGCAGGATGAATATTTCTTTTTCTCTTTATATTATTTACTCGAGTAAAAGAAAAAAAAACTAATTAAAACTAAACTAGAGCAAATAGAGGAAATATAACACATTAATACCTATCTCTGATGCATGTAAATCTCACCAAATCCCAACAACAAAGAGAGCTATATTAATTTTCATGCACCTCAGACAGACTAATAAAGTTTATTAACTCTAACGTGCAGTGGTTCTCTTTCTACATGCAACGTGGACATTCAGGACACACTGAATACCCAAAACTAGATGTACACAAACAGCTTCAGTATATATAACATCACTACAGAATTAACATCAGATTTAGTAGCAAATGATTGAGCTAATTTCACTAAACAGGTGATGTGGTGTGGTCTCTCTCTAGATGGATGTAATTGCAGCTGTGGGTAGTATTTAAAGTGGAGGCCATTTTAAGTGATCAGACCAGAGGTGTGGAGTGAATGAGCCACTCATACTGATAAAGCTAAAGAGCTAGTAGAGGCAAAAGGCAATGGTCAGGCCCTTCAACAGCTCTCCGGTCCCGCACCATGGGCCATTGCATCAGGCTCCAGTGCTTTTAAAGCACTTCTGGCAAAGCCTGGATGAAGAGGGCCAGGAATGTGAATTGCTCTACTACTGTAGTATTTGCAATCAGGTCTTGTTACCATTGCAGAAGAGCCACCCTTCTCAGTCTTGCAGTGTAGGTCAATCATTATCAAACTGAATGAGCAGCTTAGGAGGGAGTTCAGATCTTGACCCCACTGACCACACTGCACATAATACCCTGACTTTACAACAGTGGTCTGGTAAGTATTGTAGTTTTTATACAATCACGGTGCACCTGTATTTAAAGATTTTTACTATCACTGTGCATATTCAGCCTAGAGACATAGCCATTCTCTCACATTTCTAATGTTAACTTTCACTGTCATTCCACAGGTCTTTTGCACTCAATATTGCCGTGATTTGCTTAGCAACAAAGTAACTCTACTTTTGAAACTCTGGAAATTGCAGCCAGTGTGAGATAGTTGCTGTGTATGCATCAACATGCATCGACATGCATTCAGCAAGACAGCAGCCAGGTCGGCTGCAAGAGCTCCGTATCGAGCTGCTATCAAATTCACTGACCTTCACTTCTGCTCATGCCTTGCAAATGTAATCAAGTGGCGCTTCTTTCTAACCCTTCTCCACACTCGCGGCATGGCGCAGAGGCGAGCAGCTCACGCATGCATCCTGGGAAGATGTATCATCTCAACCTCTAACATATACAGCAGACCACTTCATAAGACACTCAGAGACAGAGAGAGCGCAGGGAGCAAGCACGCAACCACAAAAAACCATGCAATCCAAAGGAGAAGAGGAGGGTGACTCCTTTTTCTTCTTTATCTCGCTATACATTTTTTTTGAGAAGAGGAAAGTAGGGAGCAGGCTACTTTGGTATTCCTGTAGAAGGCAGGCATTTGGATCATTTGGAGGCAGTTCACACAAGCACAGCATGCCCTGTTTTACACAAGCACACACACAGGCACACACACACACACACACACACACACACCATCCCTCACAACCAGCAGGTGAAATTCTGTATGCATGGCTGGGCCTCTTGGCTGCAGTGGTAGTTGCTAGGCGACAGCAGAGGGGAGCTGACATTAGGAAAAGCAAATTGACCACAGGAGGGCTAATCTAGCATGAAACAGCAGCTGGCCAGCCATTCTCCATCACTGGCCAGGACTGGGAGTCTGTCGAGGGGTACAGCCCTCCCTGCATCTCCAGCAAGCCAGCGGCCCTGTAGGAGCACCTCATCAGGAGCCCTACTGGGCCTCTGTTCTCCACCTGAATTTCGCACAATAGATTCCCCACTATTGTATGTCTGCAGTATCCATTACACCAAACTGAAATCTACAAGTGCAGCTATCCAGCTGTGAAAAATGGTCAGCTGGGCCACTCAGCACATCAGGACATTTTTCTTGACTAGATGAGATACGATCCCATGTGTGACAGCTCTACATATCAGTGTGTGTTGATGGGAAATGGAGGTTGAAAGATCAGTGGAGTGCAGTCAAGTTCAGGTCTAGGTTTGTGTGGTCTAGCAGCGGAGAGCACAGCAGTGCCCGGTGATTCTGACTGATGATTGACGTTGTGAGAGCCTTAATGATGCTAAAGGCATCTGTCTGGCAGACTGGTGTCTGCTACCCAGACAGACTCTGCTGGGTATTGAGGGGGAAGGGGGGAGGCTCTGCATAGGCCTGAGAGAAGACAGAGACATGAGTCTGAGTGATGGCAAGAGGTTAAGTCAAGGACAAACAGCATCAAATCAAAATTGAGTGATGCAGTCTTTAGGGCAGACTGCAAATGATACAGATATTGTCCAACATGTGATACTGGACAGTTGAGGTGGCTGAACTCTGAGCTTTACAGCGCAAACAGCTCAGCAGTTAATGGAGTGGGCAAGTGAAAGGGAAAGAAAGAGAAAGAGAGTGAGAGAGAAAGAGAGAGAAACTGCACACCATATGAGAGCTGTGTGAACTACGACTGGCTCTAATGAGGGCCTAGCTCTACCTCCATGACAAAACAACTCACTGTAATGATGTGGTGGGCTTCCCTGCCTGCTGCTGCTAGTAGGGGGTCTCCTTCCAGTCAACACACTGCCCGTATAATCACAGGTCATCAAACACACTCACCACGGCCTAACAAAGCACCCCAATCAACTACCCATTACTTAGATTAAGCGCCCACTGTAGCTGCATTACATTGCCTCTCTGCGCCTTATCAACTCAACTTCACATATGCAGTAATTACAGCACTAGCAGGAGATTTAGGGACCAGCACACCAAGGTGCAATATGTAGTTAATGGCTTTGGGTTAACACAAGAACATTATACTTAACATGGATTTGAAACAGAAAAAAAAATTAATAAGGTTCATACAAAATAATATCTTGAGTGTATTAGGTGTAGTTAAATGACAGAATGGTAGGTACATGCAAGTGCAGATTTAGTTTATTCCAAGTGAAAACACATGGAACATAAAGAGCATGAAACAAAACATGTAGTAGCAAAGCAAAGTAATAACATGATTATATCACGAATTATGCTACAGTAATAACAGACAATGGAAACTAAAGACAAAAGCTAGACACAGAGTGCTGTATAAGACATGACTAAAAAACTAGTGCTCATTAAATATAAATGTGAATCAGATGCAAATATTCATGTGTTGTGATCATGTCTGTTTGAAGTCATAGTCCTGCGCCGTATTCGGAGCAACTATGACAGAACCCCCTCTTTAATGCGCTGCTCCCAAAGTGCAATGTGTTCAAAAGGGGGCCCTGGGCAACCAAGCCCAAAGTCTCTCCATTTCTGAAGGGCATTGGGTTGCAGAGGAGTACCCTTAGCATAGCCGGAAACCCGACATCTTCCACTGAGCAGTGAGGTGGAGCGATAGCTAAGGAGTGGCACGACATCCAAGGAGGAGCCCGAGAGTGGAGTGAAGGCCATCACAAAGCCAGCTAGAGTGGTATATGGTGCCAACCTGCTCGTATGCATGTGCGTGTGTGTGTGTGTCTCTCTCTCTCTGTCTCTTGCTCTGTCTACTACGTGTTTAGGATATCCCAGAAGAGAACCAGATTCAACAAGAGGATTAGCAGATTGACAATAACATCATCACATTAGTATTGGGATATTAAAGAAAGAATGCCATTAAATGAGTCTCAGTTAACAGCAAGCTTCATTTTCTATAGTTTTCAAACTCACATAAAAAAAAGTCAAATCTGGTGTATGGTGTCTTTGATTATTGTTATAGCCCTCACTTCCCACTGGCACAAAATGATATTAACTTGTTTTGAGAGATTAAAAATGGCTTGAAATGTTATCAGTTCTTTGAAATTGTCTCTGCATTAGCATACGTTCTCACTGTGTACTGTTTCAGCGGTATACACATAAGTTTGAAAACCAAGAGAGAATACAATTGAAAGTTTTAGATTTTAATAATTTTCATTAGTTTTTGACTGATTTTTGTAATATATTCCGTAATTTACAGCAATTACAAGTGTTTGACAATTTTGCCTATGCCTTCATTAGAAAAGGAACCCTTTAGATTATATTCAAATCATATCAGATTGAATTATTACATCTTGCATTTAGCACATATTACTTCATTTAAATCACTGATAACTCATTCTCTGCCTGAAATATTAGCTTGTTTTTATACTTTTCCCTTCTCTTAGTAAAGACAATGGAGAATTAATGGCACTTAGGGTTTACAATTCAATGGTGAAATTAATTGTAATACCAGATAGCAAAAATGCAATTGTGCTGTGCAGACAAAAGCTCTCCTTTTTATATTATAAACTCCTTTGTGTTTTGAAGTTCGACTAACAATAGCAGTGTAAGAGATTGGCAGTTTAGTGGAGTTGTTAATGAGAAGTTTTATTTGACTTTCTTCGAGTTAGTGGGGAGATATTTTTTAATAGCAGGCATAAAGACGATACTCACGATTGTATGGCTTTCCACATATTAACCAGCATTTGACACTTGAGTGCCAGAGTCTGTACTCAACAGTGTAAAGCGCCTACAGGTGAATCACACTTATTCAGCATCGCATAAAAATCATTTAAACATACCCTAATCCATCAGAAAGGTTTCTAGAGTGCTTAACAAGCATAGCACAGTGCAGCTGAAACCCCTACACCAAAAGAGTGCCAAATAAAAGTCAACAGGTATATGCACAGATGGACACAGAGAAACACACTGAAACAAATGATCTTATAAAGAGTGAATGAGCCTTTTGCAGTCACTAATTGGAGCGTGGAAAAGAGCATCAATAGCGTGTGAGGATGAGTGGCCACTGGGGGCAGCGCAGAGCGCTCCGGGAGACTCGGGGTCATTACACCACTAATGGAGCCATATGGCCTGCAAAACAAACAAAAACAGCCTTTCCCCCCATATAATAAGGTCATGCAATGCCTTTGCTTATTTGGATTGAGACCAGCGGGAAATTGCTAGAAACACGCAGCCATTTCAGCATGGTGTCTTGCGTTAGTAAATGGATTTATTTAGTGGGCTGCGCCCTCGGCAAAGGCAAACGTTAAGTTGTGCAAAGTGGTAGGGAGTAGGGAGGACAGCTGCAGATTGCAGTGCAATCACTGTGGGGAAAATGGCTCAGCAGAGCAGTACGGTCATGATAGCTTGTAAATTGGAGAATTTAGGCATTCAGGATGCAAACCTCATAAGGCAGCATTTGACTAAAGCACTTATGAACTTTCATAAAGAACTGGAAATTTACATTGTTGGTAACACCTCCTTTCAATCCTGTATGGATATGCATTATAAATTCATTCATGATATACGGCATATATGCACTAGTAGAAATGCTATTAAGTAATGATAATGAGTCTTTATTTATCACATATACATACCGTAATTCTCGGACTATTGAGCGCGCCTGAATATAAGCCGCACCCTAATTTTAAAAAGAAAAACAATTTTGTACATAAATAAGCCGCACTTGTCTATAAGCCGCAGGTGTCCACATTGTAACTGTCACGATTCATGACGTAAACGAAGCAGGACAAAACAGGAAGCTGGGGTCACAGTGCAGGGTAAGCCATGATGCAGCGTCCCTGGAGCAGAGAGGGTTATGGGCCTTGCTCAAGGGCCCAACAGTGGCAGCTTGGCAGGGCTGATCAGTAACCCAGAGCCTTAAGCGCCAAGCCACCACAGCCCCCCATTAGTTATGTATCACATAGAGCAAGTTGTTATAAATGAATATATATTGCATTTTGAATTCAGTATATAAGTAGAAAATGTTAGATGCATGCCTAATACGAAGTTACACGAGGCATTGTGTCCATAAAGAAGTTAGAGTTAGAGTAAACATTATGTTATAATACACTTAAACATTTATGCAGGCTTATGTTAAGCATTATACATAGGATATGTTTGTTATCAAACACATTAAAGCATTTCTAAAGCATGATTCATAAGAAGTGTTAACATAAAGTTGTTCCATACTTTGCAAATAACAAACGTTTCACACACACCTTTCAAATCTTCTTAAACTCACAGTTATTGGTGTTTCAATATGTCTATATTGTCAGTTTAGTCTGTTTGACTACAGTAATGAAGAACCTTTTCTTTAAATATAACTGGCATGCTTCATCTTTAGGAATGAGAGATCCAAAAACTAACTAATATATATATATATATATTATATATATATATATATATATATATATATATATATATATATATATATATATATATGTATATATATATATATATATATATATATATATATATATATATATATATATATATATATATATATATATATATACATATATATATACATTCGTTTGCGAATGATATTTTTGCTGAGATCGCCACTGGAAACATTATAAATTTACACGTCATGATTAAAAAGTGTGCTTGTGATGAGGAGTGGCCTGTAACATAATTTGTTGTGTTGACATAATAAAATGAGATGCTGCACAAGAAAGTTTCAATGAGGGAAAAAAAGTAGTTTCACTGGGCTTAAAATCATCCAGAGTTCCAAAATACGCCAAAAACGAAAAATATCAGACTTTTTCAAACAATCCTCATCTCTGTCGAGCACCAAGCTGCTGGCACACCTGCTAATAAAATAGCAGGCTCCACTTGTGCCTGCATGAGAGAGCGAGAAAACCACAGAGACACAGAGGATTATCTTTCTGTGTCAATCAATGAACACCTAAGTAAAAGTGCAGAAAAGCATTTTAAGACTTCTTGGACTTGAGAGTTTGCATGGCTCAGGTATGATCATCGAACACAGAAAATGTTTTTTGACTTTTGGCCTAGAATTAGCTGGGAAAAAGGATTTCATAACGGGAACGAACCATTTCAAGAAAGAGACAACAGGGCAATAGTCAAAATCATAAAAAAGCTCATGACTATGTAATCGCAGAGTGCTCCACATAAAACACCGTTAGCACAAGCAGTTTCTCGTTCATGTGAACTACACGACAAGACAGAATGGAAGGAGCTAAAAATTTAAATTCAACACTGCCTATATGATTGCATTTGAATAGCTGGCTTTAACCAAATTTACCTCTCAGGTATTACTAATGAAGAAAAATTGACTGGATGTTTGCAACACGTATGACAACGAGAGCATGTGCTTTGAGCAGAATGCATAGTTGATATATTACTTGTTCTACCAATTTTGGCTACTCAGTGTTAACATACGTTTTCAGCTCAAAACAGGATGAAATCAACAATATGCAGTTCAACCTTGGAAGACTTGATCAGGATCAGCACAGAGGGCCCATCACTTGATCCTGAACCATGTGTCAAACACTGGCTTTCCGCTTGCTTTCTGCAAAAACAAAAAAAAGAGGAGGAGGCCAAACTATACTCAATGGTCAAGTAATGCAGACATAATTATGGTCAGTGACACTGGCTCAGATTCTGTGTAAAGAATAATTCTTTGTGACTGTATATAGTTCTCAAGTTGGAAAAGACATTCAGTTCCCACTTGAAGTGAACTTGGATGAAAATTCTGACACTGTAAAAGGAGGTCAGACGTACATACATGACAGGATGACTGAAAGTAAGTATATTCAAATTTTAAACATAAGTTCATTCTTATGTGACACTTAAAAATCATTTGGTGCCTTTTTTTTCTTCTTCTTCTTCTTCTTCTTCTTCTTATAGGAGTCAATGGCTCCTTAATAAAATAAATTTGCCTACAGCCCTGCTTTTGACATAATACAATATAGACAGCTGCATGATTATAGTTCTGGTTCTCTCTTGCTAGTTGTGACTCTCATGAGCAACAAATGTATTTATTTTATTAAAACAAATTTTGAAAAACATTTTAAATGTTTTTAAGCTCGAAAATATTTTAGCTCGTATTGGTCTTCTGTTGACTTTATTTACATATGTGACCTTGAAGTCATCCAAAAATAATCAGATTACATTACTTTCATATTGTGATACTTGGATTAAGTTACTGATTTAATTTTTTATGAAGTAATTTGGAACTGTAACGGAATACATTTTAAAGTAACACTGGTTACCGAACAAAGTCATATGCCATTTAATGTGTACACCAGTCCCATTTCAAATCATACTCCAAACACCCACACAAACTCTTTGTCCTCCCAACTTTTTCTGGCTGAAGTTTAGCAGATTTATGTCACAATTTTCTAACAGTAAATCAATAAATCCATCAGAAGACTCTCTGTATTGCAAAGTGCTCACAGAAAGCTAGATAGTATAAATGGACAGCAATACTTGCCCACAATGCAGACATTCAGTCCCTTAGTCTACATAAACTGTAACATAAAAGCATTGCAGCCTTTAAATTGGAAAAAGAAACTGCAGAGTTCCCAGTGCCTTACACATGCTGCATGGCTGTGACCTCGTCCTAAGAGTCTGTTTCTCTATGGACTTTGAGGCTTTTGATTCTAGTTGGCTGTTTCTACCCATTATTAGCAACCCAATCCCCTCCAGCTTTATTGATAACACTATTATTGCTACTTGGCTGACTTCTCTCGCTTGGACAGCTGAATTTCAAATGAAAGGATATGCTCTCTTTTGAACGCTTTGCTGCAGTCAATAACATTCTGTTTCTCAATCTAGAGAACTGTGTGATCTCTATTTTGATTTCCTTCTTTCTCTATATGGATGTAGGCTTTTAGTATAGTCGCACTATTTGTTCCACTCTGAATTGTGATAACCTCTTAACATGATTTTTAATTCCACTTCAGGAGGGGACCACTCTTCACTAAGAGAGGTTTTGAAGTATGGCTGGTTTGACACTGTGGATGATTAGTACTGGCATCATGTAGTAGTGGAACTAAATATTGTACAGAGTGGATGTGGTCATTTCAGGAAATAGCTTCTTAGAAAATGTGCATGGTGTACAGTATATGGACATGAACAACTCACCCTAAAAATTGAAGACCCCATGGTATTAGGTCCTGAAATTCTCTGTAGCAAACAGGCGGAACTAAAAAGAGCTCGCTCTATCACTGGAGACAAATTCAAATCCCAATGATGCCACAACCATTCATGGCTGGGAGTCCAAGAACACAAAATTGGCCATGCTCTCTAGGTGGGACAGACGGCATACAATCACAGTGGCACTAGCCAATCATAGGCGTCTCTGAGACAAGCATGTAGAACAGGGTGGATATGGATATGGAGTGTTTTATACCTCCCAATAACAGCAGTTTTAAAAGGTACACCTGGCTGGCTTCACTTGTCTTGGAAATACATGATAGTCTTCACCGTCATAAGTTAATCATGACTAAAGCTGTACGAGAGCAAAATGTAAAACCAAACAAAACTTACTACTATCAGATATCGTCAGGTTTCAATGTCTTTATCAAAAACATTATTAAAATTTTATTATTTTTTTAAAGAAAAAGTAGAGATAATTAGGCAAGCTATTTCCTGTTTGCCTATATTCGATTGACTGGTTCCTGTATGCAAAGAGAGCAAGTAGAGAGACCATAAATCTATCACATAGAGGATCGAACCTGCCTGTACTTTAAGTTGCTGAAAGTTCCAGAAAGTTCAAGAAATACCTTAACCTAGAAGTTGCAAAGTCAGGTCAAACCTGCAGAGCCTTTTTTTTTAAACTATGGGATAAATCTCCAGCAAGGAAATTGCAGTTTTTGATTGCATTAAGAGCAGTGTTGTTTGGATTAGCAAATTAGCAAAACAGACCACAACCAAACACAGAAAAAAATGTTTTCGGTGAGGAGATGTCAGCAGTGTAAGTTACCAGTTTACTGATTAGCTTTCTGACTTTTGTAAGAGCAAGTTGCTACTATTAAGTTTGCCAGTTGTGAACATGTTTGGATTCACCAACTAGCATCTAACCTAGCAATTTATTAGCAATTATCTACTTGGTTAGCAATTCAAGGTATTGGTATCACTACTGAAAATTCCAAATGAAATCCAGCCCTAATCATGACCTGTAAGCTATAGTTCAATTTTAAATATATACAGTATTAATTAATTAATAAAGGCCAATTGAGACATTCAAAACACATGGGTCTGCCAGAGAGCTCGACCAGAGAGCTTATTCATTTTATATGATCCATATTTGACACATCTAACTTAGATTAAAAATCCCTCTCTTCATACTGGTCAGTTTAATAAGCAGTAGGAATGAGCCATGAAGCCCTTTCTAATGGAGAGACATTGGAGTGCTCTCTACAAGCTTTGCAAAAGTGTCACTACTTCATCTCTCCATTTCTATTACAACCTCTACCTTCCAGAAGTATCCCCAGACAAAAAAAAAGGTAACAATCAAGAAGGGTTCTCAATATTCACACACAAATTGAGAGGTTTTGGGGTTTAGTTAATGATAACTTTGATATGGCATTAGTCATGCAGTGCTACTGCAAAGTAAATAAATAGAGAAATAACAAAATGCTGTCTATTTTTATCAGCGCATTGCTGGATCCTCATGTGTCCACACACCACTTGAGAGGAAGAGGGAGGGAAACTCCCTTAATTTCTGTCCTTTCTTCTTTTCAGGAATGCATTGGATAAACTGGTGAGAATTCCTTTTGATGAATTTTACTTTAATATATCCGTTGGTTGATTCATCTCCTGTTTGAGCCTTCCTCTCTTTTGCACTCCTTCTCGCTCTGTCACCACCATCATACCCACTCTTTCCCTTTCTTTGCTTGTCTCTCTATCTCTGTTTTACCTCCTCTCCCATCAGTCTCTCTCTCTCTCTCTGTCTCACTCGCTCTCTCTCTCTCTCTCTCCCCTCATCTCTCTCTCTCTTTCTCCTTCTTTCCCAACTCCCGGCTTTGAGGCAAAATCCTTCTGGGTCCCAATTAAGACTCAAAGCTGCTGTTCTCTGTATGATAACAGCACCAAGTGCTGACAACATGCTACCTGTCAACAAGAGCATCAACAGCCGCCATCTGTTCCTGGGAAAATTGTCTTCATTACACACAAACTCCAGAATGCAGTTCACACATGCACAGACATCCCAGATAGCAGATGATGCCAGGCCAAATATGGCTGAGTTCAGGCACATAAGGGCCAGTTATGGCATTGGAAAGTGAAGTGTGGGCCAAAAGTGAGCCAACTGTAGGCAGCTACATTCTGGAAAACAATTGCTCTTATTCATTATAGTGTATAGTGCTCAGTTGGGGACTGAGTGGCCAAAGTGTAAGTCCTTGTTCACGCATCATACAGGAGATATTACCTCATCAAGATAGAGGCATGGTTAGCCACCTTTGGATCAGTTTATTGCCATTTGTCGACAGTGGTATATGGGCCAAAAGAAGGTAATAAATGTGTGGAGACCCCAGGTTATTAGTCATTTATAATCTGGAATGCATGCATATACTGATAGAAGAGAGTTATATTGTTAAACAAAAAACAACTTTAAATACAATCTTGATCTATCTGAACAGAACAGTATAACTACACTAAATGTTTAACATGTTTATGCTTTGAGTTGCATGATTATTTCAGAGGACAGTCTTCCTCATAAAGCATTTGCAAGTACTGACTGTGGAAAAAAAGACAGGTCCCTCTTTGCAAATGGTAAAACAACAACTAATTAAAATACAGCCTTGCATCATAGGTAACCACAGTTGCACCCCCACATCCCTGTGTGAGCTTTCACAGTTGGAGCAAATTATCCTGAAGAGCTGATAATAGATTTTCTCCTCTAATTAAAACTGATTTTTTTTTTCCTCTCTGGTCTATTAATCAGAGAATGAAAATGCTTTGTAAGGAAATATGGAGGAGCCACTGGCTCTAAATGGGGAGACTGCTCTCATCTCACCTTATGAAGAAACATGTAAGGAGGCCAGGGGAAACTTTTTATCCTCTGCCTTACTGAACAAATTAGTTTCAGGAGACTTATTTCACAGCTTTTCACACTTCTCAGTGCCTACCTTTATATTCAGCTTCAGGAAAAAAATTACTTTCAGTAGTGACAAATGAATCAGAAACAGCTCAGTCCGAACACTCAGGTACAGTTAACAATAATCCTAATGTAGCTTTAGTTCCACTTATTTTTTGTTAGTATCATTTAGGACTCCATGTCTTAGTGCTAATGCTCAAATGCAATATTGTTTATTTATGGTTAACCCTTTTTAATTGAACAGTAAAGCTAAATAAAATGGTTTTTTTTTTTGTTCTTTTTGTAAAATGCTGTGAAATTACAAAATAACAATTGATAACAATATAAAAATCAATTTTATAGATTTTCAGCAAAATAACACTAATTGGAAGTTTCTCGTACTAAATCAGAGCATTTGTTGTTTATACAATTCATATAATGGCAAATAACTTGATTAAATTACTAAATTACTGTATTATAATGTTTTATCTGTTCTCCTGAAAGGTTAATTACAACAATATTTTATTGTAACTATGATCTATGTTATCTATGATTATTTCCCACCTGGTAAATTTGTGTAAAATAATAGCAATCGTATGTATTTAAGGTAGGTTATTTACCATCAAATTTACAGTTTATCTATGTTGATTTTTTTGCACACATTAAAGTACTGTTTTTCTACTGCCACTCCTGCTGCCTGTCTTTTGACTGGTTTTTACAGGATATTTTTTTTTAACAGTGAACCTGTGTCTCAATTGCATCTAACTGTCACGTCTGTCATGGATTTCCTGCATGAACTGCCCAAAGCACGACAGGGTTTTCAGTAACATTGATTAGTTACTTTATTGTTTACTTTCTACACGTGTTTTGTTATGGTTTCTGTCCTTTCTCCGCCCTTGTATGTTATTGGATCTCTCCCTCACGTGTCATCACGTTTTTGTTTTACCGTTGATTATGTTAAGTATTTAAACCCCTCACGTGTCTTTGTTGAAGGTGAAGTATTGTGAGTGTTTCTGTGTTTTCTGCCAGACCCGTACTGAGTCTTTTGATCCTGTTCTCGTCCTCGTTTCTTGATTCTTCTCTAAGCCCAGTTTACGCCCGTTTGCCTGACTCCTCGCTTGTTTTTGACCACGGTTTTGCCTAATGTTTTTGGATTTTATCTGCCTCTCTTCAATAAAGTTCTTAACTGCACTTGCATCCGTCTATAATCTCATTACATGACACTAACCATATCTATTATGAATATAATATATAAAATATATAAAATATTCAGTGCATTCCATGAAAAACAAAATTGATCTACAAAAGATACAGAACCAAACATTAGGAAGTATAAGAGTAAACGTCTTCAGATAATAACATTCTCTGCTTGGATTTAAAAGTGGGAGTGATCCATCCTGAACAAATTTTAGGCTAATATAGTAAATGATCTGCCTTCCATAGTGTAATATGTTGTAAGGGGTATAAAGTTGGTGAGCACATTATTAAGGCGCCCCATAATCAGAATCATAACATGGGCCCCTTACAACATGTTACACTATGAAAGTCAATACAAGGAAGTACACGAAAACAGGACCTTGAAATGAGACTAGGACTCAATGCTAGTGAAGGCGTGATAAGTCTTTGCAATGAAAAAAAAAACAGCAGGGTGCACATAAACAAACTAATCAGGGAGTAACACAGAATAAGTGAAAACACAATAGGGCAACAATCTCTGGAGGTACATATAAATATGGATTAGATTCTATTTATTTAAAAACTTATAAGGAATCAATCATCAGTCCTTTAACTCAGGTTATTAATTTATCTATACCACAAGGAATTTTCTATACTCCATAAACATTTGGAGTAATTACACCAATCTATAAATCTGGAAATTATGTAGAAATTAGCAACTATAAACCAATAAGTATTCTTCAAGTAGTGTCTAAAGTTGCTGAGAAATGGGTGCCATAACAGTTAATTACATTTCTTAATAATAGTGCATTTCCTCTACACAATTCCTATATGCAATTTGGTTTTAGAAAAAAAAAATGCTCTACAGAAACTCCTAATTGTTTCATGCTGGAAAATCCATCACATCCATCCATCCAACCATCTTCAACCGCTTACTACTTTTCAGGGTCACGGGGAACCTGGAGCCAATCCCAGGGAGCATTGGGCACAAGGCGGGGTACACCCTGAAAAGGGTAAGGTTTTAGATAAAAAGCCAAATAGTTTTCATCATTGTAGTGTTTTAACAAAGTATTCTTTTTTGAGCTGGGAACATTTGATTACATTTGCTGATTTAGTACTTGTTTTTAAGATTTTAAATGCTTTTGCTTCACCAGTTTTTAAGGATTATATATTTCAAATAACGATATTTTCTTTAGCCACAAATAATTCTCCACTTGGAGCGGTTTATCACTACGTAACCGAACGTAAGTAAAAGAAAAGACGGCAATGTTGTAGTTTTATATCTTCAGTGAATGACGGCGAGACCAATCAGACAATCAGGCAAGACAGGGTTTACAGGAAAATATGTGGAGACACTCATATCTTATTGGCTGACAGTCTCAATTCTGCTCACTTTCAGTGTGAGGAAAAATGGATATACAGAGATTTTTTTTTAAACCAGTAAAGGGGTTAAAACTGAAACTGTAACATCCTCTGATGCTGAGCAGGAAAGCAAGGTGTGTAAATGTATATATCAGTTCCAGTTCACGTGAACACGATATGAGCAGAGCATAAGGAAATATAATGTACTTTGCATGGCATTGTAGCAGCTAAACCCAAACAATGATAGCTTAGCTGTGCCTCCCCTTGACTAGCGACACCAAACTAGCCTAGTTTTAAATTTTATTGGTCTGGTAGTCCTACAAACAGTGACAACACCCGGGGCAACTATTTCTGATCAAATCATACACTGACCCGTGCTATAATTACTGAAAGAACTATAAGTTTCACTTTGTAGTGTATTTTTGTAGGTTTGAAGTAACTATCTTATCTAATCTGATTACTTTTTACATGCATTTATCAGTAATGTAATCAGATTACAATTTTAAAGTAGTAATTAGTCATCTGTAGTGGATTACTTTTTTTGGAGTAACACTACAGTATGGTATATAAGAGCAGGTATAAGGGGTGATTGTAACATACCATTGAGAAGAAGTACCTTTGGCCAGTTATCTTTTTATTTTATTTTAATGGAACCCATGAAAGGAATAGACTTCCAACAAGATTAAAAGAAGAATAAAACATATAACAAGTTGTTGTGGCTTCACTGGAAAGTTGAAAATGTGATTGCTGTTGAATCAAAATTTTTGAGCATTTGTAGGGATTCTAGTATGATTGTTTTGTATTTGTGTAATGAAAATTTTGTTTGTTTGTTTTCTGTTTAGGGGCTACAGATGAAAAGTAGCCAGTTTTAATAAATCTGGCACATTTTGTATTTCTTTTGCATTATTAAAGTGTATTGTCCCTGATTAAATAAAAAAAATTATAAACCAGTGACAGAACAGGGGTGAACAAAAACAAAAACATAAGCACATGGCGCTTGTCACCATGGCAACCATGATACAAAGGAGAATCCTCAACATACAGTAGTGGATAATCTAAACCTGCAGACAACTAGTATCCCAGTACCTAAACCTATTGTATTGAGGTATAGGAATGGCGAACCTGTGCAATGCAAAAGAGGGCGATGCCATGTGTGGCTTTAAATGTCATAAGTAGACACCCTTGAGTGGCACAACAGAAAAGCATTTGTCCTAATGTCTAGAGAGTTCAAATCTTAACAATGCCACAGCCATGCGTGACCGTGAGTAAAGAGAGCAAAACTGGCCGTGCTCTTTGAGTGTGAGGGATGGCATACTCTCTCTCCTTTCACTCAGAAGGACACTAGACAATCTGTGAGATCATTCATGTAGAAAAGGGCAGATAACAATTTCCTCGGAGTGTGTTACTCTGCCCTGTGATGCTGCAGGAGCAGCAGTGAAAAAAGATGTGGAGGTCGGCTTCATGTGTCTTGGAGCATGCACGTGTTTGGTCCAGCTTCCCTGGTTGGTAGTGGTTATATGATAGGGGGGAGTTAGCTAGAGGGTGGGAATTGGCAAGACAAAATTTTACAGAGAAATGGTGGTGATTTAGTGGGTGATTTCATAAGTAGGAGTATGTATTGGTGTGGGCTGATATCAGTGGAGCTGATAAAGAGTCATATTTTTATACAATATTTTATTATGGGTAATATAACTTTTTTGTTGTTGTATGGTTTTAGTGGTAATGGCAATGGAAAGGGAGGTCTAGTAATCAAGAATTTCTAAAAAAAAAAAAAAAAAAACCTAAAAACATGTCTAATATTTTAATAATAATAATAATGAAACCAATAATAATTTACTTGACATCTTTTGTGTCCAATAAATTATTAAAGATGAGTAATATTACTAATATTAATCTAACATATGTGTGGTGTTCAGCTTTTGGGCCAAAAGTGACTCAACTCTAATTACTGACATATATTACACTGATATAATGGTCTCATCAGGGTTGAGATTCTGGCAGCCAGACCTGAATTACTTGGGCTAGTGCTCAATTGCTATCTGGTTATTTTACTCCTAGATACCTTCATAGTTACACTGCATCCATGACAGTTGACATCTACTGTACTTTGTAGCTTCAATGGATTGACACTAGCTCTTTAAGTACTAAAGAAGCCCAAATAGTAGAAATCCATGAATCCTTCTCTAATGTCCTCCCAAACCAGGTGTTTCATCTCGCATTTGCCTACAATAACATGCATTATGCATTTCAGCCTGGGTAGCAAAAAAAAACTCCCCTAGTAAAAACTCCACTATCCCCTAGATGCCCTTGTTTTTGGAATAGTCCTCATATGAGTTATGGCTGGATTGCCGTGCCAAATAGACCATGCTGGAGTCAAGCGCTGCGTTCTGCACTGAGGAGTGGAAAGGAAAACATCTGGCTGCCCTGCCATATGGAGAGCTCCTTAATTTTACTGCTCACTCTTGATGTTTCAGCTTCACTTTGTCCTTCACTGAATGTTATTCTAACAAGGTCAAACCTGGTGGGTTGGCAATTGTTTACAAGAACTGTTTATATGAACAAATGTCTAAATCATAAGACACAAAAATGTTTGTTCCTTTAAAAGACATATCAGTTATGTAAATAACCTGGTCTTGACCAATAAGTATTTAATCTGGTGAATATGAACATGAAATGTATAAATAAGCAAGAACTGAAGATAGCTATATCCAGGGTTGAGCCCAGATTCTCCTCCATCAAAAAACGTTTAAAAACATACTTCTAAATAGACTGTTTCGGTGCATTTTTTCTTGCATGTGATAGCTAATTGCTTTAAAAAAAATAATAAGTAAATAAAAAAGTGAAAACTGGAGAAGGAAGGAAGGGTTTGGATTTGATTTACCAAATCTTACCAAATTTGGCAATTTCATGAATGAGAGCTGAAAACGGCTAATTCCACAAAGTGACTGAGTACATTTTCTTAATCTGGTAGCAAAATCATTGCTGATGGACCTACTTGATAATATTAAATATAAAATGAATATAAAATTAAGACTATCACTGAATTCTGTCTTTTGAAAATTATATTATCTGGTTAATTTAGCCTACTTCAGTATTGTTACAACCCAACTTGTCCAGGCTGCAATATGAGAAGGAAAACCGCATAAAGGTTCAAATTAATTTAAATGACTGAATTTATTTGCAATTTGAATGCCCCTGGGGACAATTTGAACGCACGGTGGCTCAGTGGTTAGCATGTTCACCTCACACCTCCAGGGTCGGGGGTTTGATTCCCACCGTGGCCCTGTGTGTGCAGAGTTTGCATTAGTATTTGAGAAAGATAAAGTAATTAATTATTAAACAAAACTTCCTGATCAGGGTTGCAAATGGAGCCATTTCCAGGAACACTGGATACAAGGCATGAATACACCCTGGAAGAAACACCAGCAGATTGCAGGCCACCAAACACACATTTGCATGCTCATTCACACCCCAGACCCTATAGCTGTAAGGTTGTAGTGCTGTCTGCTGTACCAACATGCCACACAAATTACAATACTTACAATAATGTTAACCTGTCCACGTATACAGATTTTTTATGACTTCATTGGGGTAGTTATGAATAGGATATACTACGTATATTTTCTAAAGCACTGTGCCATTTTAAGTAATGTTATCATAATGAAAATCAATTAATAAATGGTTTACATGTAGTATTTTGTACATGTCAGTGTATTTAGGCTTAACAAATTATGATACAAAAGCATCACCTTCTCTGGAAGGAACAGTTATTAATCCTGCATGCTTTAACATCACAAACGAACAATTCTGTTCACTGTAAGTCTCATCAGTCATGACGTCCCAAAACTGATCAGTTTGTGCTTTATGAAAGCAAAACATTGTATGGCATCCTCATAAACACACCCATGAGTTGCAGCATGTTAACACATTTTATATGAAGAAAAAATTTTATGTTTCTTTATCCTGTTGTGTGACTACATGCTGATGAGAGTGACATTCATTTACAGTACACTGAAAACAACAATCAAGGGGCCTCATCACTATGCATCAGCTCTAGTTCCAAAACTGCTGTATGAATAATGAGCTAATTAGGCTGATCATGCATTACACACTCGTTCAACATCTGTTAGGGATTTCATATTTTGATTTTTAAAAAACTAAAATAATGCAAGACCTCAAGAACATATGGGAGCGACATAGCTGTACAGACTAGATAAACATGCAGTGCTCAGTTAACATGTTTTACAAACACGTTTATTTTTGGACTGCTTAGGATTTAATATGATGGTGCTCACATCAGAGGTTCACATTCGTGGTGGTATTTTTATCCTTGTTGGGCCAAACAGATTTTAAGTTTAGTATTATTTGTGCAAGGAATGGACTGCTTCATGGAAGAGCTCTTTTTTTTCCACAAATGTAGTGATTAGCATACCAATCAACTTACATACAATTTATCTGTAGTTATAAAAACACGCTAATTATGACTACAACCCAAAAGATGCATTACTGATTGTAAGCTTTATCGGTCCTGTTTCACCCTTGATTTACTCCTGCTCTGCAATAAAGCATTAAAATGAGTCTTAGGAATAAAATTGTATTGCTGTAGTACACAACTGTTGAATTCACTGCAGGGACACTTAGACCACACTATGATCTCACGCTCTTGAGCTGTAATAATTCATTAGCTAGTAAAAATCCTTGCCTTAGTAACCTCTTCTAGGAGCCTCTCTTTACTGCTGTGCAGTAAACGCATTGGAACATGTCATTGCTTTGGGATAAAATACTATGTGGGTGGCTATAAATGGTGAGAGAATGTCCTGAGGTTTTCTCAGTCTCCTTTGTCTCTAGATCTTATTTTTAATTAAGGAAAATGTGGCCCACTGCAGACATCCTTCACCAGCTTACATCGATAGACGTTTTTATATTTTGGCCACTATTAGGCTGTAAAACTGGAGCTTATATCTAGTCAGAAAATGGGAACATACAGCACAGTGAAGGATAAAAAAAAGGAGTAGCTCCAGCAGCCTCTTTCTTTCACCCTCTCCCTCCTTCTGTCTCTCTTTTCTTCCTACAATCTCTTCGATCTGCCATCCACTGGCATTTACAGCGCATTTCATTCAACCATTCCTTAAGGACAATTGGTTTTCTCCCATGATTCCATTAGCATAAAGTCGAAGCAAGGAGAGATGAGAGCAGTGCAGGAGTCAGGAAAGGAGCTTACACCATGCTTTAAAGCACACTTCACTCTAATGGCCTCATGTGCTGATGCCTTTAATACAGCTAAGTGTACATACAGGTTTCCCTTTGATTCTGACCATAAAACTTCAAAAGTCTTAAACATTTAAATTATTAAATAAGCAAGCAAGTAAATGAAAAAGGAAAAAACACAGTAATTAACCAATAACTTTTTTTTTTTACATGTCTGTGATTTTGCTGGAATCACAACATTCAGATGATGACTGAAAATAATAGTGTCATTAAAAGTAATACTTTAAGTGCTATGAAAACCCCAAATTATGCAACACTATGTCACTAAGCAAGTCAATGTTTCAATAAATCCTTGTGATTACTGAAAAGACCAAGAGAATACATTTCTAAGTGTTGTATATACATACTTTTGTATATATTTCAGAAATATACAGTACTGTGCAAAAGTTTTAGCCACCCTATTTTTTACGTACAAACTTTGTTATAGATGTTTTATTTTATGACTTCTACATGAAGTAAAAAATCATTTTAGATTACCAAACATTAGTTTTCCAGTACAAATTAAATGTTACAGAAAAAAGGTTTTATGTAAGTAAAGAAAGCGGCATATTATGTAAGAGACAATTTTTCAGCCAAAAATAAATAGTGTGACACAGTTTCCAGTGGAGCTGTGGCTAGTTCTGCAATATGCTCAGCAAAACTCACAACCCAAATTTTTCCTGAGACCACTTTTTTTTAAAGCAAAGGATCGTCACACCAAATTATGACTTTGTTTCATTTATCACTGTTTACTGATCGTTATAGTATTTTTTAAATGTCGAAACATTTACTTTCATTATTTTTGAAGGCATCTTTGCTCTACAACATTTCTTTGCATGTGCCTTAGGCTTCTGCACAGTACTGTACTTCAATAAAATTATTCTTAACATACATAAATAAAAATTTCCATGATTGTCATATTAAGATTATAATATTAACCTAAACATTAATTAACCTAAAGTCAATGATGCTAATTCATGCTTTTAACTGGGCACAAGTATCATTAGCTTGTAACCTCGGTTTGAGGGAATTCATTTAAATAAACATCTAGCCAGTTAGTGTATCAAATACGTTTATTAATATGTACAAGAGTATATTTTAAATATATCATTTTTTTAAATTTGTGACTTAGCAATGCATACTTAAGTTACGTGCAACATTCCAGTTTAGAACAGGACATTCCTCAAATCTACTTAATCTAATCTAATCTAATCTAATCTAATCTAATCTAATCTAATAATCTAATCTAATCTAATCTAATCTAACCTAATCTAATATATTTAAAGTAGTACATTTGCAAAAATAGTGTTTAATTCTTCCTAGTTTGTTCTATACAATTGTATATGTTTATGTGTATGTATTTTATAAAAGTACACTTAAATGCATTTTAAATTGTTGTATTGACTGTACTCAGTAGTATATGTGTATATGTGTATCAGTACCCCCCATTATTATATCTATAATGTACTTCAAATGTATAAATAATTTTTTGCATATTTTTGTAAGTGTCTACAAACTAAATTCTTAGAACTACAGTAAGTGCAACCTACAGGAAGTTACAAAAACTAAAGGCATTTCATGTATATTTAACTGTTGCTTATTTATCATTTAAACACAATTACGTTGTTCCAAAATAAAACATTTGGTATGTATTAAACTATGCATAAAGTATTAACACTAAATAAATGTACTTTCATAATAGTTACTCTAATTACTTTTTTAAAATACACTTTAGTACACTTTTCTTTTACAAGAGACTAAACTTAGAGAAACATTTTGCTGCACACTGAATGAAAGTCAATTATGTTAATGAATGTTTTTACATATTTTCTATTCTTTATAATAAATAAAAGGACATTGCTGATCCAGTTTAGGCAACTTTCACAATGGCTGTTTGTTTCATAGTAATTAGGAAAAAGCTTAGGAACAGGCCATGGAAGTTGTAAATAAACTCTAAGGGATGCAATAGTAACTTTTAGTGACTGTTTGTCAGAAAAGAAGTAGTTTATGAAAAAGAACTGAAGAGGAAACATGTAGAAAGGTGGGGGCAGGGTGGGGGAGAGCCTCATTAAATGCTTGCTAAAAGCCAGTTAGTTGAATAAGGCTAATGCCATAAACTCATTAGCTAATTGTGGTTGATACTGAGTGAAATAGTCCAGTCCTGTTCCTTCTTGAGATTACATTTAATCATTGCATACTGTTGCTAACAGTATTTTAAGAAAAAAAAAAAGGTGATACTGAGGTCAGTGAGCTGATCTCATGCTCAGGTTGTCCTGGACTTAATGGCCACTTGTGACAACACATGCACTCATGACAACCTACTGCTAGAGTCCCCAGCATCAGATGTGGGAGGTTGGAAGTGTGCATCATGGCGGCCATGATGGAGGTAATTACTCAAGGAAATGAAGGCATGAGAGTGAACAGTCTTAAATGCTACAGCCCTTGTACTTTAAGCCTCACTGCATAAGCAAATAACATTCTCTCTCTGCCTAATCAGACACTTTCCTTTCCTGGGAGCTCAAGGAGAAAATGGCCTTGCAGGGTAAAAAATGCTTAATGCGATACAGCTTTTTATTTCAAAGTGGCAAAAAAAAAAGTCGAGACAAATAAGTGGCTTACCATTTTAATGGCATTCCCTCAGTGTGTGGAATAAAAATGACACATTTCAATGCATTGAAACATCTTAATGTACAATTTATCTGTCAACTGCACTCCTGGCCACAATAATAATCTTGCCACTGCACAGGGAGCTAGCAGGCCTAAACCTACTTTATTCCAGGTATTTTCAGTGCACAGTTAAATCCTGCAGATGATTACATAAATATTTTTTATAGTCTGGCTTGTTCTGTAAAATTAGCTCTTTTAGCACTGGAGTTACAGTCTTTTTTATTCTCTGGCATACAGATAATCAGCGTCTCTGCGTGGATTTTGCGAGAAATGAGACAATGAGGAAAGAGAGAGAGAGAGAGAGAGAGAGAGAGAGAGAGAGAGAGAATTAAAGAGGGATTGAGGAAGTAAGAAACAGACTGAGAGCTTTAACTTTACTCTCTCAGCATTGGAGGAAATTCTCACCATCTCCCATATTATCATCATGAGATTAGGAGATGAGATCCTTACAGACTAGCAGAAATTACAAATTGTAAAACATTCCTCTGTAAATTCTTTAATAGCTAGGTAGGAGGAAGCACAGTAGAATTGTGAATAATGTCTTTTTTTTCCCTGAAAGTCATAGGCAAGGAAGGAAAAGAAAACAGGAAACAAATATTAACATTTCAACCTCCAAACAATGCCATCTAGACAAAAAACGTGATCTATAGATATAAATAAATAAATAACATGTGACATTACTGAATGATTACTTTCTATCAAAATGCTTTGTCTATAACCCTTCAACATTGCTTATGTTCATCTATCTTTCTGTCTGTGGTCCATGGCATAAACAAACTTCACTGACTGGCTCAAGGTCTATTGACAAATCCTCAGTGGATTTGATTGAGTATTTTTGAAAACTGGGCAAGCAATATGAGACCATTGATTTTCTGCCATATTCAAAAGGATTAAGGCTGCCATAAAGGCAACAGGAAAAGACTTAATGGGGTCATGTGTGGATGCTAAACTTTGATATCTATTACTTTTCTTTTTATTCAAACCCATTCATCATGGTTGTGCTTCGGAGGATGGATGGTTGATACCTGAAGGTTATCTGTCTTATAGATTTCAGAGGCCCAGCTCGTGCCACAGTGTCCTCAATAAGAAACGTCCATTATCACAGCTGAGTACAGCTTCACTCAATCACCACACGACAAGGTGAAGGAACTCGATCAAGGTATTAGGCTTTTAAAAATCCAGAGCACAGTGGTTAAATCTTTGGATTTAGTACACTCTGAACTTTTTAGAGCACCACCTTTTGGCTCCTATATGCTTGGATGATATTGCTAATAGAGTTTGAAGCAATCATTAAAACTGTGATGCCTTTGAATGGTTTCAAGAGGCCTCAGCCGTTTGAGAGATACTTCAGATGTTGCTGTTACACCATCCACTTGATATGAACTTTAAGATGTGCCAAGTGTTTAATGCAGCAATATCACAGAGGAGTTCCACTTGAGTCCCTAATACAGCTAGGTCGCTCTGAAGTGAGGGGATTTTCTGTGTGCTATAATGTTGAGGCCCTGTAGCTCTCTGCTTGAATTGGTCTCCTTCGGCAGAACACGTCCAATGCTCCATGAGAATTTGTACAGAGTTAAAGGGGATCTTTGCTTGCTACAGGGCTGAAACTGCCCTGCTTTCCTGGCATGTAGTGACATTCACATGCTTATGCTAAACTTCTCGGAGACAGACGAGGACAGGACCCCCCATCCCTGACAACTCTGCAGCTGTCATCTGAGAAACAAAACAGCTTCTCTCTGCCTTAGATGCCTGCCCAGATCCCAGCATATGGGAGATAGCACACTAAGCCCAGTGACTTATTGTAAATCTGCTAGAGAGAAAAAGAGAGAGAGAGGAGAGAGAGAGTGTGTGTGAGAGAAAGAGAGAAGCAGAATCAGAGAGAGAGAGAGAGAGAGAGAGAGAGAGAGAGAGAGAGAGAGAGAGAGAGAGAGAGAGAGACCTGCGGCTCCCCCTGCAGCAGTGCTGTATTTTGGGGAAGATATGAGAAATGTTGATTTGCAGTATCTAATCCTACACTGCTGCCCCTGCTCTCTTGCAGATCCCCACCTCAGTCCCACACTGCCTTCCATCATCCATACCAGCACACTCCAGTCAAGCTTAAACCACAGAGCCAGACAACTAATATTTCAAATAACTCCAGTACAGTGCAACAGTAGAGGATTCGTTTTTCCATCTGCTGAAATGTCGTCTCCTTTTCCAACTCTGACTGGTTAATGAGGGATAGGTATGCCTCTCGGTAATGAAAGAAGCTTAAATTGTGTCAGCTCTGATTTGAAAGGTATCAGCGGCGTCTTTCCCTGGGTTTATGTGGAAGATGTGTGCTCAGGGTATTAGAGTTTTGTTGAAGGGATTGCTCCTTCTTTTTTTCAGGGAAAACTCACACACACAACCAGCTGACACCCGCCTCCTGTCACTAACTTCTATTTTCTCTGCTGCCTTGGCAACTAGGGGTGTGTGTATGTGTGTGTGTGTGTATGTGTGTGTGTGTGTGTGTGTGTGCGGAGAAAGACTGAGTTTTTCTAAAGCTGGCACCTATCCTATCAGACCACAGCAGCCTCCATCCTGGTGTGCTAAAACTTAGCGCCTTCCCTCCATTTTTATTCTCCACATACAGATGAATACAAAAATCCCATTAAAAATTTCTTCCAGAATGTTGCAACATCTCTATTGACCCAAATGGAATAAAAGCCATCAGAACATGTTTATGCACCTGTCACGCTCATTTCCTCCAGGGTTGTGCCAAAAAAATACACTGAGATTTCTAATGTGATGAGTTCTCCACTGCCTAAGTCCCTGATGAAGCCGCAAAAAAGTCTGTTGTTAGAATGCTTAGAGAAATCTCTCAAGCTTGTGCTGTGAAGTAGTGAAAAGATTCACACAAGCTTCATTTCATGAAATTAATGTGTTAATTCTGCTTATTTTACAAAATACTCAGATCAGCGTCTAACCGTGTTGAACGATTAGTAACCAGAGACAAATGTTTGTGGCATATTTCTGTCCATTTTGTCCACTATATAACTTGAGTTTGGTGGAACAGTCTAGCCAGATAGTACAGACATGAAGGTAACAGATAAATCAACAAAATACGTAAGTACAAATAAGTGAACATATGTGAAATATGTAAGTAGAAAATGTGTAGCAGAAAAAAACCCACGGAAATGTGTGAAAATGCTTTGAATCTTAAATTCTTACATCTTTGTATACAGGTGCACTTTGTAGATAAACAACTACTGACTGTAGCCCATCTGTTTCTATGAACAGTTTGTCAGCCCTTCTTTACCTTCTCTAGTAGCTTAGCAAGCAACAAAGAGAAATGCATCTGTTTATGTATGTGTGCAACATGGATTTCAGTTACAGCTGCAAGCAACATGTATTTGAACTGAACTTTTCTCAATTCTATGCAATATAGTATTATGTAGTAAAATGACAAATCCAAACAACCGAATCAAATGATTCCTTATTTGGACAAATCCAAACTTAATTTAAACCTGTAATTAAATCCTATGTAATGCTTGAAATGCAATAATTCAAGAAAAACTTCTAACTGTGGTTTCATCTTGTGATTACATGTTTATAGAACTATAATGTAATAGAAAAATATAGCTTGGAAGGAAGTATCAGATATTAGTGCATCTGGTGAATGTATGTAGTTAGTTTGCATGCTTTACTAATGTTCAAATAATCCAAGTACACAGCCAAGCACGTAACATATAAACATAACAACCAATCTTCACACTAATTAATGCATTATGTAATGTGTGTTTAACTAGTTATAAAGCTAATAAATAGCTATTACCATTTCTCATCAACACAAAAAACATAAAGACTGGATTGTGCACATCCACAAACAAGAAAAGTAGCAGTAAGTGTACACCCACAAGAGACAAAATGCAAGCCACACACACATACACACACACACATACCTATACACACACACACCTATATACACACCTACACACACACACACACACACACACACACATACCTATACACACCCATACACACATACACACCAGACCCAACAATACAGATCAGCTGAAGGCCGCTATCAAAGCAACCTGGGCTTCCATAACACCTCAGCAGTGCCACAGGCTGATTGCCTCAATGCCACACCGCATTGATGCAGTAATTCGTGCAAAAGGAGCCCTGACCAAGTATTGAGTGAATAAATTAACATACTTTTCAAAAAGTCAACATTTCTGCATTATTACTTCTTTATTCTAATATTATGAGACTTATTTTTTTTTCCTTGAGCTGTAAGCCTTAATCATCAAGATTAAAACAAAAAAAGGCTTGAAATATTTCACTTTATGTGTAATGAATCAAAAATATATGAAAAATCCACCCTTTCAATTAAATTATGAAAAAAATGTTTACTTTTCCACGATATTAAAATTTTTTGAGATGCATACATATATAGGCCCGGGCTCTGTGTCTGTACTCTGCAGAGTAGAGGCAGCTCTATGGCAACGGCGCAGCCCGGCATTAGGATTCAGCTGATGTTCTAAGTGCCACAATACAAGCCACAGGTTTCTTGGGGAATCTCCTCCAGGCTGCGCTTCCAAGGTGAGTGTGCTTGCGCGTCAGGAGTTGGAAGCCAGAGATAGCAGCGAGAAGCTATTAAAATATGGGCAGGAATTTCTGTTATCAGCCTGACGGGCAGTAGCGAAGGCGGCTTTGTGTTATTACTAAGATAAAATGCAGCACAGGTGCACAGAGAGGAGCAGCGTAGAGACAGGAGGAGGAGGAGGAGAAAAAAGAAGAGAAGGGGGTGGTTGGAAGCTAGGTTTATGGAACGAGCAAAGCTTAAGTTTATTAAATCTGAAAATTACCAGGGTGTGAAATTGTTCAAGTTTTTTTGTTCTGCAAACTTAAAGGGTTTAGGCGAGTATTAAACAGAAGGAATTACAAAGCAGTAATACATAATTCAGGATTATTATTTCTTTGTTCTATCTCTCTCTTCACTGGTCTTTCTCCCTGTACTTTAATCTGTGAATGAATCTTATGACAATGTTTTTCAATAACACTACTAGGTCTTCAGTCCAGGCTTCAGTAATGAGAATTATAAGACAACATTTGGACTAAAACCTCACAGATCCAACAAATGTTGTGGAATGTATTTCTAGAACATAGTTGAAAAAAAACCCACAGAGATGTAATATATCATACAGTTATTGTATGTGTACTGTACATGCAATTCCAACAAATCACTGGTTTCAGAATTATCTTCACCCTTAGAATTAATATTTTGTGACACCTGTCGTCGGTAGAAAAACAGCACAGAGGGTCCTTCTGTCTTTAAAAAAAAAAAGAAAGAAAAAAAGATGGTTGGAGACACGTGTAGAACATTATCCAATATCCAATTATCCAATATTTCAAATCCAGAAATGCCCGTTGTAAAACATTGATTTTTTTTTTTGTGCTTTTCTTCAACAATTTCTGTATTGATTTGAAAGTTTGGCTCATCTTTCTGTGTGTGTGTGTGTGTGTGTGTGTGTATATATAGACACAAACACACACACACAGTGCTTTAAAGTTTGAACCCTTTAGAATTTTCTATATTTATATTTCTACATGAATATGACCTAAAACATCATATTATTTTCATAGTGCAAAAAGTAGACAAAAAGAATCCAATTAAACAAATGAAACAAAAGTATTATACTTGGTCATTTATTTATTCAGCAAAACGATCCAATATTACATATCTGTGAATGGAAAATTGGCTAAACTAAACGTTTCGGGTAACAGTCCTTGGAGGAATTTTAGCCCGTTCCTCAGTACTGAACAACTTCATCTCTGGGATGTTGGTGGATTTCCTCAATTAACTGACTGCTGCAGGTTCTTCCACAACATTTCTATTGGATTATTCCAAAACATTAACTTTATTCATTTTTAACCATTCTTTGGTAGGACAACTTTTGTGCTTAGGATCGTTGTCTTGCTTCAGGACCCACTTTCTCTTGAGATTCAGTTCATGGAAAGATGTCCTGACATTTTCATTTAGAATTCACTGATATACTACTTTGGCGGCTGTGGCTCAGGTGGTAGAGTGGGTTGCCTACTAATTGTAGTGTTGGCCAGTTTGATTCCCGGCCAACACGACTCCACATGCTGAAGTGTCCTTGGGCAAGACACTTAACCCCAAGTGACATGCTAGTGCCTTGCAAGGCAGCTCTGTTACCGTGTGTGTGAATGGATGAAAGAGAAACAATGTAATGCATTTTGTAGAACTGTTAAGGTGAAAAAAGCACAGACTATTCAGAATTCATTGTTCCATCAATGTTGGCAATCTGACCTGGCCCAGATGCAGCAAAACAGGCCCAAACCATGATACTACCACCACCGTATTTAACAGGGATAAGGTTCTTAATGCTGGAATGTCATGTTTTTCTTTCTTCAAACATAACACTACTAATTTAAAGTTCTATTTTGGTCTCATCCGCCCACAAAATATTGTTCCAACAGCCCTCTGGCTACGTCCACTTGATCTTCAGCAAACTGCAGACGGGCAGCAATGTTCTATTTGGAGAGCAGTGGCTTTCTCCTAGCAACCCTGCCATTGTAAACCATTGTTGTTCAGTGTTCTTCTGATGGTGGATTCATGAACATTAACATTAGCCAACTTGACAGAGGCCTTTAAGTTATCCTGGACTCCTTTGTGACCTCACAGACTATTACACTTGCTCTTGGAGTGATCTTTGGTCAACCACTCCTGATGAGGGTAACAGTGGTCTTGAATTTCCTCCATTTGTACACAATGTAACACACACACACACACACACACATATATGTATGTATATATATGTATATGTGTGTGTGTGTGTGTGTGTGTGTGGGCAGAATTAATGCAAGAGAGTGTAATACACTGAGCGGATACACTGGCAGACTAACGCACAGACTGTGGGGATGTGTGTATATATACATATATATATATAAATATGTATATATGTATATATTCCTGACAAACCAGAGAAATACAATATGCAGTGTTCATAGCCATGGAGCAGTGGTCACTTCATATAGAGTATGGTGTCGTACTGTTGCTGGAAGACTATTTTGCATCCAGGGGGGTAATGTGTATCTCTGACTACTTTCTAACACACCAGTTGTTGGGGTTTTTTTCTTCTTTTTAAATTCAGGATGTGACATACATGATGGAGGAAGCAGCAGGCAATAAAAGAACTTCTTCTTGTATTGATTCAAGTAAGAGCCCCAGAACCCCCAACTGTGATCTGAGGAAAGTTTTCATATATTTAAGATTTATTGTGTATGTGTGTAATTTTTGCGTGTGCATGGTGGGGGGAGATCAAAATTTGTTTACATGGAAAAACTCAGGCTGCCATCTCAAGATCCACTTGTTAATTTCTGCTGCCTTACTGAAGAGAAAATTCATTAACCCTACAGACATCCAGTCATTTGGTGAAATGTGCATGTTTAATGTGGCTTAAAGGAGCTTTTTAAAGCTGTAAACACAGGCTAATTAGTAGGACTGTAAACAGCCTGCCACATCATACACACCAGCTCACTCCTAAAGAGTTGTTCCTGTCCACACAGTCTGTTCTGTACACGATCCACTAAATGCACACATAAATACACACAAGAGCACATTTCATTATGTATGCACACAATTTATATACAACCATAATCCTGCAGATGAATCGAGCAAGTAGCTGCAGTATTACTGTTGTTGTTGTTGTTGTAGGGGTCAAAAACTGAGCATTGTACACAAAATTTCCAGTAAAACAGTGTTCTGATATGTGCATTGGAGAAATGAAGTGAGGAAACATAAGGAAAAAGAGCTCATCTACACTTTGGACCCCCATGGAATTAATGTCATGTTTTGACAACAGCTATTACATCATCCACCATTTCAAACATCCACTGTTTTCACCTCCTGCAGACTCAGAAGTGCTTTGCATGCACAGCTGATGAGATATTTCTGTACTATGCTAAAAATTTTAATCTACAGTCATTTGAAAAAATAAGTACACCCCATGGAAATTGTTGGCTTTTTTGACATATTTCGACAAGCAAACATTTGATCATCTTTGAAACAGTGCTTGAATGAAGTTGGTGAAACAAAAATTAGCTTTTTAAAAAAAATTTCAACAGAAATATCAATAGATGTAATATCCTTCAGTGGAAAAAGTAAATACACCATTGGCTTCAGAAGCTATATTTGTCCCCTTTAGCAGAAATAAGTTCTTGTAAGTGTTTAGTATAATTGTCCTCCAGGCTTGCTGGTATTTTTGACCACTCTTCCATGCAGTATTCTTTCAGTTGCTAGATGTTTGAGGGTTTTCTTGCATGTACTGCCCATTTCAAATTCTCCCACAACATTTCAATGGGATTCAAATCCATGCTTTGACTAAGCCATTCCATAATCCTCCATTTCTTCTTTTAGAGCCATTCCTTGGTCGATTTGCTAGTGTGCTTAGTATCATTATCCTGTTGAAATGTCCACTTTCGGTTCAACTTCAACTTTCAGAAAGATGGCCTTACATTATCTTCAAGCACTCTTTGATATGATGCAGAATTCATAGTTGAATCGGTGAATGCAAGCTGTCCAGTCCCTGAGGCAGCGAAGCAATCCCAAACCATAACATTTCCACGACTGTGCTTCACAGTTGGTATGAGGTGCTTCTACTGAAAAGCTGTCTTTGGTCTGTGCCAATCATGCCTGCTGCTACTGTGGCCAAACAACTATATCTTTGATTCATCTTTCCAGAGCACATTATTCCAAAAGGCATGGTCTTTTCCTATATGCTCAATGTCAAACTGTAGTCTTGCAAAGGCTTTTTCCTGGCACACATCCTATGCAATCTCTTTCTCATTGTAGAAGCATGCACTTTGACACCAACAATTGGAAGACTTTATAACAGATTCTGTAAGGAAATTTTGCCATTCTTGGAGACCAGTCCTGGACAAATTAGCAGTTGTCTAAAATCTGCGCCATTTGGAGATTATTTTACTTACAGTAAAATTATGTATTTCAAATCATTTGGAGATCTTTTTAAATCCCTTGCCATACTCATAGGCATCCACAACCCTTTTTCTGAAGGCCTTACAGAACTCTTTAGATTTTGGCATGATGACATGTATGGCATCAACATATGATTATATAACTGTGAAACATGCAGTAGAGAGTTAACTTCAGAGTCTGGATACTGGATAAATAACATATCTCTGTTTTAGGTCCAAAGTTAAACCTCATCACAAAATGTTAATGTGAACAATTTTGGTACTTACTCCTCACTACACCCTGTGCATATCCCAAGAGCTGATTTAAGCATGTTTCTCTTTGACCTCTGTAAAATCATGTAATGCTGTTTCCTCTACTAAGAGCACTTAGAGGAGGTGACCTACAGACCACCACATACATGGTTCAAAATGCTGCTACAGTGGCACATTAAAGCATAAATTCCCCACCACTCTAAATCCACTCAGCAAGTGGGCAAGGTCGAACAAAACAGCATCTAGAGAAGCAGAGAGAGAGAGAGAGCGAGAGAGATAGAGAGAAAGAGAGAGAGAGAGAGAGAGAGAGAGAGAGAGAGAGAGAGATAGAGAGAGAAAGAGAGAGAGAGAGAGAGGGAGAGAGAGAGAGTAAATATAAATTGATGTAAAATGATTGAGATTGTAATAAAAAAATATTTTATTCTGGATTTAGAATAAAAAAAAAATTATCAGCATATCACCCAAAAAAAGTGTGAGTTGGTTTTAGATTTGAGTCCCAGAGAGTGACCTACAGTAGTTCACAAAAGTGAGTACACCCCTCACATTTTTGTAAAAATTTCCAAAAAATTTTGGAAAGTAAGGGAAGCCACACAAAATATTGAAAGTTTGGGCCCAATTTGGACATTTTCACTTAGGGGTGTACTCACCTTTGTTGCCAGCAGTTTAGATATTAATGGCTGTGTGTTGAGTTATTTTGAGGGGACAGCAAATTTACAGTGAGGGTGTCACGGTTCGGCTGGGACCATGACGTGCGTCGGCCGCTACTGCGCATGCACGGCTGTCGTCATCAACAACGTCACACCTTTGTCACAAAAGGTCACAGGGTCATGTGGGGGTGTAATTATGCAATTATGTCCTCGCTGCAATTATGTCCTCGCTTCATTACTGCGCCAACCGCGCATGACAGAACGAACCATGCCTCTGAGCCCTGTCCCGGCCACACCTCTGAGCCCTGTCCCGGCCACGCTTCTGAGCCCTGTCCCAGCCTCCCCACTCAGCGGTGCAACTTCCTCAGTTGCACCGCTCCCAAGCACCGCAGAAACATCACTCATCCTGTCTGCCCGGCTGTAGTCTTTGCTCTGCCTCCCTGTTCGGCTAGAGACCTTGCTCCGCTTCCCTGCTCCGCCAAAAACGGCATGCGGTTTCCTGGTGCTGTAGGGTGCATCCAGCCCAGGGGAGGACTCTTGGCACTTTGGGGGGGATGTTCTGTCACGATTCGGCTGGGGCCGTGACGTGCGTCGGCCGCTACTGCGCATGCGCAGCCGTCGTCATCAACAACGTCACACCTTCGTCACAAAAGGTCACAGGGTCATGTGGGGGCGTGCCAGGAAAGCACGCACAGCTGAGAGCTCATGAGGAATCAAACAAAGACTGTATATATTGAAAATTGACATTGAAAATGGGTCGTGCATGGGTATTCCAGCATGACAATGACCCAAAACACATGGCCAAGGCAACAAAGGAGTGGCTCAAGAAGATGCACATTAAGGTCCTGGAGTGGCCTAGCCAGTCTCCAGACCTTAATCCCATAGAAAATATGTGGAGGGAGGTGAAGGTTCGAGTTACCAAATGTCAGCCTCAAAACCTTAATGACTTGGAGAAGATCTGCAAAGAGGAGTGGGACAAAATCCCTCCTGAGATGTGTGCAAACCTGGTGGCCAACTATAAGACCTCTGTGATTGCTAACAAGGGTTTTGCCACCAAGTACTAAGTCATGTTTTGCAGAGGGGTCAAATACATATTTCCCCTCATTAAAATGCAAATCAATTTATAACATTTTTGCCATGCATTTTTCTGGATTTTTTTGTTGTTATTCTGTCTCTCACTGTTCAAATAAATCTACCATTAAAATTATAGATTGATCATTTCTTTGTCAGTGGGCAAATGTACAAAATCAGCAAATACTTCTTTCCCTCACTGTTCACTGTTACACAAGCTGTACACTCACTACTTTACATTGTAGCAAAGTGTCATTTCTTCAGTGTTGTCACATGAAAAGATATCATCAAATATTTACAAAAATGTGAGGGGTGTACTCACTTTTGTGAGATACTGTAACTATGGACTCGGGGTGTGGCTTCTTTGATTGACAAGAAGTCCTTTGATTGAAAATATGTCAATATAAATGTTTTTATTTTAGGATTGCAGGTTGTGGAAGGAGGCTTAGTGTTATAAACGGAAAGAGAATTTCAAATATAATTTCTCCTGCGTTAGTGAAAAACTACAATATCAACTGAGGTATTTTTGTATTAAAACATGTCGGGTTACAGAAAGTGGTGTTCTAACTCCTTTATAGTTGGGATTTTATTTAATTTTGATGGTTTCTGAGTAAGTATTGCTTTGTTTTCCTGAATGTTCTGTGCAGCACATGGAAAAAAAAGCTTTCAACATGGAGTGTCAAAAACAGCAATATATAAAACAATGACTCAGTTGCTATTGCTTACTTATTAGTTGGTTATTTTCCACCAGGATCTATCGGAGAGCATCTTTATAGGGCTGACCTGCCATTAATCACATCACGGCATCCAGCGATTGAGGACACACAAACAGTTTGACGAATGGATTTGTGGCAACACAAAGATGGGCTTTTGGAGTTGCTCTTTTAAGAAGCGTAATATAAAGTCACAAAATTGAGACAAAGTAGGAGACCAGTTATTAAAACCATGGTGAGTGTTAGTATGGTTTCAGAAACAATTTGATTCATTGCAAACGTTAATGTTAGGGTTAGAAGTGTGGATAACCTTTGCACCTGTATTAATAACTTCATTCATATGAAATAGAACAAAATCCAATCACATCACACTCACTTGTTCAAATATATATGAATTCCTTAATATGAATTTACAAATAAGTCTGTCTTGTTAGTAGTTATTATTTGGTGTCTGTAATGGCGTATGTTATGTCTGTAATTGTCTGCTTCTCTGACAACACAATTTCCTTTAGAGATCAATAAGGTTTTCTATCTATCTATCTATCTATCTATCTATCTATCTATCTATCTATCTATCTATCTATCTATCTATCTATCTATCTATCTATCTATCTATCTATCTATCTATCTATCTATCTATCTATCTATCTATCTATCTATCTATCTATCTATCTATCTATCTATCTATGAGATCATGATTGCACATGTGCGTTCGTGCAGCCGTGGTAGTGTGTTGTGTGTGTGTGTGTGTGTGTGTGTGAGAAGAGAGATGGATCAAAAGAGGCTGTGAAAAATGTAGGTACACTTGTTTGCAGCACTAAGGTGTATGCGTATTCCGCTATTTATGAGATGAGAAAAAATAGGTCAAAAACAGGGACTGATTACCACAGTTCTAATTACGCTAATGGTTTCATTACGGGCATTAATTTAGCCCTCATCAGTCTTTTGCCAGTGATTAGTGTGAAGCGGAGGAGATGTTCAGTATTCTGTTCTCATAGAAAATCATTTATCTAAATAGCCTAATTTTTCCAACAACATATTTGCTTTCAAGACAGATTGTCATTTATTAATGTTGAATTCTGTCTTTAATACAGGTATAATTTGCATTATGTTATTATATGTTATAAACAGTTGACCAACAAAAAGATGTTTGTATTACTTTAAGTGTGTGAAAGAAGTCCATTAAAAATCATTTTCAATGTGAACTGTTAATTGTGCATTCCTGATTCTCAAACATCCTGTGTATTACATTACTTCCTGTCAGTCAGTGTTTGTTTTTTAGAGCTGCTTCAATTGGACCTTTTAAACTTGTAAACTTATAATATATTTTATATATATATATATATATATATATATATATATATATATATATATATATATATATATATATATATATTATATATATATAATATATATATATATATATATATATATATATATATATATATATATATATATATATATATATATATATATATATGAATTAACAACACCATGCACACACATTCACAATGAGTCATTCTGAAGCCTATTCATCACAATCACACTCCTCATATACAGCACTTCTTTAGACATTGTGGTATTCCATTTTCTCTTGCAGGAAGCTCAAAACGAAAGGTAGAGACAAGAGAATGTGCAGAATAAAATCTACTCACACACAGAACATCAAAGAGCTGACAATAAGCCCATATATACATTAACACTAGCCTGTGCTGGTCTGAGAGCCGCTGAAGGGAAGCCTTTTACCAGCAACAAATAACACACACATTAATGGCTACAGAGATTTTTTTTTAAACCCTTTTTTTAAACCCATGAATGGTATTTATTCTTGTATTCTTTAGTTGTTTACAAAAATATCTATATTACATGGACATAATGATTGATATATGATCAGGTTGAACAGCATGTTATTCTCGCTGCACAGTGGAAGCATCTCAGAACTGGAACAATTGTCAAGATAAAAGGCAAACAGTAATAAATGTGGTGGAAAAAATGTCCAGTTTGATCTTTATTATGGACTATCATTGTTCTTGTGGGCTTACAGTTCTCATTGCACAGGACAGTCTTTAATAACAGTTTGTATGAAGTGCAAACAGTTTTTGGGAAGCAGCAGTCTTTAGGGTGTCCATGTAAGACCATCCACAACAGGGGGAAATGGAATACTACAGTCATTAGACCTTTGATGTATGTGCAAGTCATAAAACATGACTAGGTGTGCTGTTGTAGAAAATTCATTTGTGACACTACGTAGAGGGCTGTCATCTCCATGAAGTTGATTATTTTACCATAATAGCACATCTAAAAGGGTTATTTTATTTGTTTTATTCCCCTTACACCATAACATTTTTTATTATTATTAAAGAATGGCAAATCATACTTCTTATCCATTTAGAGTTATGTTTAATGTTGTTTAACATCTGTGAAACAAGTTTGTTCCCTTTTTTTATCTTAATTTTATTTCATTTATAATGTTAAATTACTTTTAGTATACTTTCTAACTCCCTGTGCTGCTGTGAATTTCCCTCCCGGATGAATAAATTGATCTATCTATCTATCGCTTATAATAAAAGTATTAAAAAGTAAAACACACATGATGCAATAAATTAATAAAGAGATGGTATGTTGCCATCTTGCCCCAACCTTGAACACACCTGACGTTATGACTTCCACTCATAAATACAAACTTGTATTTAAGGAGGACTTGAATGCACAGAAAGCTTGGGCTTACCCAGTGACAAAATGTGCTTGGATTAGAAAAACCTATGAATCATATAGAAAGTTAGCCAACCTACTAACAGTCTAATTAATTCCACATAGTATAATAAAATATGAAGATTATCCTGAAATTATTATTTTTTAAGACTAACACCAGAAGACACGCTCCCTTCTAGGTCCAATTTTTTTCAAGGTGTTTTTATTTTTAGTCAATTTCTCTGAAGAATTTTGCAAATCCATCCACTCAAATAGATGTGAAGATGTAGTCTTCTCTCAGCTTCCGACCATGACATCATTTTTTAATTTCAACAACAATCTACAACCAAACTTTCTACATGCAATTTGCTCTAAAGAAGGCCTTCAAACCACCCATCTATCACCTTACCCCAGCCTTAACACATTCCTTTAAGCACAACTCCATCTCCCACCCACTCTCTCACTCTCTGCCCCCAAACTCCACTCTAAATCCAGATTCATCATTGTCCAGCAAATCAATAATCAATCTGCAGTGGGCTCCTCTGCTCTCAGTCCATCTATCTCCATTGGCCAGTATGCTCCTCTCTGTCTGGATGGATCATAATTTGGGGGGCTGTAATTGCTAGTCAGATACAGGGGAGGCCATTAAGGTCAACATGGGCCAATGCTCCTCTAATCTCCTCTCTTTTTGTTTCTCCATCTTTCCATCTTTATTTCTCTGTCTCTGACACACTTCATGTTTTTAGTGCCATTTTTTACTCACGCTGGCTCTCCAGAAAACTTGTCAAGTATTAGAAAGAGAAAGTCTGAAAAAGAAGTGTTTTTGTGCAGGCATTATTTTCCTAGGAGCACAACTATGATAGTATTAAATTAATGTAAACTAAACCAAAACATTAATCGTGTGAACCCTGCAGTAATATGCTAACATACAGCTATAGCATTTGTAACTACAATGTAATAACAGTGTAATAGGACTATTATCACATGATCATTCATTTTCTGTACTGCTTATTCTACACCTGGTCAAGGGAGGCCTAGAGCCTATCCCATAGGTGCGAAGCAAACGTGCTAACCACTAAGAAATCGTGGAATGTCTGCAGAAGTTAGGTCCTGTTGTCAATTAAATTTTAGCAACAATAAACAGATGTTCCCTCACCCAAATCTCTTTTTCTCTCTTTCACCCAAAAAATCCAGCTTGTCATTTTACAGAGATACTAGAAAGCATAAATTCCTGTAGTCCTGAAGATTTTCCCATGCATTGAAACTTTATATATGTGACCATTACAAAGCTCTGACTGCCAAGCCTCCTTCCATAAATATTAAATAAATGTCTCCTAACAAATAATTTTCCACATTGATGATTATGTTTTTCTTTGTTAAAAAATCTGTTTATTATTAGTCTTTATTATTATGTAGAGCATCCTAAATACAAGTCCCTGTGTATGAGCTGTTACTATAGAAACAATAATTTATTAGAATGAGCACATAAACTTATCGTTCATGTTACAGCTAGAACTACTATCGTTGTGGTTATGCAAGCACAATGCACACCAATCAGATTTGAGAGTTCAACTACACTGTAGTGTAATTTTATAAAATACATAGTTTGTAACTACAGTTGTTCCAATATGCAGTGCCCTCCACTAATATTGGCACCCTTGATAAAAATGTGCAAAGAATGCTGTGAAATTTTGTCTTTATTATTTAGCATTTTGATCTTTAGTTAAAAGAAATTCACAAATATGCTCTGCTCTTATTGATATCAAACAATTGCATGCACAACTTTTTGGAAAGGTTTATAATATATATATAATATATATATATAATATCTGAGACCAATCTTCCATACTGAATCTCTCCAGTTCCTTCAAATTTCAAGGTCCATGCTGGTGGACTCTCCTCTTCAGTTCACGCAACAGGTTTTCTATGGGTTTCAAGTCTGGGGACGGGGATTGGGATTGGAAGGACCTCGATTTAAACCAGTTTTGTGTTGATTTTGATGTACGTTTTGGATCATTGTCCTACTAGAAGATCCAACCATGGCCAATTTTAAGCTTTCTGGCAGAGGCAGTCAGGTTTTTATTTAATATCTGTTGATATTTGATAGAACAAAATGTCCAGGTCCTCTGGCAGAAAAACTGCTCCAAAACATTAAAGAGCCACCCCAATATTTAACCGTGGGCATGAGGAACTTTTCCATAAGGCTACCTTTCTGTGTGCGCCAAAACCACCTCTGGTGTTTATTGCCAAAAAGTTCTATTGTTGTTTCATCTGACCATAGAACCCGATCCCATTTGAAGTTCCAGTAGTGTCTGGCAAACTGAAGATGCTTGAGTTTGTTTTTGGATGAGAGAAGAAGTTTTTCTCTTGAAAACCTTCCAAACTACTTGTGGTGATGTAGGTGACTTCGGATTGTAGTTTTGGAGACTTTCTGACCCCAAGACGCAACTAACTTCAGCAATTCTACAGCTGTGATCCTTGGAGATTTTTTGGCCATTTGAACCATCATCTTCACAGCATGTTGAGACAATATAAATACACGTCCAATTCCGAGTTGATTCATAACATTTCCAGGAGACTGAAACTGATTGTGGCCTGATTGTGGAAATGGGCATTTTCAATGGTTTTACTATATTCATATAGCCACTTCCCATTTTGTGAAGCTCAACAACCTTTTGCCGCACATCACAGCTATATTCCTAAGTCTTACCTATTGTTAGGAATGGCTATGGGAATTTGGCCTGTGTTACCTAATTTTTATACCCCTGTGAAACAGGAAGTCATGGTTGAACAATTTCCTAGCCACCCATGTGTACTAAAAATATTTAAATATCCCTGGGGATATACTTCAAATATATTTTTCTCATATGAATTTATAGGGTTGCCAATAGTTGTTACACACCAATATTTAACAAAGATTTTTTTCTTTTGATAAACCTGTGTTGTGAGAGTAATTATTTGAATATTTGAAGTTCGCCAAAATAAAAGAAAATTAGATTAGAATTGTTAAAATTAGATTAGAAATTAGAATTGTTCAACTGTTAATTTTGATACTGTTTTATTTATTTATTTTTTAAAGATGTGGTTACATATAAAAACATAAATGTTTCCTTTAGTGAGATGTGAATGGGAGGAGCCTCAGGTAGTTTTTTTGCACCTTTCATCATTTTCTCTCCAGTATGAGTTTTTCTGTGAGAGAGATGGTAGGTTAAAATTTGCTCTGCACTATAAGTGCTAAAAATAGTCTTTTATTTTCATAATATCATAGTCACACACTCATTTTTCAGGAGAAATGAGTGACAAATGTTTTGTGTATGTTTTTTATTTTGTATTTCAAGTTATATGTTTTAACATATTATATGTATAGGCTAGCCTTGATAGTCCTGTGTGGTTGGGACATGTGACAAAGATATTTAACTTTTACACATTCAGATATGTCTCGGAGCGGAGGAAATATTTAATTGAGTGTTTGTAACCCAATTATCAAGCTCACAGGTGTAAGGAATAATTTTTTTTTTGTTTTGTTTTATTCGTTACTTCTATATATAATATTATTTAAGTCTCCTGATTTGTGGAAAAGTGAGGACAAGCTCATCTTTAAACGTGGGTAATGTTAAATGTTTTTATATGTTCAAGTCTGAGTTTGGCTGTGAGAGAGATGGATGTGTCTTGGAGCAGAGGAAATATTTAATTGAGTGTTTGTTCCCCAGTTATCGATCTCACAGATCCCACAGAACCTCTGCCAGCTAAATAAAAGCAGGTGAACTCAACTCGTGACCGGCTGCTTTTATTTATTTGAGAGATAACAAAAGGAAGGGGTTACAAAAGCAGAGTATTTTTGTGAATTTTATTAACAAAAGATTAAAATATTAAACAATAAAGACAATTTTTCACAGCCTTCTTTGCTCATATTTACCAAGGGTGCCAATATTAGTGGAGGACACTGTAAATATTTCTGTACTGCAACAAAAACAAAACTGTGAGGTTCTGGCTCTAAGCCTGTGTTGAATGGTCTGCTGGTGGGACTTCAGAATGGTTTCCTCAGAGAGCCATTTTTTCTCCGCTGTGCCACCAGGGGAAACAAAATCAGTGTGTTCTTTCCTGAAGAAGTGAAGCATTCAGCCACAACCAGTGCTTCAGCAGAGTGATGTGCTGTTAATTAATTTAGTTGGAGAAAACAGCATCCCAGCACTGTGCTTTTTCACTGCTGTTGCCCATGCAAACACACAGCCATACAAGCATCAATAAGGGTTATCACATCTACAAAGACTACTGCTTGCCAGAAGACAAATAGACAGTGGAGTGTCCAACATTCAAATGCCTTCTTTTTCAACCACTCTGTTTTTTACTTTTAATATAATGTTGCATAAATTTATATATTCCCTGTTGGCTCTGGTCATACAACCATGGAGATCTCACAAAGTGTCCACATACGCACAGCTTCCAAGCTACACAGCCGCTAATTTAACACCATTGAGTAGGAGAAGCCCTGGCCTTCACGATTCCTTCACAGCTAATTGGCTGCTACTAAAAGAGGCCCCCCAAGGAAAACAAAGGGCTCTTGAAATATTAATGCCCTTAACAACTTTAGAAAAGCACCCACTCCAAAAGCCACCGCGATCCAACTCCCACCCGCTTTTTAGTTCTTTTTCATTCTCTCCAACTCTCCCACTCTCTTTCTCACTGTCTCTCGCTTGTTCTGTGCACAGCTTGGGAGCCCAGTGAATCATAGCAGACCCAGTACTGGCTGCTAAAAAAACAACAAGGTAACATATGCCATGTCAGTGAACTAAGTATGCTATGTAGCAAGCCCCATATACAGCATTGTAGACTTTTAGGCTGAAAAGATATCACCATACTAAGAGCAGTCAAAAATTTCTATTTTATTTTCTATGATTTCAAGATAAAAAATATATATATAAAAAATTCACATTTTTGTTTCAATGGCCAAACTTCTTTTCCCCTATTGTTTAGCACATTTGCCTTGCACTTCCAGTGTTGGGGGTTTGATTCCCACCTCCACCCTGTGTGTGCAGAGTTTGCATTTTCTCCTCATGCTTCAGGGGTTTCCTCTGGGTACTCCGGTTTCCTCCCCCAAGCCAAAGACATGCGTTATAGGCTGATTGGCATCTCTAAATTGTCCATAGTGTGTGAGTGTGCGTGTGATTGTGCCCTGCAATGCGTTGGCACCCTGTCCAGGGTATCCCATGCCTTGTGCCCTGAGTCCACTGGGATAAGCTCAAGGCTCCCCGCAATCCTGTGTAGAATAAGTGGTACATAAAATGGATGGTTGTATGGATGGATGGATGGATGGATGGAAGGATGGATCACCTATTGACAGAACCATTGATATTAATCTTAATTTATACCCCTTCACAGAGCAGGTGTAATGAAAAAGACCTAGTCAAGTAAAGTTCCACTTTCAATCATCAGCTTTATATTCAAATTATGAATTCATCCATGTAACACAATGGCATGCGCTTACTTTTTTTTTCCTTTTTTTTTTAAAGCTTCTTGCTGTTACTCATCAGTGCGTTCTGCTGAAATGTACTGTTTGCAATATGCAATTAATGAGTTGTTGAACGCTTTGAACGAATCCCATTCTAAATGTAATTGTCTCTGTTCCCCAGAGGCACAGGGACAAGCCTGGAGACGAAGCTGTCATTGAAACAGGGCTGTCTTTAATCTTCATTTGATGACTTTCACTCACATTCACAAGCCATGCTATAATTTAACACAAGAGAGCAGTAGGGGGGTGGGGGGCTGTTAAAATGGTGGGGAGTGGTGTGTTTGTGAGTATGTGTGAAAAAGTGTGAGGGAAAGACAGAGAGTAGGCTATTGGCAGGGAAGATGCAATGTTTCAAACAGACCTACTTCTGTCCGTCATGCCCCTCTTGTTTTTCATATTCGGTGTGGAAAGGAAAGGTTAATTCTGAAAGAGGTATGAAATTGGCCATACCACTTATGCAGGAGGGATATACAGTGTGGGAAATAAGTATTGAACGTGTCAACATTTTTTTCAGTAATATATTTCCAATGAGACTATTCACATGAAATTTTCACCAGACATCAGTATTAACTCAAGAAATCTGGAATTATAAAGAATTCACAACATTCAAGTCCATATATAAAGTTATGTGTAATAAAGTGGAATGACACAGGAAAAAAGTATTGAACACACTAAGAAAAAGTAGTTCTCCAATGCAAGGAAAGGCAAGGAACCAGCTGAAATTCATAAGTAATTATACTTCCTATCTGTCTAAATTAATATCAGCTGGGTTAGTAAATTGATGGGTTATAAAAAGGCTTTTCGTTAACAAAGTGTCACACAAGAAACATCTCATGATGTGTAAAAGCAAGAGTTCTCCCAAGACCTTCACAACCTTATTGTTGCTAAACATATTGATGGAATCAAATACAGACATATTTAAAAACTTCTGAATCCTCCAGTAAGTATCCGCAACTGGAAGCAACATCACTCCATCATTTACCGGCCACGCACAGGAGCTCCTCACAAGATTTCTCACCAGGGAGTCAGAAGAATAGTCAGAAGAGTAGCCCAAAAGCCAAGGACCATTCTGAAAGAGCTCCAGAAGCACTTGGAGGCAGCAGGTGTCATTGTCAGAGAGAAAATAATAAGCAACGCACACCACTGCTCATGCTCCCGGCAAGACTTCATTACTAAAGAAAAGGCATGACGAAGCTCGTTTAAAGTTTGCAACAACTCATTGGGACAAGCCTATGAAATACTGGGTGAATATATTCTGGTCAGACGAGAGCAAAATTGTACTTTTTGGCTGTCATACTACATGCCATATTTGGAGAAGAAATGGCATTGCCCATCGCCCTAAAAACACAATACCAACAGTGAAGTTTTGAGGTGGAAGCATTATGGTACTGGCAGACTTCACATCATTGAAGAAACGATGAATGGAGTCCTTTACCAGGAGATTCTTGAGAAGAATCTGCTGCCATCCACCAGGATGATGATGTTGAGATGAGGGTGGACATTCCAGCAGAAGAACGATCCAAAGCATACAGCAAAGGAAACTCTCGATTGGTTACAGAGAAAACAAAACCAGGCATTAGAAGTCAATCACCTGACTGGAATCCAACTGAACAAGATTTAAAGACAATATTTATAGAAGATTGTGCCAAAATCACACCTGAATACTGCAGCCGATTAATATCTTCATACAGGAAGAGTCTTGAAGCTGTCATTACAAACAAAGGCTTCTCCATCCATCCATTTTCTACCGCTTACTCCTTTTCAGGGTCATGGGGAACCTGGAGCCTATCCCAGGGAGCATCGGGCACAAGGTGGGAGACACCCTGGACAGGGTGCACAATCACATACTCACACACCCATTCATACACTACGGACACTTTAGACATGCCAATCATGCATGTCTTTGGACTGGGGGAGGAAACCGGAGTACCCGGAGAAAACCCCCACAGCACGGGGAGAACATGCAAACTCCGCACACACATGGCCCCGGCGGGAATCGAACCCGGACCCTGGAGGTGTGAGGCGAAAGTGCTTCTCAAGGTTTCTCCACTAAATATTAAATCAATTTCAGTTAGCATGTTCAATACCCTTTTCCCTGTGTCATTCCACTTTATTACAAATACCTTTATTTATGGACTTTAATGTTGTGAATTCTTTATATTTCAGGATTTTTTGAGTTAATACTGAGGCCTGGTGAAATTTTCATGTGAATAACCTCATAGGAAATATATTACTGAAAAATATGTTGCCGCATTCAATACTTATTTCCCCCACTGTAACTGAATATGAATATATTATTCCAAATGAACAGATGTGTTCTAAACAGATCTCCCATTTCTCCCATTCTTCTTTTCAGGACTTCTCAAGCTCCATCAGTTTGCATGGGGAGTGTTGGTGCACAGCCATTATCAGATCTCTCCAGAGATGTTCAATCGGGTTCAAGTCTGGGCTCTGGTTGGGCCACTCAAGGACATTCACAGAGTTGTCCTGTAGCCACTCCTTTGTTATCTTGGCTGTGTGCTTAGGATTGTTGTCCTGTTCTATAATGAACCTTCGCCCCAGTCTGAGGTTAAACCTACGCTCTGGAGCAGGTTTTCATCAAATATGTCTCTGTACATTGCTGCATTCATCTTTCCATCGATCCTGACTAGTCTCCCAGTTCCTGGTGCTGAAAAACACCCCCACAGCCTGATGCTGCCACCACCATGCTTCACTGTAGGAATGATATTGGCCAGGTAATGAGTGGTGCCTGTTTTCATCCAGACATGATGCTTGCCATTCAGGCCAAAGAGTTCAATCTTTGTCTTGGTCTTGGTCTAAGAGTCCTTCAGGTGCCTTTTGGCAAACTCCAGATGGGCTGTCATGTGCCTTTTACGGAAGAGTGGCTTCCATCTGGCCACTCTACCATTCAGGCCTGATTGATGGAGTTCTGCAGATATGGTTGTTCTTCTGGAAGGTTCTCCTCTCTCAACAGAGACATGCTGGAGTTTTTGGTCACCTTCCTGACTAAGGTATGTCTCCCCGGATGACTCAGTTTGGTCGGGTGGCCAGCTCTAGGAAGAGTCCTGCTTGTTCCAGACTTCGTCCATTTATGGATGATGGAGGCCACTGTGCTCATTGGGACCTTCAGTGCTACAGAAATGTTTCTGTACCCTTCCCCAGATCTGTGCCTCGAGACAATCCTGTCTGGGAGGTCTACAGACAATTCCTTGGACTTCATGGCTTGGTTTGTGCTCTGACATGCATTGTTAGTTGTGGGACCTTATATAGACAGGTGTGTGCCTTTCCAAATCCTGTCCAATCAACTGAATTTACCACAGGTGGACTCCAATCAAGTGTTAGATACATCTCAAGGATGATCAGAGGGAACGTGATGCACCTGAGTTCAATTTTGAGTGTCATGACAAAGACTGTGAATACTTATGCACATGTGCTTTTTTTGTTTTTTATACATTTGAAAAAGATTTCAAACAAACTTATTTCATGTTGTCATTATGGGGTATTGTTTTTGAGGAAAAACAATGAGAATTTTGAGAATTCAGAATCTTGTGAATTTTGATGAAAATAATAAATTTAATCCATTATGAAATAAGGCTGTAACATAACAAAATGTGGAAAAAGTGAAGCACTGTGAATACTTTCCGGATGCACTGTATATATTATACATTTTTTTAAAAACCTTTCTGGCTTAAGCTGAGCCCACTTATGGTTTAAATCCGATTATGAATGCAGATGAAGATGCGGCTATTTGGAGCACTAAACACTTACAGATACAGCTAGTGATATTGTGTTACACCTCTAGTAGGGAGATGGATGTTGGACAGTGTTTGTGTGTATATATGATAATTGGAGAGATGGCATCTCAGCTGCCCCAAAAAACAACTTACAACAGACCTTTTTGTAGTCTCTTGCCTTAGTTTCCCAAAAGCATCATAAATTTAAAATTATCTTAACAGAGAGAGTGTACAATGTGATGCTTGCTCTACCATTTAACTGTGATCTTTCAGTTTTCTTCTTTTCTTCTTATAGGAGAAGACAGGCTGAAGGCTTGTGTTCAGTTGTTCCCTACCTCTCTCTGTAAACTGGGAGGACAGAGTGCTTTGTACAGTGTGATAGAGAAAGAGCACAGATGAATGAGGATGTCAGGAAGAGATTTTGAGGACACACTACATTCTGGTGTATCTCACTGGTAGGACCTTCATCCCTTTGAGCAAGCATTCATACACACAGGCACGCTCACACACACACACACACATACACACACACATACACAAATGCAAACACACACACACACACACACCTCCTTATCGGCACCCACACAGTTGACAGTGGTCTCACTCTTGGAGTGAATTAATAACCTCATGCCGCACAGTCACAGCATGTCGTCCATTTAATCCCAAAACTCCAAGCAGCCTCGTTGCTCATTCCTACAGCCCTCCTTATCCAACCCAATGCTGATTTTATGACATTTAGATGGGGTCTGGATTCACAAGGCTTAAAAAAAACTCCTCCGGTAAAGTAGGCATATAAATCCTGCAAAAAATATGATGAAACATAGCAATGAAGTAGCTTCAAATTTTGCACAGTGCCTTAGGTGCTAAGGTATAAAACTACTCTTGCATGTGACTGAATCTGGTTCCAGCCAACACTCCCATAAAAAAAATAAATGTTAGTATGTTTCACTGTGAACCACCATGATTTCTATTAATTGTCTGGTTATGTAGGCATTCTTATCTGTACTGTGTTTATGTTTATGCAAAAACGCAGTGACAGTGTAAGCAGCTCCAAAGCCCCCCCCACGCTGGGAAGTGACAGGGAGAAGCAGACAGGACTTGTGAAAAGACTCTGAGACCGTGATTCATTCATGTAAGACTGAGTGGGAGAAAAAAAGATGGATCTCTGCCCTCCTACTTCTGACAGTCTACAAGACCAAAGAATTAAAATTCCACCACTGGTTCTCCGAGGACATGACTAAAACCCATTTTTATTTTGAACAAATAGCAGTGCTGTACAGTTTAATATTCTAACCCATGTACTTCTATTGATTTTTATCAGACAGTAGTTTGTAAATTTGTCACTGCGTTGCAGAGCTGGACTGTATAAATGGATTAGAGTGGCTAAGGCTCTCGTTCTCTTTCACAGCAAAAATAAAATAAAATAAATAAATAAATAAAATATAAGGTCACATTTTTGCCATTCACCTCATGTTACTTGTTGTTTACAAATGGCTTCTTATCATGGATATATTTCCATTTGGTAGAACCACAATCAAGACAGCCAGCAGTTGTAAGAAATAGACACACATATGGGGCTGATTTCTCTCTAGCTCAGACAGTAGATTAACTATAGATTGAGCATCCATTGGGGGCTAGTGTATTCTAGCAAACATCGTTGTCACATCCATAACCTGTTTTGATTGAGAAGGCACATATAGCATTGAGTGTACTAAACACACACAAGGTGGATTACTTTTCAGATTAATCTCTTTTTTTCCAAAACTTTTGGAAATACTAGAACTAAATATACTAAGCAAATTTTGTCCAATCAAAGTACATATTACAGAATGGGCTGGATGAAGATACAATCAGTTTTACATGTTTAATTTGAATGAAAGAGCTGGCTAACGGCAAGCACAGCTTTTCGATTCATTCTGCTTGCTATTCGATGACATGCTACAAGATGACACTCAGTGCGATAAGGCTCAACCCATAGGTTTCATAAAAGCACCTACAAGTTACTGATGAGTAATTAAATTTGTTTTAGCCCTCCCATTTCATATTCAACCAGTCATCACTGCTTCCTTGAATACAGCATTTCAATCAATGGTTTATATGAATGAAGTGCAGTGACACATTGAATTACATCATGCATCAGAACATGACTGCACCGTATATCAGCCAAAAGACCAACATGAGAATTGAGTTGTTGCGTTGCAGAAGACTTCTATTAAGCAGGCCATGTAGTATGGGTGAAATCAACAGCCCAAGGCATACAGGCATACAGACCGCAGATGTGCTGTTGTGATGCCGACCCCATGGGACCTACAGGAGACATGACTCTAAGCATTGGTCAGGGATGATACACTGTATAGCCAAAAACAGTCTGAAAGCAAACAAGAGAGAGATCCAACAAACACTTTCCCAGGGGCTACATTGAATTACTCCCTTAAACCAATCTATCAAATTACACTCTTCGATCAATATTTGTCAAGGTGTTCCTATAAAAAGATTTGGGGTGCTGACTTCTGTTCACTTCTACTCTCTGATCTCCTCTCACCAAGGCCATTCACATACCCTCTCTCTGCAGCTTCTCTGAACTTCTAGCAGAAACGACGGTAATAGACACTGACAAAACTCAGTTGAGAGCTAAAGCCTTGCTCCCAGTGGGAACTGCAGAGCCTCAGGCCTGCACACGGCCACCCTGTCCCTGGGGACACAGACCACTTTTCCACTATTCTCCGTCAAGGAGGGTAAGAAGTAATTGTATTCTTTTTGTTTGTTTGCATGTTATCTGTTTGTTATTCAGTATGGACAGTAAAGGCAGCTCTTAGAGTGAAAATGGGTTTTATGTAAGGAGTAATAACCTAAATGGATTTCCTCAGCACCAGCAAGGCCTGTGGCTATTTATCTCCCCCCTACACTAATTATTCATTACAGCTCTGCCGGAGGAAAACAGGCAAAAACCCACAGCCAGATAACGGCACGAACAGCTTGCAAAAATTACTTTCTGCTTTCGCCTCTTAAAAAGATTCGCGCACTTCAGCGCCTTTCGTTCCAGAAGAGCTTTCTCAAGGAACGCCCACAGTTGATAACTCTAACTTCTTTTCTCTACACCGAGAGAAACAGATTTGCATTTATCACACAGACACACAGGGGGAGAGACACACTGCTTTTCGTGATCGTTACCAGTAGGCTTAATGTGAAATGCGCACATGCTAATTGCCATCAAGCAAAGTGATGATTTGTTAAACTGTGTTCTCGCATCAGCCTACAGTGTAGCCTGAAGACATTGACAGTGTGCTATCAATCTCCAACCAGAAGGTGGGGCTGCTGCTCTGCATTCATTTGTGTTGACATGCTCCAACATTATGATTAACCTTCACCTCATGGGCCAGAGTGTCACTGCTCTGACACTTTTGTCTGGTCATGTCCTCTGACACTTGTCTAACCTTTCCTCGAAACATACAAGTCCAGATACACCAATCAGCTCAGTGCTGCAGTGTTGTCAGGGTGACAAATAGACATTAAGGGCTGAGACTCAGGTGTAGGTCATAGCTCTTCAGAGAGTAATAAGTCTACTGTATAGAGATGTACCTTATGATTTGTTGAAGTTTGTTGACATTTATGTCAAAGTGTACATGTGTGGTAAATTTGTAATTTAATAAACTGTATTTGGAGAACATACCAGATCATGAACATTCACTGACATGGACATCAAACTGCAAAAGACCTTTTAAAACTTCAATCATTGCTCTGTCTGTGACAACAACATTGGTACCTACGCTGGTTCCAGCCTATCAAACGGAAAGTGAATGATTGTATCCTTAAGTACTAAGCCGAATTATATAACATTTCAAGGAAAGTCTAAACAAACTGAGTATATGACTCTGAGAGTATTACAAAGAGAAACTTCCGGCAGTAAGAGTGCTTGAAACCGTGAAATGCAGGTATGTTAGCTGAACACAAGGTTGGGTTTGACCTTGTCTCAAAGCTTTTCAACCAGCATGAGTGCAACTCTGCAGTGGACTCCGAGTCTACAGACTGCTTTCATGTAGCAAGACTGCCATCCAGTGTTTAACGACCGAAGTGCAACCACAGCCTTTACGGCAGCTCTTTTTCTAATCGATGCTTTTTTCTTTTCTTTTTTTTTTGTTTGTTTAAAGTTTCTCTCACTTGCATCAACACACATTAAATGTGATCAATATTTTTCAATTACTCATTCAAAACTCATAACAGAAGTGCATTTGGTAATATGTTATTCTTCCTGCTTCAGATCAATAAAAGCCATTTGTGAAGACAATGTTCTCAAAAGGTTGAGGAATTCTGCCCATTCTAACAAATGGTGAATTCCCACATAATCATTTCAGCACGACTCCATGTACTGATAAATGAACAAATATTTGTTTGTAGTAGTTGAGTTCAGAGTAACTTGGTGTTCTCTCCCTTTAAAAAAAAAGAAAAAAAAGAAAAAAAAAAGATACAGTGTACAGTATATGCTTCATGAGCTGCAGTGAGTCTCCCTAATAATCCTAAAATAGTAACTCACAGTAATTCAGTCAAAGCTGTCAGGTTAAAATTGGCAGTAATTTCAAATGTTATGTTAAAGCACTTGACAGAAGTACAGCCAAGCACCAGCACCCAAATTTCTGGTATGGCTTTAAAAATGTAAAAGAGAAGCCTTTCCACTATCTTTGAGCCAAATATCTCCTAAGGATTTCATCAGTCTCAACAACACAAAGAGTCCTGCATAAGAGAACTGTTGCTTTTTCACATGTTATTGAGTTATTCTGTCACATAGATGTGTACAAGACCATACTAAGTGGTATGTCAACACTGATGTCTATACTATTTAGGTAACGCACAGAACGTGGTTTGGGACACCCTGAATTCTCAGTAAATGTCTATTACCTGCCTCTCAGCTGAATCTGCGTGGTTGAGAAGAATACAGAGCAACCCATATTACAAAATGTTCTTCTCAAGTATAGATCATACATGGGGCATCATACATGACCTTATTTTTATATATATTTGAGGCCGTTTTAATACATTTGGGTAGTGATTAAGGTAAAATAATGTTTCAGTGTAAATTGTAAATATATATCTAAAGGTTAAATGTTAATATTAAGTGCTAATATTAAATATAAGTGCAAATCGCTGGCAACATTGTCTGCACTGTCGAAAGTGCAATTAGCATATGAATAAAACATTTAACTTCTACATTTAACATTTACATTTAAGTTACATTTATATTTAAGATTTACATTTATACATTATATGGCCAAATGTTTGTAGACCTCTGACCCTCGTACCCATATGTTGGCTTTAACTAAACTGTTGTCACAAAATCTTAAGCACACACATTTATACAATGTCTTTGCATGCTGTAGCATTTCAGTTTCCCCTCACTGAAACCCAGTGGGCCCAGTGTGCCCAGATGTTTTCCAGCATGACCTGAAAACGTGACTTGCTATGTTTTGAGAAGAAGAAATCGAGAGGGCTTCACAGAGCCCTGACCTCAACCCAAATGAACCCCTTTGGGATGAACTGTGTCTGCAACATGACCCAATCCTCGGCCGACCTCAGTACCTGACCTCACTAATGTTTTTGTGGCAGAATGAGCACAATTCCCAAAAGTTACACTCCAAAATCTGGTGGAAAGCCTTACCAAAAGAGTGGAGCTTATTATAACAGTAAAGGGGTACTAAATCTGGAATGGTATGTTAAAATGTCAGATATGTGTATTATGGTCAGCTGTCGACAAATGTTTTGGCCATTTAAGCAATAGTACATGGGCAAGAGTGTGATAGCAGCTTGATTGTGAGTGTGATATTGATTTTATGCAACAGTTTTCCAAATAACAATGTTGAATAACTGACATTTCAGACACAATATGGCCAAGTCAACACCTTGAACTCATGTGGTATGTGTCAAAGTAACATTCACATGAATGCCAGCAGAAATGGTTTCCCAAAAGAACATTGCCTAGAGCCTCACACTACCTCCACCAGCTTGCATTCCCATAGTGCGCACAGGTGCCATCTCTTCCCCACGTAAATGAAGCACACTCACCCTGCCGTCCACATGATGTAAAAGAAAACGTGATTCATCAGACCAGGCCACCTTCTTCTATTGCTCCATGGTCCAGTTCTGATGCTCATGTGACTATTGCAGGCGATTCCAGAGGTGGACAAAGGTCAGCATGGGCACTTTGACTGGTCTGCAGCAATGCAGCACCATATGCAGCAAGCTATGATGCACTGTGTGTTCAGACACCTTTCTATTATAGCCAGCGTTAACTTTTTCAGCAATTTGTAATACAGTAGCTCTTTTGTGGTATTGTACCAGGTTAGCCTTCCCTCCCCTTGCACAGCAATGACCCATGACCATGTCACTGGTTGACCAGTTGTTCTTCCTTGTTCCTTGGACTATTTTTGGTAGGTACTAACCACTGGATAATGGGAGCACCCCCACAAGGCCTATAATTTTGGAGATGCTTTGACCCAGTCATCTAACCATCAGAATTTGGACCATGTCAAAGTTACTCAGATCATTATGTTTGACCGTTTTTCCTGCCTCCAACACATCAACTTTGACTATTGACTGTTCACTTGCTGCATAATATATCCCACCCCTTGACAGATGCTATTATTCACTTCACCTGTGAGTGGTTTTTATGTTTTGGCTAATTGCTGTAACATTTACATTTATATTTAACATTTACATTTAAAATTTAGATACACACTCACCATCCACTTTATTCAGAATACTCGTTCACTCATGCACATTCATGCAGTTATCTAATCAATCAATCAAGTGGCAGCAGAGCAATTTAAAGAAAAATCATGCAGATACAGATCATAGTTTCAGTTAATTTTCACATCAAACACCAGAATGGAGAACAAGTGTGATCTTGCTTACTTTGATCATGGTATGGACATTGGTACCAGATGGACTGATTTGAGTATTTCAGATACTGCTGATCTCCTGGGATTTTCACACACAATAGTCTCTAGAGTTTACACAGAATTGTGCGAAAAACAAAAACACTGAGTGTGCCACAGTTATGTGTGTGGAAATGCCTTACTGATAAGAGAGGTCAGAGGAAAATAGCCAGATTTGTTTGAGCTGTCTGGAAGGACATAGTAACTCATATAATCCACTCCTGTTAGCCAAGAACAGGAATTTGAGACTATCATGGGAACAGGCCTATCAAAACTGACCAGTAAAAATCACTTCAACTGTTCAGTTTGGGTGAGGCTGTGCCCATGGTCACCTCAGATTCTTGTTCTTGGCTGACAGGAGTGGGACCTCATGTGGTCTTCTACTGTTGTAGCTCATCCACCTCAAGGTTTGATGTGCTGTACATTATGAAATGCTTTTCTGCTCACCACAGCTGTAAATAGTGCATATTTGAGTTCCTGCCAGCTTAGACCAGGTCATTCTCCATTGATCTCTCTCATCAGCAAGGTGTTTCAGCCTGCAGACGCACCACTCAAAGGATGTTTTTTGTTTTCTATGTACTATTCCATGTAAATTCCCATGTGAAATTCTCAGGAGATCAGCAGTTTCTGAAATACTCAAACCACCCTGTCTAGCACCAACTAGAAGCTCTTGACCTGTATCTGCATGATTTTACACATTGTACTGCTGCCACGTGATTGGCTGATGTGATAACTGCCTAAATGTGCGAGTGTAAAGTTGTTTATAATAAAGTGGACAGTGAGTGTATATTTAAATGTATACATGAATCACTTTCTAAATGTATCATATTGTCCTCTAATGTTCACAAAAAGGTCAGATAGAAAAAAGTATTAAAAATTTTGCATAACTCATACATTAGCATTTGTCTACCAGAGATGGCAAAATTCCATAATTTCACATTCTATGCATTGAGAAGGATATCAAAAGGAATGTTTAAACCTAAGATACATTCCCTGTCCATGATTAAGCAATGGCAACAGCTAATCAAACTGTTCTGTTCAGAGAACACTTTACACTTATTGGAATGAAACATTATGTGAATAGAATAACATAAGTGTCCATAATCTGTTCAAGACAACCTGCCTTGAGCCTCTGGTGGTACTATTCTACGAGCAAAATTCATCCTTGGAATTAAAAATCAAATCAGTATGATATATGCTATTCTAACTGGGTATAAGGTTAAACCACTACATCACTAAAATGTTGCATGCATAGCCAATGTTTGTGTCATGGCAGACTGGGTTGTACAATATATTATACAACTTTTAGCAAGCCTCAAATTGCACATTCGTACACTAGCTGATACTTATGCTTTATTCTTTTTTTCTGCTAGCTTACAGCTGGCCTACCCTATTGCAGTCAGTGAGGGCAACACTGTTATTTATTCATTACTGTATTCATTGCAATCCTGCACAGCAACACTGGATTTCATTAGGAAGGCACTACAACTCACTGTGCACAGAACTCAATAGTGTACACTTGGATTACAGTTTAATTTAGGAAAGCCACAAGGCCTAGACACTTGCTTCTGATGGTATATGGTGCAGGCTGTAATTGCACAGCGACACAACTTTAGTTGTGTTCTATACTCCAGCATAATGTATTCGAAATGAAACAATAACTATGAAGTTAATGTACAGAATGTCAGCTTTAAATTGAATCTACACACAAATGGTGCACAAAATGTGCACCAAACCCACTCTGGCTTCCAGAGGTTCATTAAACAGTCTCCTGAATCAAACAACACATCAAGCCGGAACAGTTCTGTTAAACGTACATCCTTTAAGACTATGCATTTTTAATCAATTAATGATTCATTTCCTTTCTTACTCTCATAGTTTAGATGTAGAAAAGTGTCACTGATCTTTGCACTACTACATAAAGTAACAGAAGGGCTTATCTGAGAATGACAGCCTCTGCATATAAGCGTATGAAGTGTGCCTCCACATTTTTAGTAAGCAGACAGAGCTGACAAGCACCTCACTGCGCATGGAGGAGGAGACCAAAAACTGTCACAACTATTTCAATTACCAACAACTTCATCCATCATGTAGCACTAGGACACCAGGACTCTGTCAGTGTTCGTGACTCAGTGTATCTATATGGAACCCTATTCACAGACAAAAAACACCTGACTCCTATATCCACATCAGCACCAATACACAGATTTTAACAAAGTGTACAGAAAAAACAAATATCCAAATGTAAGATATAACAGACACAATAGTGTGCTTTTTTTGGCATGGTATGCTTGAGTGGCTAATCTGATTAATCTGATTGTGTTTACGTATTATTAAGCAGCACATTAATACCACTTAAGACTGTTTAGATAATTAAAAACAAACAAAGATGATTGTATGAGAAATTCAAGCAAATGTGAATTTGGCTGGATTTTGTTGGATTTAATACAAACGAATTTCGTATAAGAAAAGATAAGAACACAAACCACACCCCAAACCATATTTTTTTATACAAATTTTGTTATGTGAATGTAACTATTAAAACTGGGAACTTCATTTTGTTTCACAATAAATGTGTAGTAATACTTGTGGTAAAATCTTTCATTTCTTCAATAGTTTACAGATTAATCCAGAAATATACAGATTTAGCCTGCAGGGAAAGGTGAAAACTGTAAAATACATTCTTAGGAAAACCCCTTGGACTGTTAAGGTTATTAGCTTCCTAAAAGAATTTTGTATAGAGCCCCTTCTGATACCCTCTTCCACATATGTACACTAACAGACACCCATGTTTGTCTAGTGTTATTCTGATGTATTCCATCTCTCCCATCCAGACAGCAATAATTTATACAATGCCAAATCCATATGTTAGGAGACAAGGAACTTCTAACTGTGTATACTTGTGAAATATCATGTCATGGATAACTGAAAACGGAAATGCCAGTTATTTTGCCTCTAGTGTGACTTTGAGGTCCGACTTAAGTAAGAACTTAGAGAAGACAATGAAAGTTATAGGGAAAGCTTTATTGCTATTTTTTCCCCACTGACTGATTTCAGTGATGATCAGTGGTTTCAGTGGTGCTAGCATCAGCTAACTTTCAAACGAAAGACATTTTTAAATACTGTTTTTGTTTTGTTAAAGTATTATTATTATTATTATTATTATTATTATTATTATTATTATTATTATTATTATTGTGTAGAATTTCTTACTTTCACATGATCACTGAAATTGCTTGTGTTATGTGTTTTGGCAGGATAACCAATGATTTGTAATTCAAAGTCAACTAAAGTTTCCTCATTTGTGATTTGTAACTAGCACATGAACATTGTAACAATTTAACTTTGAAGTTGCAATGTAAGGACTTTATTAAGACATTCTTTTACCATGGGGGGGGGGCTACATCCTTCATAGTTTTCTCCATTAAAGGTATATTGTAAATGGTTATTGTACACTGTGTCTCATTCTTCCATTCACACACACACACACTGATGAGTTGCCATGCCAAGCACTAACTTGCCATCGGGAGCAACTTGGGGTTCAGTCTCTTGCCCAAGGACACTTCGGCATGTGGTGTCATGTGGGCCGGGAATGGAACCGCCAACCCTACGATTCTAGCACCGCTCTACCACCTGAGCCACAGCCGCCGTTATTGTATGTTCAGATGTCCTGTGAGTGTCATTATGTTAAATGGGAAATTACCTCCTCATTCCTACAATCACATTAACACCATACTCATTATTCTCACTCACAATTTAATAGTGAGACAGTGGGATGAACTGAAATATGCATGTTATATTTTGTTTATGAATGAAAGAGCAAGCCCAATGGTGTTGTCACAACTACTCACATTTTTTAACTACTAAAAGAGCGCTAGAGGTGTCTATTTTTATTCTTTTTTTTCTCTCATGTTTGATGTGGTTATATGCAGCATAACAAGCTAAAGATCTGGTGAACTGTGTGTTGTCTTTTATATTTTGGTTTCTATAATCTCCAAGCTCCAATCAAAAGTAAGAGCAATGCAGTGTAGCCTGAGATCAAGTGGATTAATTGAGCAAATTAATTAATGTTACAGAGGTAGTTTAAAATCAGTTTAGTTCTTGTTTGTTAGCTACATTGTGAAGGTCATAGCTAGACAAGTTATTTGTTTTGGTTTTTGAGAACATTTTGTAAGCTGTTACTGTTTACACTTACAAGGTCATATAACCATGGATGGCTTTAGCATTTTGGGGGCTCTAAACCAAAAGTCATTTGGGTTCACCTCTCACACCAACACCTTTCGCCTCAGTCAGCACAGTACTATATTTACTCATTTATCAGTACTGACATATTGTATGTGCATAGCCTGTACAACTTAGAAACTTGTGTGTAGATAATTAGCAATTATAAATTTCTTTAAAAGAATAATATTTAAAAATATAGCTAAATCATGAGTGAATAAATAGTTTCAAATAAAACACTAAAATCTAGAACAGCCTTAACCGCCAACAACTGATGACCCTATCATGCTCAGCTCATGTTAGCTCCAACATCACCTTTAGTCTCACATAACTAGGTTGATGTCTTATGTTATAATCTATAATTCACCTAAAAAATGTCATAATTCAAAAAAGTCAAGAATTTATCATAATAATAATAATAATAAGAGAAGAAGAAGAAGAAGAAGAAGAAGAAGAAGAAGAAGAAGAAGAAGAGGAAGAAGAAGAAGAATTAATTAATTAATTAACAAAGTGGTGACCTAAACATACAGTCTGAAATACTCAATGCTGACAGTTTCATATCTTTAGGCTTGTTAGCAAACTGATGTACCAAAAGTGTGACATTATTTGGCTTGCAAACTAGCTGGCTAGCTACATTGTTGATAGTGCCAGCCAGTCAAATTACACAAAATAAAATGAACCTTTCTTGAGGTCAAGGTTTTTTCTTCTCTTATATAGGTTTCTTATTGTTCTTGCAAAGAAGCATAATTCTGTTATGACATTCTGAAAACTTCATTCATTGTTGCAGTTCACATATCATATTTCTTGCACATGATCATGATTCAAAAGCTGCAGCATCAACTTGATTTTAAAACCTCTTCACAATATTTCTTAATCTGTAGTTCTGGTGCAAGAGTCACATAGTAATACTTTTATTGTTAGCTTCTTTTTTCCAGCCTGTGAAGAGGCTGCATGCTAGCTCTGGGCAGTTACTAAGTGCATGCTTTCAAAACATTTCTATTTTTTTGTGAGGGAGAAAAATAAAGGAACAAAAATGAAAAGAAAGAATAAAAGGAAAAAATAGCAGAAGAAAAAGTTTTTAAAAAATAAATACATAACAAAACTAACAAGAGAGGAAAGAGAAATAGAATTGTGTATTACAATGGCAACAAATCAGCTCATCAAAAGCAAAACACACTTTCACAGCAAAACAGGAACAAATACAGAGAGGAAAAAATTAAAGAGAGAAGAACAACATAGATGTTCTGTTATTATTGTTAGGTCACTAATGTTACATGGTCATGTAGTATAGCTAACACCAGCTTGCTAATGTTTGATTTTACATCTGCTAGAGTGATATTTAACATCACATTATCCTGCTACCTGGCCTAATATATATATATATATATATATATATATATATATATATATATATATATATATATATATATATATATATTTAAATGCATTGGCACTCTACTTATTTTGTATTCTTGAAACATACACTGCCCTCCAAAACTATTGGAACAGCAAGGCCTATTCATTTGTTTGTGTTATACACTAAAAACATTTGGGTTTGAAATCAGAAGAGTTTAGGAACTCAACTGTTATTTCCTGGCATTAGAAAAGTAGATGTGTTAAAAGACATCAATCTTGGAAAATTTGTATCAGACCACCCAATTTTTAGGTGAGCAAAAGTCTTGCATAAGTCTTGAAGTAAATTAACTCTCCTATTATGTTATGGGTCAATTTGACCCATGTCCACATTTGAGATGTCTGAAATACTGGTTAATCTCTCTTTTTCTCTTTAACATTTTTTGAATTTCCTCATTTTGAGTGATGAACCTATATGCAAATATTTCTTCTTATGACTTGTCTCGGAAAAGCCATGGTAAAGGTTTACTGTTCTTTGCTGTTTTTGTGTGTATTTAAACTGTGGAAGTCATTTTGACCCATAACATAATGAAACTCTTTTTCCCAACATAATATGAGGGTTAAAATAAATAACAATTATTATTTGGTGACATATTCCTTGCTTGAAATAACTACATCAAGCTTGCAACTCATTGATATCACTAAATTGTTGGTTTCTTCTATTGTGTTGCTTTTCCAGGCTTTTAGTGCAGCCTCTTTCAATTGTTGTTTGTTTCTGGGAGTTTCTCCTTTCGGTCTCCTCTTCAGGAGGTGAAATGCAGGTTCAATAGGGTTAAGGTATGGTGATTGATTGGCAGTTTTAAACCTTGCATTTTCCCCCTGATAAAGTCCTTGTTGTATTGGCAGTGTGTTTTGGATCACTGTCTTGCAGCACTGCAAGCCCAAGCCATGACATTACCTCCACCATGTTTCACAGATGAGCTTGTATATTTTGGATAATAAGCAGATCCTTTCATTCTCCACACTTTGCCCTTTCCATCACTTTGGTAGAGGTTAATCTTAGTTCCAGAACTTTTGTGGCTCATCTCTGTATTTCTTTCCAATCTGGCTTTCCAATTCTTGCTGCTGATGAGTGGCTTGCATCTTGTGGTATGGCCTCTATTTATGCTCTCAAGGTCTTTGAACAATGGATTGTGATGCTTTCACTCCTACCCTATGGAGGAGTGATCCTACCCTGTGGTTGTTGGTGATGTCACAGACTGTTGTCTTTGGGTTTTTCTTTACAGGTCTCACAATGTTTCTGTCATCAGCTGTTGTTATTTTCCTTGCCCAACCCATTTGGTGTCTGTTGCTCAGTACACCAGTATTTTATTTCTTTTTCAGGACATTGCAAATTGTTGTATTGGCTATGCTCAATGTTTGTGCGATGCCTCTGATTGATTTTCCCTCCTTTCTCAACTTTAAAATGGCTTGCTTTTCTCCCATAGACAGCTCTCTGATCTTCATGTTGGCTTATCCTTTTTAACAACAAATACAGTCTTCAAAAAGAAAACAAGATGTTCAGAGCTATTTATTGCTTAAACAATCAATCTAACAGGACACACCTGGTAAAAAGAAACACCTGTCAATTACATGTTCCAATATTTTGCTTGCCTACAAATTGGGTGGTCTGATACAAAGTGTGCTCTGTTCTGTGTCATTTAAACATCTACACCAGGAAATAAAATCTGAAATTGTAAACTTTTTTTTCATATTCATATTTTGATCCCAAACCCAAATGTTTTTAGTCTACAGCAAAAACAAATTAATTGGCCTTGCTGTTCCAATAGTTTCAGAGGGGACTGTATATCTGATTAGGGCACTGTCTGTAGGTCACAGACAGCGTGGTTATGTAGCATGTATTATAAGGAATTAACCAGACAGTGCATTGTAGTCTAAATATATTCTGTGTTACAACTAAACACAAGTTTTTTTTTTGTCATAAAATTAAGGGCACAAGATTAATATGAAAATGTGGGCATGGGCTGTAGAAGATTTTTTAGAGTTAGATCTGTCTGTGTTTCATCAGCTAAAAGCAGTCAGCTCTTAATTTACTTATACAGTCTGGTTATGTTTTTATATGATCTTGTATACAATTCATCACCATGTAAATTACCAGGGCTCATGCAAAGTGGTATAAAGATTCACTGATTTAAAACATTGCACTGGACCATCTTGAATTACAAAATGCGTAATTGTTGTGAAGCAATCCTGACCTAAAGTACATGGGCATGTCTCTATAGGTAAAGACTGATACCACACATTCATCTGTGTTTACATGTTCAGTAGCTCATTGAGTAGCTCAGATACAACATACAGCTTTTAGCTTTGGGTTCCCCGTTTGGTCCTCCACTCTAAATAACTATAAATGATTTTAACATAATGGCTTTTAGTCTATTCATGATCTTATATGATTATACATAGGGCAACATTTCTCAGTCACTGTACTAATAAGGCTTTGCATATGTGAAAGAATTTCAGGGAGATGTAATTCTGTCAAGCAAGAACAAGCTAAAATAAACAAAATCTCTTCATGATCCATGAACTGCACATTCACACACAGTAGTTAAATGCATTTAGAGATTACAGATGTTTCTTTTGCTGCTTAGTTTTGTTAAGTGTGCAGGTAGTCCAGCAGGTGGTGCTGCTACTAACAACTAGCTTATATTGACAGAAACCGGTTTAGAAAGGTTTCATAAAGAGATCAAAATGATGCTGTAGGCAGAAAGGGTTGGGGTCAGGATAGGTTGTACTTCAGTTCCATTAACAGATATACCTCCAATGTACTCTCATATCACATTAGTAATAAACCTTGCTAATATTTTGTATCGTTTAAAAAAAATGGTTCTAGGCAACTGTGCCTGATTTTCCCAATTATAACATTTTTGTCACAGCAAATCATTTCAGATTAGACAAATGGTACCTTAGTATACACATAACACACACACACACACACACACACACACTTATATTTTTCCTATTATGGAGTCACTGACGCTGACCTTAACTGGGACTGGAGAGGGCAGCAGTTCTCTGTGTGTTCTTCTGGGTTGGTTTGTTGTTTTTTTGTTGTTGTTGTTGTTGGTTTTTTGTTTTATTATTATTCCTTGACTGGAAAATATATCTCTGTAATAATAACTGTGCGTACGTGCATATGGTACGTATGTAAAGTAGCAGGCACATCATATGCACGTAACTGCAACTTTACGTTTGAGTAATAGCTATGTTTCACCACAAGGTGGCAGCACTGTCAAAGAATCCCTACAGGACCCACAAACACTACGCAGACATACTCGGCTCATGCCTGACCTAAATATTCAGGTAGGTTTATTTGCCAGTGGATGTATTGTGCAATATCATTTGCACGGTTTATCTAATTTAATAATTACCATTATAGAGTAAAGGGGAAAGCAAACGAGTTCATTTGAATAGTATTGTGTTTTACCTTAAGAGCCAGTGTTTATTTTTCCCCAGAAAGGAAAACAAGCCTTTGGTGACATTGTTCATTTGTTTAGAATATCTATAGAATATATGAGCTGTGTAGTGTTTATTTTGAATAGATTATGATTACTGGATCACGCAGTTTCCAGATCAGCAGGTAATGAATTGTAATCTAATACTCATTATGTGTGTTAAACATAACTAACCAACTTTCATACACAATAATTATTTTTTTTATCTTTTCTTTAAAGGACTCAATGACCAACCTTTAGATTCATATATTTATTTTAATATATTTTTTTCTATAGGATTTAAATACTAAATTCAGTCCTGCGAGGAACTGCTAATTAAAAATATGACTAGAAGAAGAAGAAGAAGAAGACATGCTAGATTTGCATTTGTATTGAAACGCGAAGTACGTTTATCTATATTAAAGGATCAATAACATCCGTTAGATCTATACAGCAAGATTTAGCCGTGTTCTATTTTGCATGTGACTCAGCCGAATAACAAGAAAACGTCTTGATTTCTATTCCTGGCATATTTGTAGGTCAGTGCTGACTTTAGGATCAGTTTGTCAAGCTGACCATAATTAATATTTATTATTAAAGTATTCTACCGTAAATCAATTTTTCAGATCTATTGGCCTAACCTCACTTTCAACATCCTTAAAAATCAAACAAAGCAAAACAACATCAACAACAAAACAAACAAAAACACTTTTGCTGACTGGATCAGGTTCTGGGCTGCCTAATAAAATACTATTTACCTCTCAGATAATTTATTTTTTCGTTTGCAACATTATTGTTATACATATCCTGGAAAATGGTTGGGGAAAGAATCAAATCTGTCTGTAAGCACTGTAAGTCTACTTTTTTACTACTTCAATTTCAGTTAATCAAGTGTATATTGCACGACCTGTCTTATACATGATAGAAGCGTTTAAGTAAGTATCAGTTTCCTCTGCTATCGGCGAGAAAGAAAGCACACTGTCAGTTTCACCTTGATGTTTAAAGGATTTTTTTTGTTTTTTTTTTATTCGTTGATATCCACCTAGAACTATATACTATAAAAAAAAAAAAAAAAAAAAAAAAAAAAAAAAATAAATATATATATATAAAAAAAAAAAAAAAAAAAAAAAAAAAAAAAAAAAAAAAAAAAAAAAAAAATATAATTAAAAAAATATATAAAACTTATAATTACTAAATAAAATAACCCCGTATCTGGTGAAATTACAAACATTTAATTTGACTAATGGTCAATGGTCAAATTGACTAAGGTATTCTTAAAAAATGTTTATTGGATGCTTTATTGTGCTCGAATTTACGCTAATATAGTAATAATTATGCACCATGTTAGTTACGTATAATAATAATAATAATAATAATAATAATTTTCCCGCGACCCTGAAGCAGGAATAAGCGGTTGAAGATGGATGGATGGATAATAATAATTTTGCTGTTGTGGAGGCTGCATTTACATTTTAACAATAACATCATAATAATTGGATATATAAAATAATAATAATTATTATTATTATTATTATTATTATTGGTTGTTGTTGTTGTTGTGGTGGTGGTGGTGGTGGTGATGCTCATAGTGGTAGTTGTATTTAAATGTAGATAACCATAATGGTTATATAATAATAATAATAATAATAATAATAATAATAATAATAATAATAATAATAATAATAATAATTTGTTGTTATGGAGATGTATTTAAATTTAGATAATAACATCATAGTGGTTGGATATAAAAATAAAAACACAAGCTCAGAATTTAAGTATAAAATAACATTTATTTCTATCAAAATTCACATAGATAAATGTACAGCAGTAACAGTGAAGCAAGATTTCATTCACCACGAACATTTTTTTTCACGGTTTTCTGCGCAAATGACGTTGAAGTTGATATGATATTATTTCGGAATGTAACATTTTTTGTGGGAGCAAACAACATATCAACATAGCACAAAAAGAGTCAGAGAATCTACTTTAGTCAAGATCTTTAACAATAATCTTGACACAACTGTTGATGTTTTGGTAATTTAACATGGCACAATTTTACAGAGTGTCAGCTAAAAGCATGACGTTTGAAGACTGTATATTTTTATAGTCTCTCTTTTTAAATGACGGAGAAATTTCTTCTTTTTTTTAATTGCACCATTATCGCACGGAGACTTGATCCGTTCAGTAAATAATCTAATATAATTGTAATAGATATGTAAAGAATTCAAAATATGCAATTTACATGAAAATACTGGTTACTCTTTCAATTGAACTTCATGTGATTAGTTTGATCCAGCACCCGCAAGAGAGGTCTGTTTAAATTAGAGCTTTTTGGTAACCATTATGAGCACAAACTTCAACAAAAACCCCAACACTAGATATGTGTCACTTTATGCTAGTTGAATAATTCTGTCAGGTGAGTAAATCAGAAATCTTTATGTACAGAGAATGCCATTAGGATAAGTATATAAGGGGTTTAAGTCTATTTATTTTTAGACACAGAACACTTCTCTCGAGAATGGGCTACATTTAGCCTTTTCATCTTTTTTTTTTTTTTCAATCCTGTTTTTACTCAGTGAAATACCCGCTCACTGTTTTTCTGGAGTGTTGTTAACCAGGGGACCATAAAGTCCATTTGTGTAGCTCTGCTCCTTATGCAGGAGAGTCCTGTCTCTGATCAGGTCACTGAAAGCATAGTCCATTGGTGGCCTAAATCCCAGAGTGGGCATCAGGCCTGTTGTGGAGTAAGGGGTCATGAAGGTGAGCCCTCGGCCATGTGCCGAGTAGGCCAAGCGAAGTGGGTTCAGGCCCAGAGGTGTGCCAAGAGGGTACGCGCTGGGGTCCGCGCCGAAGTGTGGACCATTGGGTTGCAGTGGAGAGAAGGCTGACCGGTTACTGAGTGTCATGGTTCCAGGTAACACGGGCCTTGGAGCAGAGGACAAGGGTTGCTGGACGCTCTGGAGCACCCTCTCTGCTGACCAGGTTTCCTCTGGAGGTTTGGCTTGTCCACTGTTGTTGAGGATTTGCTCGATGGCCTGGACAACATCTTTCCCACATCCCTGGAGGACGAGCTCCAGGACACTGCGTTTGTGCGTGGGGAACACTCTGGTCAGGATGTCAATAGCATTCATGTGGCGAGACGAAGCAGAGGAGGGCGATGGCTCTTGTTCATCTTTGTCTGTGTCTGAGTCTGAACCAAGTGGACTTATCGACGGTGGTGTCTCCTCGCCGTCTTTCATGGGTTTTGGAGCTGGAGAGCTGATATATGACTCTCCGTCGCCGTTTTCGGACCCAGAGCCATGGTGTACATCTGGGGATGAAATCCCAGGCACTGATTCAGTGTCAGCAGACACAGACTTTCCAGCTGTAGGCTGTGGGGTCACAGATCCTGACAGTGGAGTCTTAGGGAATAATTCAAACTTTTGCATGTTAGATTCTGGAAGAGGAAAAGTACGGAAGGGGGGTGGGGCGGGGGGTAGGATAATCAGGATTAATCAAGATAAACACTGATTATATTGACACTGCAAAATATTAAAGACACTTTTATCTTAGATATATATATATATATATATATATATATATATATATATATATATATATATATATATATATATATATATATATATATATATATATATAAACATAAACAAGCCATGAAACAATGTTCATTATAAAAGGTAAGGATGATGTTGTAATATTAACATAAGTAAGATGATTAAGATAAGATGCAGGTTTACTCACCAGAGCTGCTGTCGGTGCTAACTTGACTAAACACTTCGTAGTTCTGCCGGGGCGGGATGATGCCGTTGGCTGCGGCCAGCGCGAGTCCCTCTGCTGTACCGTAGAGGAGCTGAAGCTCTCGCGCTTCGTTCTCTTCCTGCGCCTGCTGTCTGCGGAGCGCCACCTGCGCGGCCATCACTCGCTGCCTCTCGGCGATCAGGGTGCACTTTGCGCACATGCAGTCCTTCCAGCGACAGTAGCGCTTGTGTCCTTTAAGCGCCGACACAACGCCGTGATTACGGCAGCGGGCGCACTTGGGCGTGCGAGGGTATTTCTCTGTAGGGCGCAGCAGCAGCGGCGGGCCTCTCAGCAGACTGCTGGCCATGGACACGGGGATGGAGGCGGCTGCAGCGGCTGCGGCGTGAACCTGTGAGCCCGCCTGAGCGCCAGAAAGCTCCGGACGAAGATCCATGATCTGCCCCCGATGGACTAGCGATTGATCGTCGAGGTTAAACAGCAGCAACCGATTTCTTAAAATTCAATCAAAGTCGCACGTCAAAAAAATGAACTGCACAAGCATCCGACAAGAAAGCACAAAAAGTGTTCAATTAAAGGTTGTTTACAACTTTATTACGATCAGGAGTGTTATTTAAAAACAAAAAACAAAAAAAAACACGTCGCCCAAGCGTTTCAGTATTATTTATGTCGCAATCAGTCCATAAGTTAAAGCTAGCCTAATAGATGGCTTTTCTGCGTTCTAGCGCGTAAAGATTTGTCCAGAGTTCTTAAAAACGAGTTTCACAAAAAAGTTTCCAGCTAAAGAAATACAGCAGAAGATCGATCATTAACGAGCCGAGGAAGTTGATTAAACGTGAGCTGAGCTTGTTCTCCCTGCTCCAGCGTGAGACACTAACTTCCTCGAGAGATCGCCAGTGGATACAGATCCCTCTCTCTCTCTATTGTTGCTCTCCTACGTTTTCATTAGACAAATTTGACAACAATGTGGCGCCTGTCATTGGCTAAAGGAGGACGGAGCAATCTGATTGGCTTGTCTGTTTTTCAACTGTGTCCACCTGCGTCCTTTTCTCAAATAACAAGCATCACGCAGAGCAAAGATATAAAACTTTTATGACAGAAATGTCAATACCACTAAACAGGACAGAAAAAAAACAGAAATCAGGACAGAAAAAAATCTGAAATTTTATTTTGCAGCATATATACATCAATAAATATCACAATTTATAACTTTTCCTCGACTAGAGGGTTTTTTTTAAGAAACTAAGTCTAATTCTAACTCGTAATTTAAAGAGTTTCTACCAGAAACCACGAGCGATTTTTTTAATTAAACAAAGACGATAAAAAAATAATAATAATAATTACTCGAGGACCCGACAGATAATGACGTCAGAGAATAAGGTAAGTTGCAGGCTTTTTTTTTATGTTGTTGTTGTTTGAAATTGCTGTCTCATATTCTGTTTAATTCAGTATGTTTTGCTAGGTACGGTACACCAATGACAACAGTACCATTTTCATATTAAAATTAAACCATATGAAGTTGCACTTACAATTTGCCCAATATTTCTTTAAAATATATTTAACAAGGGCAAGTTTACCGGCACAATTAACCATACTCTTTTTAAAGGTGTCGTCTGTATTTTAAAAAAGTGAGAAGATGTAGTATATATAATATATTTTACGACACCCTTTTATTTGATAATATATTATATCCTATATAATGAAATATAGATATAGACATTTTTTATTCAATAGCCGTTTTTTTTTTATTTAGTCACTCTTTCATTGAAATTGCCTAACTGTGACCGCAGCTTTTATCTTCGGTTATTCTGTTATTTCTATGTTGTGAAAATACTGATATGATAGTGATATCATATGCGTAATTTGTGGTTTATTGTGACAAATATTCGTGCTAAGTGTCAAACCAACCCTAAAGCCGCAAGCACAGCTGACTGCACATCGATCAACGGCTTCACCCACTTATTATTATTATTATTATTATTATTATTGTTGTTGTTGTTGTTGTTGTTGTTGTTGTTGTTTCATAAATTCACTGTTACAATAAATATAATAAAACGTAATAAATACGACAGAATATAATAGTAAAAAATAAACAAGTTATAATGTGGGAGAAATCCTGTAGATCGGTTTATAAATTACAAATGGGGATTATCCGAATTAATTGTTTTTACTGTTACTCTTTTTTAATCGAGAAATTAAATATCAGGTTTAATAATCACATAACAATAATAAATAAAATGATACAATAAATAATAAAATATCTACATTGTGGTACAATTTTCGTCGTGTTAATTCACCTGAATAATAAATGTAAGGTTTGTTTTTAAATTATGGCTTCAATTCAGGTATGGAAATGAATATATACATAGTCCACTAAATCTTCAGCTTCTGTGAATTTATTGAAAATTAAATTACACAAGCATTATTTTAAAAAAAGAAAGAAAGAAAGAAAGAAAGAAAGAAAATCATATATTTTTTTGGACTCGAGACATTTTATCTAACATACAATTGAAAAGGTCCTGGTGTAATATATAGCCTATGTCTAAGCCGAACATAGTTTGTGCTTTTGATTGTTTAAAGCATATGATATGCAGCACTGCTCCCTTTAATACACTGACGATGCAGAAAGGAAAACGGTCACACTTAGCCATGCTCAGTTTCAGAAATTTCTCCAAACAACACCCCCCAATCTTGTTTTGCTTCGCGATAACGCCTTTTAATTTTTATTTCCAGAAATATAAAGAGAATGTTTGTGGTTTGCATTCATGAAAGCTATTTCATAGCATCTTTTCCACTTGTGTATGTTTTTAAAGCCTGAGCTGGATTCTGCACAGTGCTCCTCAGTTTCTGCGCTCCCCTGCGCCTCCACTCGCTTCTCTGTGTTTACATACGGAATCACAGTAAGCAAATGCCATCTGTCCCACCGCCACTCTCATCCACACCTTTAATTACTGAACCAGCACCACTAATAGAGACGATATTAAACTAAATCTTTTTGACATTCAAAGTAATTATCTCGGCAGCTCTCTCGCATGGCTGAAAATAGCCATCCGAAGAAGCAATTCGGTGCTCATTACAAAAACCGCACGTAGGTGCTAACAGTTAAATTGAGTCTGCCTCACTGGCAAACTGGGGGCAGATCTGTTTACAAACACTTATTTACACAACAAGAGTGAGTATGTATGTATGTATTTATTACATAGCCTACATAAAGGTTAGGGAAAGGGAACATTCTCATAGAACAAAGGTTAACCTGACCCTTAATTAAAATTATAGGCTAGATTTTTATATATGTAGTAGTGTAGTTATATAACATTTTTACATTCTTATACTTAATTTATTGCATTTATTTAGAACACCAGTGCAGATGCATTGTTCCGAATAAATATAGAAAATGTATGAAGATATTTATTTCTGTATGTTTGTATGCCACTTTAGGCTAATCAAATGTAAACTCATAGAAGTAAATCATTTTTTTAACAACCTTCGGTTAATCAAAACCTACAAAATGTCGGCCCAAGCGTTGAAAGAAAAATAAAATTTAGATAATTAATGCTTTTTAGATTTCAACAAAGTACAGACAAGCAAGCACTGTTGTAAGGTTCTACACAGAACCTTTAAGAGAGACAACCAAAGAACCCACAAGAGTTCTACATTTTCTTAGAGGGGTGTGTGTGTGTGTGTGTGTGTGTGTGTGTGTGTGTGTATAAGAGTCCGACTTACACGGACTACTTCAAAACTCTGGACTGAATGGGTATCTTTGAATTCCAATTAAATGCCCCCGGGGCAATTAAAAGTGACTGTGAGCACTTAAGAAATTCAACATTCTTTCAAACAGTTCATCAGACCTGTGCATCAAAAACCCATACAGGCCTTTCATCCCCTTTAGAAACTCCACAGATGACTGAGTTTTACACCTTTTTGAAAGCGGCACAAAAGGGATGCTTGACCCAACATATGTAACAGCATGTCTCTGTTCCTCTAGTACCCCGGCGAGCTTTTGTGGTGACCTTTCTCACCGCCGCTGTCCGGCCCGAGCACGCCTGGAGCTGCATTGCCTCCCGGGAACTCCTGCTGAAACGGTGAGAGTGTGCGAAGCGCAGCAGAGGTTAGAGTAGCAGATCCAGGGGGTACACGAAAAACCGGTGCGCATTTACACGCTTCATCTCATCACCAAGTCCTCATTAGGTTGTTAACCTCTTGTTCACAAGGAAAAAAAAGCTGCCACTCCGCTCAGGCCTCTCACCCGAGCTCAGGCATCCCCCTCGAGGCACAGCACACAGCCATTAAAACTGCGCAAAATAAGCCTTTACAATGGATAAGAAGTTAAAGAGCGTGCAAGTTCTGTTTCCCCTTATTTTATTCAAAGTTTAAAAATACATTCAAGAAATGAGCAGATCATTTTTCATTTTTCTTCCCCCAATTACATTCTAATAATCGGGTCAATGTGATGTAAACAGCGTGATCTAAAAGCTTTACTTTAAACACCTACTGACCAGCTTAAACACAGCACTGCACATTTCAGTGCTCTGTACAGTTGTAGAGTCTTAAGTGATCCTATGATGGCATTTTGAAAGCGTACTAAATTAGCAGCAAGAAAGCTGCGCGCCCGCGTGCGCGCGTTTCAGGTACCAGCCAATTAAAACTGTCCAGTCCTCCACATCTGCCTCCCTTTACAAAGCGAACCGAACAGAAAAGAAGGAGCCCGGTGAAAGAACGCTCATTGAGATCACAGATGGAGTATAGGTTTTTGCTAGAAATTTGAGAAACACCATTGTCCTCAAATCCAAACTCAATGTGTTCCTGCACAATGGCTGCGGCTTTGAGCTCTGCCGACTCAATTGCCCTTGTTTTTTAAACTTGAAGTGTTCAGCACAAAGACTGGCCTCCTAAATGTCACAACCGCTCCGAGTGGGGCTCCGCTGCGCGATTCGCTCAAAAAAAGGAAAAGAACACAATTATGAAGCAATAATTACTCTGCATCAGTTCGCACGCCACTGCGTCCATTCAAACCTCTTTAGCCCCATTTAATGCTTTATCCACGCCGCCATAATCCGAATACCACAGCTTGATTTTTTCCCCCCTTTCCTTCCGTAGAATTTTCTCCTGAGATGAGATTGAGAAAGGGAACTGCGAGAAACTGCAAGAACTAAAGTTTCAACAGCGATCATTTCAAAGCATATGTTTAGTAGATTATACAAAGACAAACGTCATCAAAAGGTAAAAACCCAACCTGTCAGTGAAATGATCCAAAGGGCCGAATAATAATAACCTATAATAATAAAAACAAACGCGCTTGACGTCACAGTGTATTAGGTTCACACTAAAAGATGTGTTATTCATTGATTTCAGTATTGTTTATTTTACGTGCTGGTATTAGGTTATAGATTTACACCGTAGTTGGGTTTTTTGTTTGTTTGTTTGTTTGTTTGTTTTTTAATCTGGTACTTTTTTTAAAGGAACATCTCAGAAAATGTTAACACAGAGAAAAAGGATTGTATCCCAGTATTGAATTCATACCTCTTAATTAATTAATAATTAACCACGTTTTTCTGGTTTCAGGTGGACTCAGGAACAAAATGTGACGAGTCGTTTGTATAAAACACTAACTTTTTTTTATTTCATGAGATGTCGATCTGGCTATCTGATGAACTGAATCAGGCGTGCTAAATTAGGCGTTAAGATAGAAGTAAATAGAAGAGACTTAAGTGAATAAAACTGCTATTAAGTTAGGGTGTTTTAGATGATGATACACAAGAAATAAATAGACTATTTTAAGAATTAGTGTTGGCAAATGTACAAATATAAAATAAGTAAATATTGATACTTTAAAAAAATAATCGTAATGTTTTCATATTTGTTAGCTTTAAGCATTTTGTAAAAATGCAATAAAATGTAATAGTCTGTTTCAGCTCAAAACTATAAACAGGCTAATCATTGCGTTTAGCATTTTTTTTTGGGGGGGGAGGTAGAAAAATATTCAATATCAACAAATAAAGTTATTGACAGGATTTAGTAAAAGATCTCTGAAGTAGCTATAGAGTGCTTTATGTACGTTAAAGTATTATGAAAACGTTGGCTAATAAAATGGGAATGATGTGAACTTTTCCATTGTAGGCCTGGATATTTGTGCGTTAATACCGTATACTACATAATGTGAAACTTAGTATGCAGGACAGGGTTAGACTGTTTATGCTTAATCTCAAATTAACCGTTTCCCTGAGGCAGAGCATTTTGTTTCATACCCTAATAGGTTTTCTTTGTTTTTGGTTTGGTTTTTTTGTTTGTTTGTTTTTGTTTTGCATGTTGTTATTTTTAAGACGAGTTTGGTTGATCACATATTAAATATTTAATATGATTTAATAAGGTGCAAAGTGTAAAAGCATGTGTAATTTAAGGAGGGGATTTTTCAGGAAGAGGAGCGTAGTGCTAGATAGTGTGCACCATGGGTAAGTTAATTATTAGTCTTTTAAGCATTTAAATAAAAATAATAATAAATACATTACTGCAGGAATGTGTCTAATAAATATATATATATATATATATATATATATATATATATATATATATATATATATATATATATATATATATATATATATATATAAAAGAAAATAGAATATTTCTCAATATTACCCTGGGATAATTATTATAGGTTATCTATTATTATAGATACAGTAGGCTATTTGGCAGCTGTAATGACTGCAGTGTTCATAAGTTTAACTGTAATAAATCAATCAGTGACCACAGGATATGGTTACTCTACAGCACAGAAGAATCTTCTATTTAATTCTGTTGTTAATTTGTTATTCGATTTGCATTTTAATGTCACCGTAAATATAATCGCTTCTGTAATTTTTTGTTAAAGCCATTGAATTATGTTTTTGGGTTGTTGTTTTTTTTTGTATTTTAAGCATCTGCTGAAACACCTCAAGGTCTTTTTATGTATTGGGGTTTGTTTGTTTGTTTTCAATTATTGTTAAATAAAGCTTTTTGATCTATTCAGTTACAACATAATATTAAAAGTTGTGTGTTTTTTATACTTCCATGGTGTTGCCATGAGACGGCAAAAAATCGGATAGGGTAAAGCGAAACAAACAAACAAACAAACAACACACCTTATGCCTAAAAACTGTTTAAGAAATATCAGAAGAACGACGCATAGGATAGGCTACATATACACACACACACACACACACACACACACACCCACACACACACATACACACACACACACCCCATAGGCCTGTAGCTAATCTATATAATCAGCCCATGACCGACAAGAGATAAGATTGTCCGATGTAACTTGTAACTGGACAGAAGAACGAAATCTGATTTTGTTTTATAACCTAGATTTTTGTATTATTTTTTTTAATGGCACAAGGCGACAGAAAATGTCGTAGAGAAATGAACTGCTTTGTGTTCGGCTGTTTAAGCTGCATAGATTCAGTTTCTTTGAGGGTCTTTGAGAGCCAGCCCGTCTGAGAAAGTAAACTTTGAGTGACCCGCCAGGTTAGTTTAGTCTGGGATTTTAGCATGGCGGCCTGCGTGGATGTGAAATGCGCGATGCTGTGGGATCAGGAAGCCGCTTCAAAGGGGGCGGGGGTGGGTGGGTGCATGCGTTAGGAACTGTGTTCTCCCACCGAGGGCCAGCATTCTTGACCCTTAAAGACTGTTTAAACATTATTGAACGCTTCCCCTTTGTCATCGGAGCATAGCGCCGACACCCGAGTTAGCAGCTCAGTCCGTGCTGCATAAAGGAAGCTGCAGTGTGGGACACAACCGCATGGCCAAATAGTGGGCGGGGCCTCTGTATGATTGACAGACGCCTATTCTTTGGTGCTGATTGAGATGTCGAAGGGTTTGACTGCTGATCACGTATAATATGGAAAAGAAGATTAAAGGTCACCAGAGTTCAAAGACTGCTTCTCCATAGCTTGAAGGGGCTTCTTGTTCAGCCATTGTGGTTAAGAAGGCAAATAGTTCACACAGTGTAAATAAGTTTTATTTGATATTGATTGCTAAAATGTGAAACTAGAGCAGGTTGTTCATCTTATTGTATTAGTTGGCTGATAGCTCTGTCTTAACGATAAACAGAAGAGGCGCAGGATGCATTTGCAACAGTTTTATTAGCAAACTGTCTGCAAAAGTCACATTAGTGGAAACAGTCAGTGAAAAGCAGTTACTGAAACCATATTGAAAATGTCTGCATATTGTTTTAATCAATCATGGTGATCATATATGCTCAATAAAAGGTTTAGGTCTGTGATATGGGATTTAACATCATTAAAGTATTTGAACAATTTTGTTTAATTCAGCCTTAATGGTTTATAACATCATTAAAAAGTAGATTGTGGCTTTTAAACACCAAGCTTATAATTAGAGGTGTGGAAATATCTGGTCTTTTCACTTTGCTCAAAACACACCCTCCCTTCCTCCTTCCCACTGCGAATAAAAAGACAAGTTGGATCAAGTTGAAAGTAACATCATCACTCTATCCCATTATCAGTACTTCCGACCAACCCATTAAGGCTAGTTGTGTCTGTACAAAGCACACGTCTGTGCACATTAGTGAAACACTCAGTGATTGAAACAGTAATATCACACATCACAGGAGCTGCACAATCAGAATTAGTGCCTCAGGTTAAAGGAGTTACCTGTCATTTCTGCACCAGTAAGCATCAGTGATACTTCATCTTGACAAGCAGTGTAGCTTACATGCCAACGCCTTTTGCTCTGCACGCAGACATGATACTCGGACACAGACTCGGACGCCATGTGAACCAGCTCACAGGACTAACCAAGTAAAAGCAGGGCGAATGAGTTCAAACTTAGCTTTTGTTATTTTCAGCATATTTGACCAAGCAAAAATCACAATGCATGCTGAAAAACTCAATAACCACTTTTCAGTAAAGAAAATGCATATTTGGAATGGTCCTCAAGCTTTTTGTCCTAAAGAGCATCAAGAAAGGTCTAGTATCAGGATCTCTTCTCAGCCCTTGACTTGGTGAGATTTTGGCTTCTAATATTGACAGAATGCACAGTCTAATACATTCACAGATCATTTATAATCTTAAACACAATGTCATTTTTGAGTTTGTCTTGCTGACCTTTTAAAAGAAATATTGAATAATGGAACACTGGTTTTGAGTCATGAGAGTGATTGAGGGAATGGATGAAGGATTGAGACATGAGAAGTAAGGTAAAAAGTAAGATAGAAGACTGACTAGATGAACATATGTTGAAATTCTTTGCATGAGAACTAAGAGTGGTGTTGAGGCAACTCTGGAATGAGATAGACATCAGGAAGAAAGGTTTAAGAAAGTTTTTCTCAATGATGATACTGCAAAATGGTCACTGAAAAATCCTGATTTATATATATATATATATATATATATATATATATATATATATAAAGACTAAATCTAAAACTAAAAATGTATAGGTTATAAACGAAAATTTGTCTTGGTTGTTCTACACTAATCAACAAAGCATTTTGCCACAAACTACACTTGGTTACATGTGTATTTTCCTCTTTGAAAACATTTTTGCAATGTCATGCAAAAGTACTGGCACCCTTGATGAAGATGAACATATAAGATATTTAAAATAAAGTACATATATGATCAAGTCAATATGTAATGAAAAAGAGCTCCATGAGAGAAATGCTCTTCTCAAAATCAAGAATAAGGGAATTTTTGTAAAAAAAAATCAGATTTGCAATGAATTTTGGAATTTTAATTCAAATGTATTTTAAGAAAAATCACTGTAGCAGTTCCTGAGTTCAGGTTTCACTGTGGTCCAATGTGTTTGATACCAAATATATTTCATCCATCACAACTGTGGAAAGACATTAAAAAAAAAATTATTGTTGAGTTGCTGGTTAAATTACCAAACAAGAGCCCAGGAGCATGTTGCCTTACCTGGTGAGGGATCTGATTTTAACAATCCACAGGAAAGCGTTAGAAAATGTAATATCTTGTTAGATTATTGGTGTTCACCAATTTTCAAAAGGGCTACATCATGACATCCACTTCAACAGACTGTTAGTTGCCTGAAGAAAGCCTTTATTGACAGTTACAAATAAACTAAAGTACCTTGATTGCCTAAATGCCACTGGGACTTTGGCTGAAAGGTTGTAAAATAACATCAAAAATTTTTTCCATTAAAAAAAAAAAAATTCACACTGGTGCACAAAACAATTGGTTTACAATAAATACATTTCAATACATGTGTTTTCCTCATATTGTGAAGTGCAGCTTATTCTTACCCACCATTTTTGTTCATCTTTATCAAGAGTGTCAATAATTATGGCCCTCACTGTATGAAACGTTCCTTGTAAAATAGCTCCACTGTGTAAGAAGGAGCACTCAGGCTACATTACATTTTAGAACATTTACTGAAGCGTGTGTTGCATGCTAAACAGAAGCATTACCACACACAAACTAATGTGCAGAATTCCCAAACATGTTTCCCCAACCTCTCTAAGCTCCACACAAGGTCGTTGAGACTGGCTGAGGACTAGCACTCCATTTCTCTCACTCAAACTTCTTCGATTTGGTTGTGCGATGAACGGCGCTGCAGATGGTGCAGTAAGCTTTTAATCTCAGAGCTGAACAGGGAAAATTAGCCTTTGTGGCAGATAATAGACAGAAGTCTGGAAATACACAGCTGAAAAACAAGACAATGAATCAATTTTATCCAACCATTTGTTTGACTTTCATATGGGCATATCTGTCTAAACCCTCCAGCATTACTGCAAAAAATATATATAAGCAAAACTCATTTTAGTTATTCCCAATGACAGATCAGTGCAGTCACTGCAATTACAGGTCATATATAAAACAAAGCCTCCATTCCAGGTTCTACTTTATATGAGAAATTAATGTTTTTTTTTTAAAACAGACGTATTTTTCAAAAGAAAAATATTGATGCCTAGACTTGATGAACCAGAAAACTTGCACCTGTGAAGATAGAAGTCACTGCAAATAGAAATATATTATTTCCTGCTAGCAAATCACAAGCCTGTTCAAAATACAACAAAAGAACTTCAAAGATTTCACTTTGCTCATTTCCCAAGTGACACTATTAGATCCTAAGGTCACTGTGTAACTTATGATTGGAATCAAGTTACACAAATGACCATAAACTAAGGCACAATAAACGTCCCGAATTCTTTGCACAAGTTCAGCCACAGATGGCCCCTCAGTGCATACCTTGTTAATTTGATTGAAAGGAAGCAACGTTTTTTCTGCATGTCCAAAATCCAAATTAATGGCGATCTCTAGACTCTTTTATTGTTACCAAATCCCACAGTGCCATTAAAAAAAATAAGCACCATGAAATTGACATGTTCATATGTACATTTTATAATGTATCCAACTAAAACTAATACAGCATCAAACCTAAAACGGGGAGGGAGAAAACTGACCATGAACGATCTGTTGTTTTTTTTTAAGGAGTTGAGAACATATCTTTTCATCAGTAAAGAGGAGAGGCAGATAGCTAACACTCCATAGGGCTTTGCCAAAGAGCAAGAGGGGGGGGGTGAGATAGTCCAGAGTTCTTAATGAAATATCTCTTTGCTTGTCACATACCACCATGTTTGGGTATTTTATTTATTTACTTATTTCTTTGTTTGCACAAATCAGGTCTAAAAAGCAGCCATAGTGGATCGTCCTCACCGGTGATGGCGTTCTGAGTCTCCACAACTGTTTTTTTTTTCTTTTTTTTGTTACCTTTTCATTGGGTGGAGAAAAACATGGCAGTTCTGTGTGTGAGTGAGTGTCAGTATCTCTGTGCTTGTGAAAGCTTCAGTGTGAATCATAACAAACACTCATTATTCATGTACAACGTACTGTGAGTGTGTTTGCGTGTGGCTGCTCTCTGTGGACACCATGCTAAAGTTCTTCATTGTTTGTGTGATTTGTCCAAGTGCAGTCAGTCCTACTCTTTGGCCTCCAGAAAGAGGGTCTCTTGAGGGAAGAGTTTGGCTTCCAGCAACGTCCATGCCGGGTCTAACTGAGTTATCTGGTGAGAAGGAGAGAAAACACATGAACTACTGCAATAAAGACAGTCATTCAACAATATTGTAAAATGTCAAGTATGCACAAATAAAGTAAATATCCATTAATCGTGCAGTGGTCAACTTCTTACGTTAGTAGGGACTACTTCTCTCTTAAATGTCAAATGTATGTGTAGGTGACTGCCTGCTGTGTGTGGGCTATGGTGTGCACTGTGTGGGGTCTGTGTCTATGAAACCATGAAGCAGAGTCACAGTAATCTGATCACATCACCATGAGCACTGAGTGTCCCGTTTCCCTCCGAGATAGACCATGTTTGTTATTACACATGCTACACATGCACCAATCCAAAACACAAACACAGCCAGATTGGGGGGGAGGGGCATGTGGTGGACCTATAACGGTTTATCCCATGCTAACCTACATGACAGCAACACTATAGTGGGGTGCCATGATCACAGGGCAAGAGAGTCTGAAGAATCATACTAAGATTTCTCAGAACCAGATCTGAAAGAGAGAGTGAGAGAGAGCTGTGAGTTGATTGCAGTGAGCTAATAGCATGAGGTTCTCCTGTTACATAGGGCCTGTGTTCACACCTGTGTGTCCCAAACTGTGCGGTCACTGAGAGCTCATCACAGGGCATTAACTGCTGCCTGATTAAGACCTCTATTCCAAGCTCAGCAGACCTCCTAGTCTTACCTCCCACTAGCAATAATACACAGTGGCAAGAACATGCAGCGAGCAGTAAGCCACACAAAACCTAAGACTGTACTTTCAGTGTTGCACTTCAGAATCATAAAGCATCACAGCAGAACCATCAAGGAAACCCTAAAATATGAATAGATTTCTGTTTACATGACCACAATAATGTACTATATTACTAATATAGAGCAATATCACACCACAGACTTCTATGCTGAATGTAACTAGGTAAGAAATACTATTAAAATTGAAATGTTTTGAAATTGAAATTTTCAATTTACTCTGCAACTGTATGCCTGTTTATAAAGAGCAAGAATTTCAATATGTTTTCCTATACTGAGTTAAGAGTGGAAAACCTGTTTACCCAGTGTTGACACTGGCAGCTATTTTTCACCTTAACTACAAATTACATAGCAAACCAGAACACGTGCAAAATCCTGCTAAAAATGAAAAGGTCTTGCCCACTCTGACTACAAATCATAAATGTATTATTGATAAAAGTAAAATAAATAAATAAATAAAAAATCTATGAAGGCATCAATGACTACGTTTACATGCACACACAACTAGCCATCAATTTTCCCATATTAATCTGAATTTGGTGATATTCTAATTAATAACTTGAGGCACCTTGAGGCCAACAGGCTACAACAGCATAAAGACCATACATATTTGGTTCTGCTCAAGTCAGCCAAGAACAGAAAACTGAGGCTACAGTGGGCACAGACTCTCCAAAACTGGAAGCTGGAGACTGGAACATGTTGCCTGGTCTGATTATCTCGATTTGAGCTGCGACATGCAGATGGTGGGGTCAGAAGTTGGAGTTAAAAGCATGGATTCATGGTTGTGGTGGTGTAATGATGTGAGGAGTGTTTTCTCAGCATACATTGGACCATTTAAGACCGATCAAACATCATTTGAATGCCAAAGCATATCGAAGTGTTGTTGTACATCCCCTTTACTGCTACAATTTACCCATCTTATAATGATTACAGCCAGCATGATAATGCGACATGTCATGACGCACTTCAAACTTGTTACATGAGTTCAGAGTACTTCAATGGCCATCCCTGAATTTAATAGCGTTTTGGGATGTGGTAGAATTAATGTGCAGCTGACAAATCTGCAGCAATTATGTGATGCGTCCATGCCAACATAGACCAGAATCTCAAATAAATTCCTTGAGGGATCCATGTCATGTCCTACCTAGAATTGTTCCTTTAGAAAATAAATAATTAATTAAATAGATAAAAAATAAATAAATAAATAAATAAATTTAGAATCACCCAGTGAGAACAGATTTATTTTTATGCAACTCTTCAACACTGAAGCAAAATAGTAAAAAGTAGTTCAGCGTCACGCTTAAAAAAAAAAGTTCTTTGTGTTGTTTGGAATGTTTTGTGAAGAAGAACTCTTGTGAAGTGTTTCTATAAAAATTCACCCAGAGAGATAGATACATGAAACATTTCTTGCCTCTCAGAGTTTACACACTTTCTACAAGAATATTTATTTTACACACAACTTTGCTGACTGACCCAATAATTGGTTTCTCAGTACAGGGACAGGCATCAAAATGTTTGTCCAATATAATCAACAGCAAACACACACACACAAACCACACACTCATTAGTCCTCTGATTGTTTTCTGAACAGCAGTTAAAAAAAAAAAAAAAAAAAAAGAAGTCATATCAAGGTGTCTCATTAAGACAGGTTTGCAAGCCCTCTGACAGAGCTGCTGTTCCGCACAGCCCTGATGGTTGTCGGGAAGATCAGAGAGGCTCCCCAGCAGCTTGTGTCTCTCAAGGGACTCAAGTGAAGGTACACCAATAACAGCACATTTGCTTTGTTGCCCCCAAAAGTCATCTGAGTGTGTGATAGCTGCTCTTTGTTCCTGAGCATGACCTGAGGGTGCAGTGCGACACAGGGAGGAGGTGGCACTCGACAGCAGGAGAAGGGTGAGACAACACCAGCACAGGCTGGCAAAGGGGGAGAGAGAAGGATATACGAGAGAGAGGAGAGATAGATGAGCAAGATGGCACTGCAAAAAAACAAACAAAAAAACAACCCACCACTCCACACTTTCTCTCCCTCCTCCTGCGTACCACTTCACAAATACTGCCTATGTATATGAACCTGAAATGCTGCTATAACACCCCAGCATCAGGTAGAAGCAAATGAGGGTATAGGGTGGCACAGGTGTGTCTGTGTTTTGATGACTGTTGTGTTTAAGAGAGAGGGGGGGGGGGAGAGAGAGAAACAAGGTGTCACTCTATGGCAGGAGACAGATGCCATGGGTGATTGTTTACATTGGTATCCAATTAACAGACCATAAGAGCAGAAGCATCTGTCAACAAACAAAGCTGTTGCTTTCCTCCCCTCTACGTGTCTCGCTTTCTTCATCTCCCTCTCTACTCTCCTCATCACTTTGTTTGTTTCTCCAGAACCTTCTGCTTGCCCTTCACCAATTATATTAGACTATTCTAGATAACAATGATCATAGCAGGGTAATACACACACACACACACACACACACACACACACAGACAGACAGACAGACAGACAGAGAGAGAGAGAGAGAGAGAGAGAGAGCGCAAACAAAGTGAGCTAATTTCAGGATGGACTGACTCATTTCTCTGTAATCCTGTGAAGGGTTATTAAAAGGAAAGAAGTGGCTGTATGAGTGAGGAGAGTCTTGCATGGCTGGTGGCTGTTTTCTTTAGGCTCTGATGATGTTCATGGCAGGTAATCCGCCTAAACCTTTAACAAACTCATCCTGAACGGCCCCACACAGGCCAACAAAAACATGACAGACAGCCACCCTGGTGACCCAATAGGCTGAGAGAAACAGCAAGACAGAGCTAAAGAGAGAAATAAAAAAGAAAGACTAAGAGGATTTGACCTATGCCAGGTACAGTAGCAATCAAAATTATTCAACCCCAACTGCAAATCAGGTTTATTGTACAATAGCTGTTTGCAATGAACAAATCGAACAAAAGCAATTTAAATAGTTCAACACAATGAATGCTTCATTTGGTTTCCCCAAATCAAACTGAAAATGCAACTTATGATTTCTCCAGTTTCTCCTGTCCTCACAACAGCACAAATATGCAAAACAGGTGTTGTCTCAAACACACTTTATGCAACTAATCAAGGGCTTCATTAGCTGTACCAGGTGTGCTTGAGCTGGAACACTTGAAATACCTAAACTGTCTAGGGGTAGATAATGTATGAAATACCTGGATTTTCGAGACCAGTTTTCCGAGAAGGCAGGCTGTGAAAAACCCTCGAGTGACAGCAAAAGACCAGCAGCAAGACTTGGTGGCAACAGGCACTGAGTTTTCAGTGAGCACAGTAAGGTGTGTACTAAATGCAGAAGGTTTCCATGCCAGAACTTCAAGATGTACACCACTGCCGACCCACAAGCACAAGAAAATTTGGCTCAAAATCATATAAATAAGCCACAGATGGATCCTGTTCTGTGGAGCGATGAAAAAAAACTTTTAGGCACAATGGATCAGCGTTATGTCTGGAGGAAAGAAGAATGAAGAAAGAACACTCTGTCCACAGTCAAGCATGGTGGAGACTCAGTGATACTCTGTGGCTGCTTTGCATCCTTTGGCACTGGAAATCTGCAGCGTGTGGAAGGCAAGATGGAGTCATTGAAATATCTGGAGTTCCTAAGAGAAAACGTCATGCCATCTGTGAGGATGCTGAAGCTTGGGCGTCATTGGACCTTAAAACAGGACAATGATCCCAACTATACCTCAAATTCCACCAAGGCTTAATTGCAGAAGTCGTCCTGGAAGATTCTACAGGGCCATCACAGTCACCTGACTTGAACCCCATAGAAAATCTCTGGTGGGATTTGAAGAAGGCGGTTGCAGCACGCAAACCCAAGAATATTACTGAACTGGTGGCCATTGCTCATGAGGAATGGGGTAAGATTCCTCAGGAACACTATGCATCTCGTTTGCATCTCAGAACAGCAAAAGGGTGCTCTACTAAGTACTAAAGATGCTTACCATGAAGGTGTTGAATAATCTTGAAACTGGAGAAGTCATTATTAGTTGCATTTTCAGTTCAATTTTGGGAATCCACTTGAAGCATATGTTGTATTCGTCATAACTAATGCAAATACTTTTGTTTGATTTGTTCATTGCAAACAGCTGAAAGTCTGTAAATTTTAACAATAAACCTGATTTGCAATGGTGGTTGAAAATTTTTGATTGCAACTGTACGTCTGTAGTAAAAGATTGGATTATAAGTGCACATATGCTGATTCCTACAGAGTCCAATTTACAAAGACAGAGTTTAATTAGGTTCAGCCCTGCTGGAGCTAATTCAGTCCTGCTAATTTCACTGTATAGGCTGTGAAAAAGAGGTTTAATGAAGGCTGTATCTAGAATCTAAACACTGGTGTTAAAAAAATATCATCAAATAATAAATGAGCATGAATATTTGTTTTATGGATAAAGTCAAACAATACACTTATTTTCCAGCAGTGACGTCGCTTACGTGAGGCAGAAACAGGATTGACTACCATCATCCTCAGCTGCCAAAGTGGCTAAATTAATTTCAGTAAAAGAATGTTTACGGATTACCCTGGAACAAACTAATTAAAATCACAATACAGCTTTTCATAATAAAGCAGGTGGATGTTATGAAGACGAGTCTACAGAGCAAACCTACACAAGGCAGCCCGAGTAAAAAACAAACTAAATTAGAATGGCACAGTTGAAGTGCACAAAACATTTAAACTAAATTAACAATGAACTCAGCAGCTGAGCTCTCAGTGATGTAATTCTGGCTTTGTTTAACTCAGCATCACCACTTCAAAAGGCAGTCAGATAAATATTGCAGTTCATTAGTCTGAATCAAAAGAATTGGCCCATACACTGCAAGGAGTCAGGGGAAAATAAACAGTGCATGGGCAATAAACTGGCTTCGAAACGGGGCAAAACGTGCAGCTGAAACAACGCGTTTGTAATGAAGCCATTTAGGGCCCTTCACTATTAATTAAAATCCAATAGCCAGGTCTGACTTAGCACCGTGTTGTGAAGTGTTTATTTGGCCAATTAGGAAAGCAGTGGGGGATCATTATCAGGCTGCAGGAGGGTAGCAAGGGTGTTAGCGTTAGCTGAAGTTGGTGCACGGCTGAAGCGGGGGTCACAGGCAGGAGAACTTGTTCCCTGGCAGAGTGCACAGCCCTGCCTCCTGGCTAGCCTTTAGCACGGCTGCAAGAGAGGCTCTACACATCATAGGCGAAGGGCCAATCTAAACACACAAACAAAACTGCACGCCAACATCAGAGACGCCAAACTTAAAACACACATTGAATTGTGCTGGGATGGCTTCATTTTCAAACAGAGACCACAGCTGCTAAAGAAGAGATGAGCCTGAGGAGAACCTTTTAAACCGCCATTACAGAAGTTGTCAAAAATTGATTAACTTATACCGATTCCCAACATCACCCTAGATTACTGTGCCATGGTATTGAAGACAATATGAATAGTGTGTGACGGCCTATGGAACTCTGGCACTGCATTAAAGAGGATATGAATAGATGGAGAATGCAGAAGCTAGTGCTAATCCCTCCTCTAGCTCTCCCCCAATGAAGGCAGGTGCTCAAAGAGAAGGAAAGAACAAACAGGACCTGACAAAGGACAAGCTCCAATGCCGCAAGAATGGATAGAGAAACAACAGCGTTCGGGTACTAGGTTCTTCCCCCATCTCACAGACCCAATCTCTGTTTGTTCACTCACTTATTGCTGGCAATTAGCTCGGGGTTCTTGGGTGTGGAGCCGAGAAAGAGAAAGAGGGCGAGATGAAGTTTGTGAAACATTTGTGCTGAATTACAAACGCAATAGTGCTGCAAGCTCTAATCCTGAGGGAAGGATAGGGAGTCTGTGGAAGAGATGATTTTAATTACAGCAAGGAGAACTAGAGAGAGGGAGAGAGAGGAGGAGGATTAAACTTGGGCACTGTGTTCACAGCGGAAAACACTGCCAGTCTTTTCCACGCTCAACTCTGTAAACTCACTCCAACGCTGGATACACTTTTCACCACACACAGCTCTCCTCTGGTTCCTAAACCTAAAGCTCATGTGATCCTCAAGTGCTGGTTTAGCTTATTTATATACATATTTGCTAGTGGTATATGTATATTTATACAAGTCTTTGGCAATATTGTTAATATTTTGCAATATGATATTGCATGTGCCTAATGAAAGTGTTTACGTGCGCTCTTATTTCTTTCCATGTATGCGTGTGGTTTTTTTTGTGTTTTCTTTTTTTTTTGCGGGGACCATCCTCCAGGTCCCCATGGGCTCAGATGGCATGCTGTCTGGGCAGGCCTGCACACTTCTCCTGATTAATGGAAAGCCCATTTCTGTTTCCATGCTGTTAATTAGTCAGGTCGTTAAGGGCAGTGCTTGTTATCTACCTGCCGCAGAGCAAGCACACCCAACTCTCTAATGACCGTGCGGAAGAAAAACCCACTCACACAAGAGAAATGTGCTGACTGTATCCTAAGTAGCCAGTGTGCTTTCCTGCATCAAACACCCTAATTAATATTCTGAAAATGATTCATGGACTTCTGGATAGATGTATAAAAAAATAAAAAATAAAAAAAAAAACATGAAAATACTCATTAGTGACGCACAGATTTTAATTAATGTGCAGGTGTGTGAGTATTTGTAGAGTCCTATAGTAGAGAAAACACATGCCCGAGCGCGCGCACACAAACACTAAGGGATTAAAGTCGAGCAACAAACTCTAGCCACATGGCGGAATTAACTAGCCAATTATACACTCTATTTTTCCTGCTGAGCTGTAACACTCACACACAATGACCCACACACAAACGCGCGCACACGCACACACACAATCTAGTGTCTGTACTTTAATTACTTCTCCACAGGTGGACAAGAATTAAAAGTCACCTTTTAATATGACCATCGAGAATAGAAAATTTGTTAAGGGTGAAGGAGGACTTATGGCTGGAGAGCAATGATGTGTGTGCATGTGTGCAGACTCACGTTTCTACGGGGGAAAGTGGTGAGCAGTTTGAACTCATCTGATGGATAGCCTTTGGAGGCCACAAAGTCAAAAAGGACCTGGAGCTTGCAACTGCCAAGGAAACGCCTCTCCAGGAACTCTCCGCTGGGCGTCCGGATACGCAGTTTACTGATCGGTTCTCCAGTTTCCTCCTTGGGCTCTGGCGGTAAGGTCTGCTCCAGTGAAAGACGGATGGCCTGGAGATTGGCATTAAGACAGGAAATCTCTATTACTATACGCTCAAATATTGCAGCAAAATTATAAAAAATAAAGCCATATAAAATACACTCTCAAAAGGTGAGTCTGCTTTATTACATACATTATTATGATTTAAACACAGTTATTTAGAGCACACGCTTCAGCTGGAATGTATAGTATGCAATATATTCAGATTGAAAGGGGCTAGTTAAGTCAGAAAGCATGATTATAGAAATTGAAAACACTAAATAAAGATGAGAGGAAACGTGATCGAGAGAATGGAGGAGGAGTGCAGTTAGGTCTCCTGTGGCTCAGAGCAGGACCTTTGCTCGCTGGGGATTTTCACCTCCAGCTTGTTGTTCCTGTTGTGACACTGGGTAGCATATGCTGTGACAACATGCACCGCCTTTATTTACCCACCGTAATGCAATTATATTTCATCAAAGTGTACAACAGTAGCTCATTAGCAGCTGCAGGCTTTGTGTAGTGCGCGTGCCGGCCCTGCTCCCTCAGGTAGTGGCCCGCGTGGTAAGGGCTCTTTAGGGGGTGAGCAGTATCCCTCCCTGGACCTAACCCTCAGCATATGTGTGTGTGTGTGTGTGTGTGTGTCCACCCAACCTTGCACACAAAGAGTGCTTCGGAGCATCTCTTTCAATGCACAAAACAAACAGAGCGTATCTGTGTGTGTTTGTGTAGCACCTGACATAAGGCAGAATAACGACATCACCACTCCCCTCTTCTTTTTCCTTCTTTCATCCACATCGGACACAAAAGAGTCCGAATCACAGACAGCATTTCCCCTCTCTCTTGCCCTACACTGTTTGCCTCAATCCATTGTCACTGCACATATGCAGCAAGTGGGCCGTCGTGTGCATTTGTGTGTGTGTATGCGCGCTGGCAAGTTTGGAGAGACTCCAGGTGGAGAGCATCATGCTGCTTTTGTTTATTCATGCACAATGTCAGAAAAATGAAGCATTAAGGTAGCCAGAATGCACTCACACAAAAACACAGTGCCTAGAAGCAGCTGCTGCCCACTATACGCTACACAGACTCCCTTTAATATCTTCCATCTTTATCCATGGCACTAGAGATAACCCGAGCAGCAGAGAAACAGATTCAAGTACGGCTGGTTTATATCCATTTGAAGTGATGCACGTTAAATGTACACAGGAGTAGTCTTGGAGCATGTCCGAGTTGACAAGCAGGATTATTATGTCACATGAACGAGACCCAGAACGGTGAAGTAGGGCTGTGCGATTAATCAAAGTTTCGAGTTCAACTGCTGACGATTATGAAAATAAAATAAAAAAAATCTAAATAAAAACGTTTAATGTGGCGCATTCCCTTTCACGATGTTCTCATTTTGTCTTTTTTAAAAACCGCATGACATTTTTCTTTGCAGCGGTGCGCTTTCGCCCCTCCCTAAAAGGCCAAACTCGATCCCCGCCAGGCTGTGGCATTTTTAGTTCAGCTCGAGCCAAGATGACAGAAAGAGAGCCGTTGGTAGATGGGTTAAACCATTTCAGCAGTTTGGAAACAATTTGGTTTCAAGGAGTCCGATGTGGAACAAAAAGAAATAACATTTGGTATCATTGGGCTCATTACCTCTAGTGTCATGACATCTGGTCTAAATATGGTCATTTCCTTTCTAGAGCTCACTAATGGTGAGAAATTACAGGCTGAACTAAACCAGGAGACAGAATTTCAATGGCTAAGGAAGTTTAAAATTCATTTCTCGTGATGCAATTCGCTGAAATGCGTCACGTGACCTGCTTCACTAGCTTACAAGACAGACATTTCTTGTGATGTTAATTTCTTGTGATGCGATTCGCTGAAAGAGATGTGGAAAAACGCAGAAATTTCGTGCACAACCATAAAAAAATGAATACAAGTGAATAAGATAGGAAAGTACATGTAGAGGCATAATGATTTGTAATAATTTGTTTTGTCATATCTATCCATCTCTCTCTCTCTCTCCTCTCTCTCTCTCTATCTATCTATATCTATATCATATATATACATACATATATATACATATACACATATATATACACACACACAGTGCCTTGCGAAAGTATTTGGCCCCCTTGAACTTTTCAACCCTTTGCCACATTTCAGGCTTCAAACATAAAGATATAAAATTTTTATTTTTTGTGAAGAATCACCAACAAGTGGGACACAATTGTGAAGTAGAACGAAATCTATTGGATTTTTGAAACTTCTTTAACTAAAAAAAAAAATGAAAAGTGGGGCGTGCAAAATTATTCGGCCACCTTGCCCCCTTTGTAGAGCCACCATTTGCTGCGATTACAGCTGCAAGTCGCTTGGGGTATGTCTCTATCAGTTTTGCACATCGAGAGACTGAAATTCTTGCCCATTCTTCCTTGCAAAACAGCTCGAGCTCAGTGAGGTTGGATGGAGAGCGTTTGTGAACAGCAGTTTTCAGCTCTTTCCACAGATTCTCGATTGGATTCAGGTCTGGACTTTGACTTGGCCATTCTAACACCTGGATACGTTTATTTGTGAACCATTCCTTCGTAGATTTTGCTGTATGTTTGGGATCATTGTCTTGTTGGAAGATAAATCTCCGTCCCAGTTTCAGGTCTTTTGCAGACTCCAACAGGTTTTCATCCAGAATGGTCCTGTATTTGGCTGCATCCATCTTCCCCTCAATTTTAACCATCTTCCCTGTCCCTGCTGAAGAAAAGCAGGCCCAAACCAAAAAAAAAAAGTTAGATTTTGGTTTCATCTGACCAGAGCACCTTCTTCCACATGTTTGGTGTGTCTCCCAGGTGGCTTGTGGCAAACTTTAGACGAGACCTTTTATGGATATCTTTGAGAAATGGCTTTCTTCTTGCCACTCTTCCATAAAGGCCAGATTTGTGCAGTGTACGACTGATTGTTGTCCTATGGACAAACTCTCCCACCTCAGCTGTAGTTCTCTGCAGTTCATCCAGAGTGGGCCTCTTGGCTGCATCTCTGATCAGTCTTCTCCTTGTCTGAGCTGAAAGTTTAGAGGGACGGCCAGGTCTTGCTAGATTTGCAGTGGTCTGATAATCCTTCCATTTCAAAATGATCGCTTGCACAGTGCTCCTTGGGATGTTTAAAGCTTGGGAAATCTTTTTGTATCCAAATCCGGCTTTAAACTTCTCCACAACAGTATTACGGACCTGCCTGGTGTGTTCCTTGGTCTTCATGATGCTCTCTGCGCTTTCAACAGAACCCTGAGACTATCACAGAGCAGGTGCATTTATACAGAGACTTGATTACACACAGGTGGATTCTATTTATCACCATCAGTCATTTAGGACAACATTGGATCATTCAGAGATCCTCGCTGAACTTCTGGAGTGAGTTTGCTGCACTGAAAGTAAAGGAGCCGAATAATTTTGCACGCACCACTTTACAGTTTTTTATTTGCTAAAAAAGTTTAAAATATCCAATAGATTTTGTTCCACTTCACAATTGTGTCCCACTTGTTGGTGATTCTTCACAAAAAATTTAAATTTTATATCTTTATGTTTGAAGCCTGAAATGTGGCAAAAGGTTGAAAAGTTCAAGGGGGTCAAATACTTTCGCAAGGCACTGTATATATATATATATATATATATATATATATATATATATATATATACACACACACGTATATAAAATTTTGCTTTACATTTTTTTCAGTTGAAACATACAATAAAACTTTTTTTTTTAAAAACAGTTAATGAGTAATTATTATGATTTTTTCAATAATCGAGCAGCCCTACAATGAAGAACAGAAAAAAGAATACTTGTGATTTCAACCATTTCACAGTCCAGGGATTTCTCATTAAAAGGTATGAAACTGATGTCACATGTGCGTGACCACACAATATTTCATAAAACTGGCAGAGAATAAATAACTACTGCAGGTGCTGGGTGCAGGTGATTTTTATCTGTGTGTGCACGTGTGTGTGTTTCCTCTGTGGTGTGCGCTGTAGTGAGTCTCTTAGGGTTCATTACAGACAGCAGGTGAGCAGCCTTAAAAAGCCTCTCTCTCATTAAAGCGCATGCACACACATACACACAAACAAAAAATGACCTGCCACAATTACTCCAGTACCATCTTTGTCTACATGCTTTATACATTAAAAGCTTAATCGAAAAAGGGTCTAAAATCGAGCTAATGCAAGCCATTGTGAGGTATCATATATCTGAAAATACACTGTTGCTTACAAGGGGTTGAATACACCATGGCAATAGAGGGAGCACTGAATGTAAAATAAAAAGGGAGACTGAACTGGACTAAGCTAATTATAAGTCTTTGTGAAAGCCTGTTTAACTAATGTGACAAATCATCTCATATAGCAGGTTCACATCGGCGGACAACACGCTTTATATTACTGAGTAAACAGACAATAAGCAGGCCATGGGGAGGGCCAGGAAGTCTGGGTTATCAGCTTTCCCTTTAAACTCAAGTCTTCTTTGTGTGTGAGTGAGTGTTGTGTTGTGCTGCCATTGTGCAGCAGGGATTTAATATGAACCTGTGTGTTGTGCATTTCAATTCACTAAAGGGACAATAACATTTGTGTGCCACAAACAGTAGAATGGTGGCTTTCTTGGTCTGTACGAGCCGCTTTTCCGGCCACAAGCAATTGCCTGAAAATCCTTTTTAGTCCTGGCTTGAATACGTACATTTTAGGGCTACAGTCTTTAAAAGGAATGTAAACAACCAGAGAATCATATACATTTATACATATAGAGAATATGCTGTCACACTATATCCAGCCCTCTGTAGAAATATTTTATATTACATTTGCTAGAAATTTCAATTATCCAAATGCGTCACTGGGTTGGCATGCACCCATCATACACAATCCACTTGGGAAAATAGCACAGTATGTATGTATGTATGTCACAGCCAGGAATTCTATAAAAGGTTCGTAACGATCTTATTTCATGTACTGCTGTGTATTACCGCATACAGACAGGTGACAAAGGAGAAAAAAACTTGTATTTCTATAGCTGTAGTGCTGTAGCCTGGCCTGCAGTATCTACTGCTATTATCTAGACTTCACAGCAGACCCATAAGGCAGCGATGGGGCGTGTTCCACAAGTACTGCTGAAAAATCGACAACTACCTGCTGCATTAGAATCAGACCCATTTTTAAAAAGGAAAGTTGATGGAGCGTGAAGATAAGAAAGATGGGTGACTAATGTACATTGTTAGCAAAGATAAGCCTTTGTGAGTTCTTCTTAAATCTCTTTAAAAAAAAAAAAAAAAAGAATAAATAAAATAAAATTATATATAATATATACAAATTTTCGAAATATTACATATATAATCTATAATGTAAGTTTGACAACTCTGCTTTAGAGATAAGTGACTGAACACCTTAATTCTATTATGAAACATTTCTATTCTGAGGAGATACAGATGGAGATTGCTCTTTTCTAAGATGACAGTGCCACCATCCACAGGACATGAGGGTTCACCAAATGACTTGATGTGGATGAAAATGATGTGAATCATATGCTAGGGCCTTCAGAGTCATTGGATCTAAACACAACTGTACACATATTGGCAATTATGAAGCAGTATGTTAGACATCACACTCCACCACCATCACCAGTTGAGGGAATACATTTAGGAAGAATGGTGTTTATTCCTCCAGTATGGTTCCAGATAATCTATGCCAAGTTGCACTCAAGATGTTGTGGCATTTTATGGTGGCCAAAAACCTTACTAATAAATCTGAATTTAAAGAATTCTTAATCATGTAGCATTATCTAAACTGTTCTAAATCAGTTATCTACACACAGACGTTGCCTTACACTTAATCCTGAATGGGCCAAAATTAAACCTAACCATGGCATGCTATATCTTCTGTGGTGGTAGACATGTGCATCTGGACTGGCATCTTGCTGGACCCAGTGGAGAAGGGTGTGACTTCAGTGGTCAGAAATAAATCTCAATCTTAGTACTTTCTTTAATTAGCCACCCTCTTGTATTCTGTCAGCCTGAACCTTTTGAGGTTCATTAATTTACAAGGTTAAAGTTCACCTAGACGTTGAACTCAGCACAATGAGCAATTAACACTGCTAACAGAAGTGAACAGCTCCGGGTGCACAGAAAAGTACCCACTCTGCAGAAGGAAACAAAAAGGGTCCTGGAACTATGACCTCAGTACTAAATTCAACATTGTTAGAAGAACCTTTAAAGTTTCTCAAATTATTCTTGGGTGAATACACGATTAAAGCATGCTTAACGGGTACTGCACGGTCTACCATACTACAAAGTGATACAATCTAGAGCTTAACTCTAAGGACAGTAACTGAAAATGTGAAGCCAGTCCTTACCTCCCGTTCCTCTTCCTGCTCTTTCCTGATTCGTTCTTGACGTACTTGCTCTGCCTCTTCTCGCTCCTGTGCTTCTCTCTTTGAAAAGGTAAAATTCACGGATTCTTATAATTTACACCATTATATAACCACTTTCAGATAAAATGTTTTGCAGCTGCATTCACAAACCTTTTTGCGATCAGCCTCTAATGACAAGCGATACGCTTCGTCCTGCTCTCGCTTCACCATTTCTCTAGCTTCACGCTCATCCTGTGAGGAGAAAGTGGGCTTGTTATTTCAAACCAGACAAATTACAGGAATTCATAATTGTTCATGTCAACACATCACTCACAAAACCATTCCTAATGGCAGAACACATCCGAGCAATAAATTATACCCGAGGTACAAGACAGGAATCAATGGGACCCTTTCATGTACGAAGCAGCTTTGTGTGGTTGTACTGCTCACAATAGCGAAAACATCTGAGTGACAAACTGAAAAACTGAGGATGACTGAAAGAGTATCATATGGGTTCCACGACATACACTAGTGGGCCCTTTTATTCTATTGTGTGCGTGTGTCTATTGGAAAGATTCCTGTTTGTTAGAGGCCACCCAGCTGTGTGTCGGCCTGCTGAGTTGTAAAGAAGTGGAAACTCTACTGTTGCCTTCGTGTGGTCAAGCCCCTGCCATTGTTTCTGGGCTCATGAAAAGCTGGTAGGTTGGTTCTTCATGCCCGACCTTGTGGTGATATGTGAAAGAGTGCAGCTACAGATGTACAGCTACAGATGAGGAAGAGGAAGGGAGCATGCTGGGTGATCAAAGACCGGGCCAATACATCCCGATGTTTTACTAGGATAGGGGACCATGGTATGTGTGGGTCATTTTTTTTCATTGGTCAATTCAGAAGGGCAGGAGATCACGTCATGAAATAGATATGGCATGTTAAAGGAGCTTTTTAGTGAGCCAGTAATTAAATAATCACTAACTTAAAAAATGTGCCACTGACAGTCTCAATCAGCCAGTGTCTTGTACAAAGTCAGTTTCTAAAAGGAGACTCCATATACAAATTTTCCTTTCAATCACGTGTCATAACCTATAATGCAAAGCTAGTGGAAAACTCCAAAATCAAATGCTCTCACACAGACTACAGTGGCAACAAGTGGAAAGTGTATGTGCCTTGTATCTCATAATAAGCTCTATTAATTAGTGCAATGGCCATTATGTTGTAACATGCTGTCTAATTTTTGTGCGTGTGTGTGTGTCATTCTGTTTCAGGTTCCACCCATCAACATGTCAAACAAACTACCTGTACACTCCTATTTTCAATTTCAGAGTTCTCATCAATGACCATTATGTTGCAAAATACCATGTATTTGCGTCATAACCATCAACACGTCAAACAAACCTACCTGTTCTCACCTCCTTCTCTTAATTTCCCAGTTGTCATTCCCTTAAAAGATACAACATACACTCACACCACTAGAGCATTGCTTGTGAAGTGTGTGTGTGTGTGTTTTGACTGCCATGAATGTTCACGTTTTACCTTTTACCGGATTTAGAGAATTCACTTTCTCTTCAGGTTGAGAAAACAATTATTCGGCTGTGAACTGCACTGTACTGGTTTTAATGTTTAGTACATCTCTTCAAAATATATGTTGCCTCTTTTCATCACACAGACATGTGCATGCCTCACTCATATTCACACAATGAAATGCAGGAATGCAGCTGTGATTTTGGCAGGTAAATGGGTGCTGTCTGGTTATGTTAGCTGGCCCTGTTTGCAAAAGACTGCATGTGTGTGTGTGTGAGAGAAAAGAGGCTAGACATAAGCTCGACATCCTGAGTCAGCTGAGCACCATGTTACTCATACACACCCATACAAATATCTATCAGTAACTGCTTTTTCCATTTCCAAATATGTCTATATCAATGTTTTACAACTTTTATTAATTGTACATACTGGTAAAAGCTACTTCAACTCTTCTGGAATGAAGAGCTCTTAGTCCCAAGCAAAACTGTCAGACTGCAAATGTCATCAGTTCACACCCAGTGCACTTCAGAGTTCAACTCCCAGTTGATGCTGGACTGAAAGTGGCAGCTATAGGATGTGCTGGAGGACTCTTGCAGTAATTACCTCTGCTCCATTACCCAGATAACACTCCAGCACCTTCTCTATCACTTCACATTCACATCCCAGCCAACTGAAGCCATTAATTACACCCTGAGAGACTGTGCAGAGCCTGGGGAAGTGGAGCTGGGTGTTTCCATCACAAACCATCCATGTATCAATGTGTGTCAAAATCTAACTGCACTCTGAGGAAAGTTAGCCTAACAGCAGGGCAGCCAATATCAGCTTTCATTGGCATTGGTGTTAACGGCTTTAATGTTAATGAATAACAAATTCAACAAATAAAAATAATGATTTATGCCGTAATATAATTTTTTACATCGATTTTTCTGTACTGAACATCGCAACTTCCCAAACCTAATCTAAGCATTTCAAAACTAATGTTTCATTCAAACCTACGACAACTTCTTCTGGATCGGCAACATTAAGGAAGACCTTTAAACAAAATGTAAATCGTGTAATGAAAAGAAGAAAAACTACCAGTGCAAAACCAAATGCAATTATAATTTCATGGTTAAGCACGGTGTATGATACAGTTATAGTTGACTTTCAAAATACCCATTAAAATGCATATCCACTTTTAGTTATTTGTGGCACAGCACACCGGATTTGCCCACAGCCACTTTCTATTTCATTGTATAATGACAATGGAAGAGATTTTATGGAAATGTCACTCTCGAAAAGATATTTTGGTACACAATCCATCGTATCCTGTCGGAAAAGAGTTTTCACATCTTAAATCACTTTGCAATATTTCCTTTGTCCTGTGATGGACAACCGTCCCATCCAGAGCATATTCTTGCCTTCTGTCAAATGTTCCCAGGATAGGTACCATATCCACCCAGTCCCAGAACAGGACATACAGTTACTGAACATACATGAGTGACTGAGAATACTTCCTTTAATTGTGTCTTTTAAATGGTGCATACCATGAAAATTTCAAACCATAACACTCCTTAACTTCAGTTGTACAACCCCTATTCTGAAAAAATTGGGACAGTATGGAAAATGCAAAAAAACAAACAAATACTCATAAGAAAGTTCAATTCAACCTGTTCTATATTGAAAACAAATTATTAACAAACTCTTTGATGTTTTACTTTGTGAAAATATACACTCTCTTCAAATCTGATGACTGCAACAGACTCCAAAAAATTTGGGACAGTCAACTGTTTATCACTGTGTAACACCACCTTTACTTTTAATAACACTTATTAAGGGTTTGAGCGCTGAAGACACCAGTTGGTTACGTTTAGTAAGTGGAATTTTCCCCCCATTTAACCATTATGCATTTATTCAACTGAGCAACTGTACGGAGCCTTCGTTGCCATATTTTGAGCTTCATAATGCGCCACACATTCTCGAATCAGAGACAGGTCAGGACTGCTGGTTTACCAAAGTATTCCCGAACCCAGGTCAGGATATTCATTAGAAACTCAGGACGGTTTTTAATACAGTGATGTCTGAGGGATTGGAGATCATATGCATTCAGAAGTGTTTTTCGGCCTAGTCCTTTATGCACAGAGATTTGACCTTATTCCTTGAATCTTTTAATTATATTGTGCACGGTAGAAGGCAAATCGCCCCAAATCCTACTGATTTGTCTTTGTAGAATGTTGTTATCAAAGTGTCGGATTATTCGCTGACGCATCTGATGGCAGATTGGCGAACCGCGACCCATCCTTGCTCTTGAAGGTTCCTTATATACTATGATTAGACGATCTCCTCACCTGTCTCACATCACCTTCTTATTTCAAATTGTCACATCGCTATTAGTCCTAAACAGCCCCTGTCCCAACTTTTTTGCAACGTGTTGCATGCATGAATTTCAAAATAAACAGTTATATTCAAAAAACTATGCAGTTGATTGGGTAAAACATCACATACCTTGTCTTTAAACATTTTTTGTACATTTCAAAGTACATTTACAAATCATTCCTTTGTTTTTATTAGCATTTTCCATACTGTCCCGAATTTTTCGGAATTGGGGTCGTACAAAATTAGAGAAACAAAGCAAACATTGCTTCTGCAACGTTTTATGTTTAATGACTGTCTGAGAACTCAACCACTGTTGAAGTATTTAAGACAGAGATGTCATCACAAATCGAATCAGGCAAATAGCCAGAGGGCATGACTAACCCAAGCTTGTTATGTGAATTTTTCACAGTAAACCACAGACAGCTCCAGTCAGCCGCATGGTATGTAGACTGAATGAAAACACCTGTGTGCTTGTGGGTGGAAGCACTTAAATGATTTCAACTCATGTTGCCTGTTTCTAACTGTGACTTAATTTCTTGGTAATATTGTCCAAGATGCATTTCAGATGACAGCCAAATGTGGTGTTGAAAGTTGTAGTAGTTAATATGACTTGTACGTAAAGAGAAGGGTCAATTACTCTTTGTAGTACTCCTCTCATGTGCAACAGACACAAAGGGTAAAACCGGTCCTTTAAAAGCCCTTCATAGTTTACATGCACGTCTTATCTTTTTGTGAGTTTGTTTGCACAGAGCCCATTGATTTAAAGCACGCGTTGTCCATATGCAGCAAATGCATATAGAAATGACATCCTGTTCACTTTGTTATCACTACAAACCTGCACATGATACCAAAGTAGCTAATGCACTGTGTTTCTTAATACTCAGATGAAACACACACACACGCTTTCAGAGCTTGTATTCTTTCCATCCGTATGACTGGGACAATTCAAATTCTTCAAAACGGTTGCTCTTTGTTCCAACATGCCTATAAAGCTTCCTTTTACTATACACTTGTATGCAAGTGCAAAACAAATAGAAGTATCTGCCTCCTGTTCCTCAGTTACAATAACTTTATATATACAATATATTCAGACTCCTTTAGAACACTCTTGTATTCAATCATCAATGGAAAACTTCAGGAAGGACATGATCGCTTCTGTGTCTCTCACCTCATCTCGGATGTCCTCCTGCTGCTGGGCTGTGAAGATCTCCATTGCGCCCATCAGCCTCATCATCAGGTCATCCACTGTAGTGTTACCTAAAGAGAGAGAGAGACACACATTTATGTTAGGCAAAAACATGCACCAGCACCGGTGCTGAAACAATCAAATACTGCTCTCCCACAGGATAATGAGTTACAGCATAGGACATTAACTTATCATAATATGTAACTATCTAATAACTAACCAGAATACCCTAGTTATGTTTGTGTAGCTTTTTCCCCCATCACACTGCAGTTTAAGGCCTGTTTCACCTTTTACTTGGAATTTAGTTTATGTAAAGAGACAGAACACATTCGACTAAACAGAACTACTCAACAAGAATGTTATAAAACATTACTACTGAATATTTCTAGATAGTACTATTAAGTAGAAAGGTGATTCTAACCCAACACTAGAGTTCTAGCGAGGAACTCCTATATCCCTGCACATTCATAGAATTATACAATCATGCAACAGCAGTGCAACAGGTACATGATGCAGATACAGGTCAAGAACTTCAGTTAATGTTCACATCAAACAGGACAGCTGAAGACTGGAAAATATTGCCTGGTCTTATTACAATGACAGTTTTTGGTAAGCCTGGGCCAACTATAGCCTCGGATTTATGTTCTTGGATGACAGGAGTGTAACCCGTTCTGGACATCTTTGGTTATAGGCCATCCGCCTCAAGGTTCAATGTGTTGTGCATTCTGAGATGCTTTTCTGCTCATCACGGTTGTAAAGAGTGGTTACTTGAGTTACTGTAGCAACTCTATCAGCTCAAACCAGTCTGGCGGTACTGCAAGACCAGCACCAAGAACTATGCCACAGTCAAATCAACTGAGATCCCATTTTTACCCCTATTCTGAAGTTTGATGTGAACATTAGCTGAAGTTCTTGAGATGTATCTGCATCATGTTATGCATTGTGGTGCTGCAACATGATTTAATGATTTTTGCATAAATAAGCATGTGTGCAGGTGTTGCTATTAAAGTGGACAGTGAGTGCCTGACGACATATCAAGACTAATAAACGGTCACACTTTTCTCTGATATCGTTTACTTTTTTTTTTTTTTTTTAAAGAATAGAACTAAAGTTTGACTTGAAGCAGCTTATTTTATTAAAATTTTACCATTTTGGTACATTTACCATTTTGAGTTCTTTTTTAAATTTCCCCATTTTTCAGTTTTAAATATATATTATAAAATATTTGTGCCGATATTAAATACATGTATAAAGGCACTGAGTTTTTTTTTTTTAATCCAGCACTACTGTTTTGCTGGTAGTTTGATAGAAAACCTACACATAAACCTATATTGTTACATATGTTTTATGATATATTTTTGTCATATCACTAACCCCTAGATATTCGTAAAAAGTTATTTTTTATTTGTTAATAAAAATAAAGGTATAATGTGGGATCAAAGATTTGTTACTGCACATCTTTCGAGGAAAAGCACTAATAGACTTTTTAGTAACCATGTTTTATATCATATGGAAATAAATAGAAAATGATCTTTACTTGCTTGCATGAGAAACCGTTCAGCATTATTTATCCAAAGTGCACAGTTACCTTGAATAACGTTTAAAACTTCATTTGATGTCCTTTTGCCCATGACTATCAGTAGCAGGGGGAACTGGTCAATTTTGTACGTCCTAATGGTCTGTGCAACAACACTTCCAAAATGCCGCGTGCACATAGTGAGTAGCCTGTAAGGGAAAGCGAGATAAGAACAGAGATGGATATAATCTCAGAATCACTCTTGGATAGGTGGAATAAAGGCAAGCAGCTATATAGCAGTAGGACCACATAAAAATCACACATTGAGAAGAGGGCTCATTGTATTAAATAGAACTATTCTGGCTTTTCTCTTGAGTGACATCTCTCTCCCTCTAAATACACCACAGATTCGAATTAGTATTCTGCTCCTGCCTTGTTGAATTTGATAGGCCAAGGAGGATTTCTTATTCCATTACAAAGACAGAACTTTAAATTAACATTTCACTGAAGGAAAAGGGTAGCGTGTAGGCTCGCAGAGCTCACAGTAAATGTCATAATATTAATGAACTGCTATAGACTGAATGCAAATATAGATTAGATTCTCTCTTCCTTTAATAAGCGCAGCCTTAATAACAAGCTGGTAAAATAGACTGATGGAACAGAGAAGCACGAGGGGTCGGGGAAAGAGTGAGAGAACAAGCAAAGAGTACTTTATTACGGAGATGAATAGAAAGTCGGATGAAATTATTCGGCAGTGCGCTGAACGGGAATTAAAAAGTGCACAAAAAACGCCAGAGAAAATGTCATAGTTCCATTGTGCAATAGTGAAAAGGTATGGTAAAGAAGCATTTGATCTACCATCTTTGAGAACTATGGAGTATCATTCCTGTGAACGAATAGAACTTAAACAGGCACTGTATTATATTAGATACAGTTTGTAGTTAAAAAAACAAAAACAAAAAAAACAACAAGCCATCATACAAATACACTTGCACTATTTCCAGGTATGCCATCCATTGCAGAATTTAAATTTTCATGACAGCGGAAGAAATATGTAAGAATGTAAAGAGTTTTCATAGTTCCTCAGGGTGGTTCTTTTTTTTCCAGCACTGGCAACACCAGGCATTTTAAATGTCTCACCATGCATGACTTCCTAATGGAAATGACATCTTTTCTCTCTCATATTCTCATTTCTCAGTTTCATATTTGAGTGACAATTGTGCCATGAACAGTTTTCTGTACTGTTGCATGACAGGGAGAGGCCAATTACCTTATGGAAAAAAAAACCCCAACAAGAACTAATGAAATAATTCAACTGTTCAAAAATATATAAGTGATACAAATAATAAAAACAACTTACTAATATATCATAACAAGCATTGTCTCAGGAGTGTTAATTACAAAGGCATACACTCAGCAGATTTATGCATAATTAATCTGCGTGTTAAAAGAGGCAGGTAGAGTAGCACAGCAGCCGTTCTTACAAAGATGAAACACTGAGCCTCAGACTACTTCGTGTATATGCAAACACACACACACACACACACACATACAAATCACCAAAAATCAACAACAACTGAGAACACTGCCAATCATCACTCAGTTAGACTCAACTCAGGAGCGTGAGAATGTGCAAGTGTGTGTCTCAAGACATGACTTTGTGTGTGCACACAAAAACACACAGTCGTGTGTGAGTGCGTGTCACCGTTCGCTTCATGAATAGCCCCAGATGTTGTCCGCCTTTAATCTGCGGTAGAAAGGCTCAGCTGGGGCAAAAAGCACTAGGGGAGAGCGGGAGGAATGAAGGTAGGGGCCCCGCTGAAGGAGCTCCTGCAGGAGAAGGGTCACTTGCTGCCTTTCGGTGACAACCTGCTCCAGGAGGAGGCCTTTGGGGTGAAGCCTAGTGGAAGGAAAAGCTTGGGCCTGCCCCGCAGCAAAGCCTGCTGGGGCCAATCAAGACTCCATCTGCTGCCTGACCAAGCCCTCCCTCTCTTTACCTCTCTCACCTTCCTTCTTCTCCTTCATCACAGGAGAGAAAAATTAAAATGCAAATCCTACTAAAAGGTAGTACTGCCAGTAACTAGTTGTTAGACATTTGATTTACAATTTAAAGGGGACAGTCTGTAAAGTAGCTGGTGCTAACTCATTAGACTCAGCCATATAATAACAGGTCTTCTCTGCTGATCCAATTACCTGAAAGTTATTTGTAGCAAACTATATTTAAAAACGATAGCGCTTCATCTACAGAACTATTTCCATCGGTGACCAGCTAGAACATTGCTAGCACATTGTTTTGGAGAACGTGCCAATAATTCTTTCAGATCTCTCACATAGTCTACTGGTCTGAAATGCTTGCTGCACACCAGTGAATAGAGATGATTTTTCTTCTGCGTGTTAACATTCCTTTCCCATAGCCGCAAGCTCTTCGTCAAGTTTAGGTTTTGCCGTTTGTACTTACCACACACACCATCTGAATTGTTATTTTTGAGAAAGATAATAAGAGGCCTGCCATATTTTTTACTGGAACCTATCAGATCCTGTCACTTCTCCTAAACAAGCTCTATAGTGGTAATGACTGGTTGCTCATTGTGATGATTTCCAAAAATTGAATGACGTATTTGCATAATGTAACCTGGGTAGTGTAAACTGTACATTATAAACGCAGCCACAATTTTTTTTTTTTTAAAAGCCACAATTATTTCTGCTCAATAATGAGGTTCAGGAAATAATACACAATCTTCAACCACACTACAATTACAGTTACAATTTCAAATGTGTGCCAAAAGAAAAAAAAACAAAAAAAACATCAATCATTCAAGATACTAAACCGCGTCACCCTCCTCCAGCCTTGCCACAAGGAAGAGATTCACAGCAGGGCACTGAATAAGACCTAGGAGTATAACTGACCCTTTACTGGGGCAGATTAGTGCAGATTGCCCTGTCGGGGCCTCGGAGAGTAAACACAACGGCTTTTGTCAAAAAACCGAATAAGAAGGGAGAGAGGCGAGAGGATAGGGGGAGGGTAACATCTCTCATTAAGAGATCATCCATTTCAGGTGTGAAAATGCTTCTGATCTCAGGTTTTTGAATGGGTCATCAATTCTGAGGTAGAATGAGTGTCAGCGCTTGTGTTACCTGGCTTTGTTAGCTTCTTTAGTGACGTCCCAGGCCCATGTGATGAAATTCTGGCTCAGATATGACACTATGGACTCTGCGCACATCATCTGGGAGCAGAAGACATTGCTGAGAACACTGTCATCATTGTGGAGGTAGATGGCCAGCAGCTTTCTCTGAGGAATAGAAGAAAAAAACAGAACAATAAAAGTCTCATTTATAGCAGTCAAGGTGAAGGACTTTCATTTCACTAAGACCCTGTAGAGAGTGCCAACCAATGAAAGCCAACGTCTCAGTGGGCCTATGAAGACACTGCTTTCTCTAAGCCCGTCTCAGCGTTCCTCTTATTGTAGGAAGGTTTTAAACTGCATTGCTCTGAACATGGCGCACTAGCATCCATATGCAGACAGATAACCCCAGAACCCGGGAAGGCCAAACAAAGAGTCAAGCTAATACCCAAACCAAATCAAATCAACACGAGGTAAATAAAACTTTCTTCAAAGGTGCCGGTGACAAAACAAAAAGCGAACAAATCACTTTATTTGTTTTGCATCAAATGCCAGTGCCCTTCCTCTGCGGCGCAGGTTAGCAGAGAGTGCTGCACACAATATTGACGGACACTGGAATCCGCACATGTTTACACCATCATGCGACAGACTGGGCAACTAATTAAAAAACAAACACCGTCTCAAACATGAAAGGTTTCCCGGGACGATGCAGGGGAATAAAATACCACCAAATTACAAAACATTGGACGTTTTTTTTCTCTCTCACTGACCCCCTGACGTTTTCTCTAAGTCACCGCTGAGGGATTTCCGAGCAGCGCGGTGTGGAAAGCAGGTCTAGCCGAGATACGAGGGAGTGTGAAAGGAGAAGAGAAAGTTGGGGTATACAGTGGTGTGTATGGAGCGAGGGCTAGAGAGTGCTGCTGTGTTTGCACAGCGATTAGTGCTTTAGAATAAGCAGCATGGCTCCTAGTGGGAGAGAACTCGGGCCTCTTTCACTTCTTCAATTCATCACCCTGAAAAGATTAAATACTCATGCTGGGCAGACAAGCAAAAGCAGTCTGGACGGAGAGAAAGTTTTTACACACACAAAAATTTTTTTTATCCACACACACACACACACACACACACGCAACACACGCACACACACACACACACACACACTAACTTTGCATCTTGTCTCACACTTGCTGCCTCCAACGTTTTCCTCCAAACCAAAAAGAATTACTTACAGAGTACAAGAGAATGTGTTCATCTCAAGCTCTGAAGATGTTTTGACCTATTGAGACTTCTAAGATTTCCTGAGCGGAGTGAGAAAAGGTATTCTCTCTAATAACAGTCTTTAGCTAGCTCCCTACATTTCACACCCCTCTATTAGGACCGGCCCCTCCTCACCACTTTCATCACATTGTTGTGCCGCACTCTCCAAGCTCATCTTTTGTGGGGCTTTTCTTAACCTGTAGAAATCAGGGCTCCGGGAAAATTACTAGGTCTGTGCAAGGCTAGAAACTGACCCAAAAGCTCTCCTCCAAATCCTGACTTACCCACACCTGCTCGTGACAGCACAGGTAGAGGGGCTGAACGAGATAAAGGAGGGAAGAGGGAAGGAAAAAGGGAGGAGAGGAAAAGCGGAAGTAAACTGATCTGTCTTGTGAGCGGGCGAGTACTCCTTTTCACACACAGCTGCCGTCCGATAGTGTTCACTTCCCAGGCCCCTTAATGGCGGGCACAGTAAAACTGCCAGCGGCTGCGCCAAGGATTAAACCTAAAACAAAAACTCACTGCCAGGAGACTTTACACCTCGAACTCAACTTATTATTATCTGTAACATGAGAGTGAATTCTCTCGAAACGGCACTCAGGCCAGACGCACCAACTCTGCCAACTAATTTACAGCAAAAAAAAAAAAACAGTAAGTGTTTACATGCAAAAGCATTACGCTTTCAAATCTACACTAAATAGTCACCTGTTTATTGTAATTGTTAACCTTTACTGATCACCTGTTTTATTGTTATTTTTAATGTTATTGTCAGTGTGAGATAAATCACCCAAATGCAGAGTATATATTTAGCCTTATCACTAGAAATAATAAAGGGAAAATAGATACTAAACTAAAGATTTGTTTTCACACACCTGTAAACATACTCACACACAAATCTCTCTTTTCTTTGACAGGTATCTATTTTAATGCACTGCACACAGTTGAGTTGAGTCAGGGAGATGTTTAATTAGTCAGCACGGTGCAAAGGGAGAAAAGGGGGGGCTATGGGGGAGATGATTGGCCTCTGAAAAAGCAAACGGTGGAAAATGAGGAGTTCATATTACTGTCGTTTCATTATCTCAGACCAGTGAATGCACACGTCCTGATCAACCACTTTAACAGATGCCTCATGGAGCGGTCCAGGAGAAAAACAAACAAACAAAACAAAAAACAAAAAAAAACAGTGATCAGCTAATATTTAAGCATAGAGGCTTGGTCAGTACAAATGCAGATATACACCTCAAGCATATCAAAGCAGGGCAAAGATGCTGGTCAACAATAAAGTTCTATTGTTATTAACACAACCGTCAAACAAGATTGAAAAACCCGTCCTGAGGAATTGCTTTTCCCTTCATCTGCCCTTACAGCTCTGTGAATGCAGAATCGTGCCTCATGTATAACTGAGGCGCTGGAGGAGCAATGAATTTTGATGCATGTCTTTGTGTAAGCGAGAGTGGGGTTATTGTGATTAGCTGGACGTTAAGGGGATTTGGGAAGAAGCCTGCCTGCTGATGGGTGGCCTGATAGGAGAGCCTTACTGCTGATCCCCAGGGCTGAACTCAAGGGCCCTCAGTGTTTTCATTAAGGGCGGATTGGGAGCATCTCTGCCTCTTCAGAAACACTTCATCAAATGTAGTGTTTTACTTAGTGATTAGCTTCGCCAGCCTTTGAGAGCATGACAAGGACACCCACACGCACAATATATCCGTTTAATGAGCAATCGGAGGAGGACGTGGTCTCTTATCGGGGGGGGGGGGATGTCTGAGGTGAAAGTTATTACTAGTTGTCGAGGGAAAGCAAAATACTAGAGAGGAATGAGAGAGAAGAAATTTAAGGATGGAAGACTGACAGGCAAGGAGAGAAGCAAAAAAAAAAAAAAAGGATAGATGAAAAGAGATAAATGGTGAAATGGAAAATTATATAAAGGGTCAGAACACTATTATTTTTCCCCTGTCGGGTTTATTTTCATTGACACTATGTACAGTTTCCTGAAAGAAAGCAGCGACCATATTGAGGGCACTGCAGGAGTTCAGCTGGGTAGTGGGCAAAGCGCCAGTCTAGCCTCCCCCTTGTGCACTGAAACCCCCCTAACATCTTGCTGCTTCCTCCCTGTCTAATAAAACTGTAATCCACACAAGCTGTCAGTTGATACAAGCCTCCTTTTGAGACCGCGGCCAGAGAAGCAGCTCTGAGCCGCTATAAATAAAGCTTCATCTGTTCAAAAGGGAAACAGGCAAGTTTTAATGGGGAATTATAGCGACGAGAGGGAACTGCTGTCAATCAAACCATCAACGATGGTTTATACACCTTAAAAGGTTAAAAACTCCATATGTGTGAGGTGTAGGGATTTGAAAAGATTTTATATTTTTTCACTAAAGTTTGTGAAACACAGCAAGTGAGTCAGTCTCCCATCATGGCTTGACAGGTTTTCTTCGTGCCACATTACTAGAACATTTCTTTTTCAGCTAAATACTGTTACAGAAAAGACTGAGATGCAGCACTGAAATGAAAACTGAATATTCAGTCATTCAGTAGAAATATAAAGTAAAGGTTTTTTGCTGCATCACAACCACTCTGTTATCCATGATTACTTTTTATACAGCATCTCACAAAAGTGAGTACACCCCTCACATTTTTGTAAATATTTGATTATATCTTTTAATGTGACAACACTGAAGAAATGACACTTTGCTACAATGTAAAGTAGTGAGTGTACAGCTTGTGTAACAGTGTAAATTTGCTGTCCCCTCAAAATAACTCAACACACAGCCATTAATATCTAAACCGCTGACAACAAAAGTGAGTACACTCCTAAGTGAAAATGTCCAAATTGTGCCCAAAGTGACAATATTTTGTGTGGCCACCATTATTTTCCAGCACTGCCTTAACCCTCTTGGGCATGGAGTTCACCAGAGCTTCACAGGTTGCCACTGGAGTGGCAGATTGCCACTGGAGTTGCCTCTTCCACTCCTCCATGACGAAATCACGGAGCTGGTGGATGTTAGAGACCTTGTGCTCCTCCACCTTCCATTTGAGGATGACCCAGAGATGCTCAATAGGGTTTAGTCCATCACCTTCACCCTCAGCTTCTTTAGCAAGGCAGTGGTCATATTGGAAGTGTGTTTGGGGTTGTTATCATGCTGGAATACTGCCCTGCGTCCAGTCTCCGAAGGGAGGGGATCATGCTCTGCTTCAGTATGTCACAGTACATGTTGGCATTCATGGTTCCCTCAATGAACTGTAGCTCCCCAGTGCCGGTAGCACTCATGCAGCCCCAGACCATGACACTCCCACCACCATGCTTGACTGTAGGCAAGACACACTTGTCTTTGTACTCCTCACCTGCTTGCAGCCAAACACGCTTGACACCATCTGAACAAATGAGGTTATTTTGAACTCATCAGACCACAGGACATGGCTCCAGTAATCCATGTCCTTAGTCTGCTTGTCTTCAGCAAACTGTTTGCGGGCTTTCTTGTGCATCATTTTTAGAAGAGGCTTCCTTCTGCGACGACAGCCATGCAGACCAATTTGATGTACTGTGTGGCGTATGGTCTGAGCACTGACAGACTGACCCCCCCACCTCTGCAGCAATGCTGGCAGCACTCATACGTCCATTTCCCAAAGACAACCTCTGGATATGACGCTTAGCACGTGCACTCAACTTCTTTGGTCGACCATGGCGAGGCCTGTTCTGAGAGGAACCTGTCCTGTTGAACCGCTGTATGGTCTTGGCCACCGTGCTGCAGCTCAGCGTCAGGGTCTTGGCGATCTTCTTATAGCCTAGGCCATCTTTATGTAGAGCAACAATTATTCTTTTCAGATCCTCAGAGAGTTCTTTGCCATGAGGTGCCATGTTGAACTTCCAGTGACCAGTACGAGGGAGTGTGAGAGCGATGACACCAAATTTAACACACCTGCTCCCCATTCACACATGAGACCTTGTAACACTAACCAGTTACATGACACAGGGGAGGTAAAATGGCTAATTATGCCCAATTTGGACATTTTCACTTGGGGTGTACTCACTTTTGTTGCCAGTGGTTTAGACATTAATGGCTGTGTGTTGAGTTATGTTGAGGAGACAGCAAATTTACACTGTTACACAAGCTGTACACTCACTACTTTACATTGTAGCAAATTGTAATTTCTTCAATGTTCTCACATGAAAATATATATTTAAATATTTACAAAAATGTGAGGGGTGTACTCATGTTTGTGAGATACTGTATATTCCCATTTAGTTAAGTTAAACACCATTTCAGACTGAATGCTCACTCTTACTCAGTTTCTCAGCTCTCTCATGCCCTCAAGCCATCATGATGTACTCACATCTCTGGCTTTGCCGTAAAAGGCCTCCTGAGATGCTGCCTCCAAGGAACCAATGAAGAAAACTGGATGGCATTCTCCATATCTAACACACACAAAACACACACACACACACACACAGGAGAGACCCATGAGCTTTTAGGCTAAAAATGGTTAGTAAATGTAACATTCAACAATAACAAGACAAACAAAAATGTGAAAAAATGTGTGAAATTCATGAGATTATTCATTTGAGACATTTTTGTCAAAAGCCATTTGTATATAATAATTCTAAATACACAAAGTAATCCAATAATGTTCTTGCTTTAAATAATATGAATTGCTGCTCAATCAAGGGCAGCAGAATTGTTATGTACGAGATGGTAGTAGTTTTTTTGTGCAGTGAAGGATATGGAATAATTAAAAAAAAAAAAAGAGTAGATTAAATAAATAAGTAAATAACAAACAACAGAAGTCAATATAATCTAAAGATACATACTTAAATTTGAATATATAGCTAGAGATAATATAATATATCCAAATTCATAACCATTTTGCTATAATTTGTTTGATCAAATGTAATTGCATATATATGCAAATGTACATCAAATTTCAAAAATTTGTACTAGACAAATATGAATCAGTACATAAGTATTTAACAGTGCAATTGCATCTAAATAATGTAGCATATGTCATGTATTTAAGATAATTTCCAAACAACCTACAGTAAAACTGCTATATGCCAACTTCTCCTGCTGACTCACCTTGATGAGAACTCGGAGGTAAAGTGCAATAAAGCATCGCTCTCATTTTCACTGTTCTCTGGCACTGAGAAACAGAAAAGGGACAATTCATCTTACACTGAGATACATTAAGTTACCAGCACTGATGTTACTCAAAAAGAGGATCTGGGAATTAGAATTTACTCATTGGCGACTTTCGACAACTTGAGCTTCCCATGCCAAAGATTTCAGACTCGTCCACTCCAAATTCAGGAGCGTCCTCAAAGTCGTCTCCTTCACTGTCGCTGACCATGTGGACATCTGTGCACTGTAACATAAACAGTCATCTACTTATTGACAGCATTATATCCATTTCTATTTGCTGCTGTATCATGTATGTTCTAATCTATTTTTAAACCATTCGAAAAAAAAGAAGCTTTACTTGTATTCCATTGACATCCAATGGCCAAAGTGGGGGAAATATAATATATATATATATATATATATATATATATATATATTCCACAAGCTTTAGAGACTCTTGGGGACTGTAGTGTGAACATTGCAACTCAACTGTGACTACATCATGTGTGTTATGTCACCCATACCTGCAGTAAACACACTTGTGTTTCCACTATCAAAATTGTGAGGCAGTCTTGCTCTACCCTATACTAAAACAGGACAAGCTGTGTTCAGGTCTAAATAATTGTGGAAGGCCCCTTGTCACAGACAAATTTAGATGTTCTAATAACCTTTTTAAAAAAGGAGCACATCTGGTAATGAACACAGTGTGGTAAAAGTGCAAACAAATACACAGCTGGTAGGGGCAATACCTGTGTTTTCCTGAAGGAATATTTTGGAACGGGTGTTCCAAAAAAATTCCAAAAATAAAACTAGATGGATAATATTTAACTTGCTTCATAAAGGAGTGACTGGAGTCAACAGTATCTGCTCGTAGTCTTTCCTTGTTTACTAATTTCAAACTTTAAATATCAAGTAACTTACAATACCAACATTACAGCTACAAAGTAATACATTCAACTGTATTCATGATGAAAACTAATGGGACTTGAGTCCATGTGCATTTCTGCTCCAGCATACTATTAAATAGGACAGTAAAGCAATCATTATAACATATTTAAGAGAGACAAGAAAGAACGTTTTAACGTTTTTAAAAATGCGGTATTTTACCACAAATGGACATCTGAAGTCATTAGTTTAAAATTTATTTTAAAATATCTTATCTTAAAAGAATGCTATCTCAAGTTATGAAATCCTAAAAGGACCAATTGTCCTAACTGTTACCTAGCAACCAGAGACGCAATCAATGCTGTTAGATCGAACACCACAAATTTAAGTCATGTGAAACTTATCCCCACTTAATATAAAGCAAAGTACAAAGAACACAATACTCCTAGAAACCAAATCTGGCAATTAGCATGTCGTCATCAAGACACAAATGCTGACAGATTTACAAGCATTTCAGGTATCAAGTGGCTATTTTTAGGTCTTGTCATATAAACAAATTTAAAGCCATTATGCTAGATGCTGCTACTATGCATGCCAATATAATCTCCTGCTTACAGTACAAATGAAAAATTAAACTGCTATTATCATTAGTCAAAAGTTAGGACAGTTTCTAAAAGATTGTGACCAGTAAAGATAAGAAAAGACTTTAAAAACTTATGTTATGAGCCGATTCTGTAAATGGCTACTGTCCTAAAGTACAAAACATATTTACAAAATCTTTTTCAGTTAATAAATATTATTTTATTCTCAATGTTATAACTATTATTTTTCTTTATAAAACATATACTCTTAATTATCAGTTTGTAAGTATGTCTAGTTTATATATATATATATATATACATATATATATATATATATATATATATATACATACATATATATATATATATATATATATATATACATATATATATATATACATACATATATATATACATATATATATAAAAATACATACATATATATATATAAAAATACATACATATATATATAAAAATACATACATATATATATATATATATATATATATATATATATATATATATATATATATATATATATATATATATATATATATATATATATATATATATATGGTAGATGCATATACCACATATGTATATAAATGGAAGCTAACCTATACCGTCTATTAGTGGAAATGGACCACAGCTAAACAGATATTATATGGTGGTCAATTCTCAGCACAGCAGTGACACTGATATTGTCGTCGCTGTTGCAATGGTCGGACTATATTAGGTGCAACAGTGTAAACGCCTCATTATCACTGCTGGGTTGCCAGTCCACTGACTAAAAATATCTAGCCAGGCAGTTCTATGGTCAGAAACTGAGCACTGATGAAGGGATAAAGCACAGACCAAACAAATGCACCACAAGAAGTGTAAAATTTCAAAAATGATGCTGCACCTAATACATTCGCACCAGCACCACTCACATTATCAGCCACTACCAAGTCGGTGTTATTGCTGTGCTGAGAGTGGTTCATCACCTGGTCAGCATTGATGGAGGAGAGTAGAGAAAGGACAACAAATTGTGCATATAAACAGATGGACTACAGTCTGTAATTGTAAAGTGAACTATCCTGAGTAGCATGAGATTATGAGTGCCAATTTTTCATGATTGTCTCTATCAGAAATATAACAATCCAAAACATATGTCCAAATCCACACAAAAAATTATTCCATGCCCACAGAAGAGTTAGACATGACCATCCCAGTCTCTTGACCTAAACCCCATTAAAAACCTGTAGGATGAGCTGAAAAGAAGAGTCCACCTGAGAGATTCTGCATTGTGGTATGCTGCTATGCTGGTGGGGGAGGTTACACAAAATATTAAATGCAGTGGTGGCAATAATTGTGACATGCCATTTGTTTTTTTAATTACCAAGCATGTCAATAACTCTGGTGCTAACAATGTAGTATATTGTGCACCTGATCAAATGAACAGATATAAACTAGGGCTACTAAAAACCAGGCAACTGTACATGTAAAAGAAACCATAAATTAAATTTTTTTTTTTTTTTAAATTAAAACCAAAATTAAATCACAGAGGTGTTGCTGAGTGAGTGTTTTTGCATTGCACCTCCTCAGATGGTTCCAGAGTAGTGGCTGGGGAGGATCTCCTGCACACACTCAGCCGATGACATGGGTTGCTGATCCCAGAGGAGGCCAACGTCATCTACACACAAACACATCATAGTCATTAGCTACACAGTAACACCAAGATGAATAAGCAATCGAAACTCAAGCACAAGCCTCGGGCTTAGAGACTGAACACACTGGGGGTAACCAATCAATGTTAGATGACAACAAACTGACAACAGGTGGCCAGGGTCATGTAACCAAAATCATACCCTTTAAGTGAATGTTACTTAGGTACTTGTTTACAGGATTGGTTCTGATAGAATTATTTGAATTAGAAACTTTCACTTCATCTTTGTTCTCCATGGAGGTGAACAGGAATTCTCTCTGATGATTTAAAGCACAATATATCCATCAGCCGGTCTGCCTACAGCTAGAAGATTGAGGGGTGGGGTGGAAGTCTGGTTGTCGTATTAACTCCCATATGCAGTGGAAATGTCAGCAGGCCTGCACACTACAGGGACTCATTAAGACCTGTCTGCCCTTCACACCTCCCCAACACTGCGAAACAGAACGCTCCATCCGCTCAGTGCACATCAGCTTTATCAACACTTACCTGCCATTATGGTTTATCGGCTTTAGTGACACTCACCTGCTCGTTGTCAGAACTCACGTCAGCTTTCTCAACACTTACGTGTCTCTGTATTGTAACTGCAGAGCAAGCATAATTAATTTTATTGATTGCGAGATCAGCTCTGCCATCAAGCTCTCATTTAATGACCTACCTGTACAGCAAATGTTCATAAACCTGCATAAAAGAGTAAAAACTCTCCCCAATTCATGCTTGTACGTTTAACTAGTTAAAAGCTAGCTCATAGCCTGACCGATTCCCATAGGGAGAGGTCAGATCCAATGGTGCAAATGAGAAAAGAATGGACGGACAGCAGACAGCATGGGGTCGTAATCAGTCCTTTTGTAAAGCGCTTGAACTAACATGGGCCAGCTGGGTACTGCAGAATCGGGAAGTAATTACAGCAACAGCAAATTAACTGCTGGGTTTGAACTGGAAATATATGAAATCTACATTGTGATTTTCTTCTGTGATGGCCAAAAAGTCAAACACAGTATACAAGAGCTCTATAGAATATTTTGTTGCTGTTGTTCTACGAAGAACAATTGTAAAATTGTAAAAGAAACTGAATTTGATATTCAGAGGAAATGTTTCAAGTTTCCTACCTTTCAAGAGTGATAAGTTCACTGTACAGAGAGGACCTGGACAGTGCAACGGTCTGAGTTGGTAAAGTACATTTCAGCACAAGGGGAACAAACACTGAGATCTTTTTTACCCAGGACTGTCATTGTGAATAATCCCGGGAATAAACGCTAAATAGTTATTATACTTGAGTAAAAACAGTTACTGGAGTGTGTTGCTGTGGCGATATTAAATTGAACCGAAATTTGCAGAGCTCCAAATGGATGTCTGCTCGATAATTACTCCTATTCCTAAACAATCAAAATCACAAGAACACTTGCTCAGGCTTCTCAACAGCAGGCTTTGTGTTCTACCTTCATAAGAGTTTAAATCAAGTTTCATCACTTCTCTACACAACAGGGATTGAAAGAAAGGGCAAAAAGAGCTGGGTATATTGGAGACAGAACATATGAAGTAGCATCATGCCCATACTTAGTGGTCCTTTCTTCATCTCGAGATGCTGTGAGACAAGCATTGCTGGCTTGTTGTGTACTCGGGAGTCGCAGGCTACAGAAAAAGGTCACCCTTCAACCCCTTCTCCTGAACCCCCACTCCAGTAGCACACAATGAACTCTCCTCCCTTTGGATTCTCTTAATTACCACTTGCATCAAAAGCTCATGCACTGGGGTGCATGCAGAAGAAGATTTCTTTCCCTCTCTCTCCAAACAAACCTTGCAAACCACCTAATTCTTTTACTTTTCCATTCTCCTCTTTCAGTCTCTCTATCTGGTAGTAAGGATGAGATAATTGCTGTGGACAGCTGCACTTGTCTGATCTTGAGCCCCACTAACACCTCACCCGTGTTCTTTCAAAGGAAGGCCACAACAGACTGTGGACAGCGAAAAGAGAGAGAGAGAGAGAGAGAGAGAGAGAGAGAGAGAGAGAGACATGAAATAGGAAGAAAAGAAAGAAAGGAAGAAAAAAGAAAGAAAGGGTGATGTCCCACCCAAAAAACCTGTTGGGGCCTTTCGGTTTGCCAGTTGTGGAAGTGGTTGTCTTTGATTTATCTGTGGACTAGTCAATCTACATTATGCCATTCATCACAATGGGGAGCTTTATCACTCCTGAACTCTCAATCATTCAGCCCAAGAGAAGCCAATAAACACTGCCTATTAGGCAACCAGAACTGTAATATGGGCTGAAAGGCAAAGCTGCTGTAGGAGATCAGAAAACTTCAGCATGAAGCTTGGCCTCAGACACCAGCACAACATGCAAAAGGACATGTAAAGCCTGTTCAAAGTCACATGGCGCAGGCCAAAAAAGAAGTGGCTGGTATGGTGGTGAGAACGTGTATGAAGAAGTGTCTATCACCCTGCAGACAGCAATCTCGACTCAGGGCTCTGGGCAGCTTAGCGCTGAGCCCTGTCGCTAAGGCAACCAACAGGCCCAATAAGCTTCCTACTCGAGTCCACAAGGTGAAGATCCCATAAGAGGAGAGTGGCACATAACCCCTCTGAGAGCAGCCGCAGTAATACATTAGCAAACACCATGAAACACTGGATAAATGTCAGCAATTATGGAGGAAAGTACTCTAATAAGGATGTACCAGAGGATGTCAATCATTTTCTCAGGTGTTTCATAAGACTGTCGGTCAGAGACGAGCTGCAGTGGGAGCTCAGACAGAGACATAACCTCGGATCACATGACACTTCGACTTGAAAATGAAAGCTAACAGTCTGTTAAAAAGTGTTCATCATTGGTAGTCCTCCAGAAAATGTATTTTTTAATTTAAACAGCTTAACCCACAAATCTGTTTTTTTGTTGTTGTTTGAAATCACTCATTTGGGAATATTTTGTCTTAAGAACAACAATAATCAATATGACTCAAGGTTCAATAATGCTGGATCGAAAAGTAAACACATGATGTACTGTGTATTTCTTGGCTCTGACAGAGCAGCAGCAACAAATTATCTTTCTATATGAACATACTGGACAGTTGAAGCAATGCCACAGGTAACAGGGCACTGCCAACAAAAATATCTGCAATATCATTCTCCTACTCCATATGTGAAATAAGCATCTGCTGTTACATTTCAAACAATCCAAGAATACATGTTTAATGCCAATAAGCTAATGGACTGGATTCCTTGAAGAAGATGATGACACCCATCTCTATTTGTCCTTCCAGCCTGACGATCCATCCGTCTCTGCACGCATCTCTGCTTGCCTGTCGGACATCTCGGTCTGGATGAAGGAACACCATCTTAAGCTTAACCTGGCAAAATCTGAGCTTCTCGTCATCCCAGCCTGTCCCTCAATCAACCAGAACCTCACTGTACAGCTCAGCTCACTCAGACTCATGCCAACCCCAGGAACCTTGGGGTGATTCTTGATGACAGCATGACTTTTACAGACCATATCTCAGCAACTGCAAGGTCCTGTAGGTTCATCCTGTACAACATCAAGAAAATCCGACCCTACATCACCGAACAGGCTACACAGATACTAGTCAAGTTATCTCTAAACTGGACTACTGCAACTCACTGCTTTTAGGCCCCCTAGCCAGCTCCATCAAACCCCTTCAGATGATTCAGGATGCTGCAGCGCGCCTCGTCTTCAACCAGCCCAAGACAACCCATGTCACACCACTCTTCATCTCCCTCCACTGGCTTCCTGTAGCTCCCCGCATCAAGTTCAAGGCCTTGATGCTCACCTACAAGACCTTGTCAGGAACAGCACCCTACCTCAACTCTCTCCTGAAGGCCTACGTTCCCTCTCGCAACCTGCGATCGATTAGCGACCGCCGTTTAGTAGTTCCCACTCAGCGTCGCGCAAGGTCCCTTTCCAGAACAGTCACGCCAACTGTTCCTCAGTGGTAGAATGAACTTCCAACGTCAATCCGGACCGCAGAATCTCTCACCATCTTCAAAAAACAGCTAAAGACCCACCTCTTCCGTGAACACCTAACCAACTCATATAAAATTATTATAATTTTTTTTTTTATGTAAAAAAAAAAAATTGCACTTACACCTCTACTCTGTGCACTTCGCTTCCTCTGGAACTCAATTAAAGGATCTTGTATGGCATCACTACTTGTATTGTTCTCTACTTGACATATCGCTTTGCTTATTTGTAAGTCGCTTTAGATAAAAGTATCTGCCAAGTGAATAAATGTGAATGTAAGAGGAAATGGTCCATATCATATATAACCATCTGCGATGGATTTCTTCTTTTTTTTGTCATCTTTACAATCTATTTTTTGAATGCATCTTTTCATTATTTCTATTTTTCTAAGTATCAACTGTGGCTCAAAATTAATCATGTAAGTGAATAAACAGAACAAATGAGTTCAATCAAGCCGCCTTCTAGCAAATAAATATTTGCTGAGAAGATAAACAGATACTAAATGGTTGGAGTGTGAGTTCTCTTACTCCCAGCAAAACTTATTAGAAAACATTGACTGAATTCTAACTATGTTTAACTAGATACAAAAATAATTACAAAATAAAATAACTAGAAAATAACTGTTTAACTACATAAAATATTAATAATAAAATAAGGAAATCATTTGATGACTAAATTTAAGGAGGGAAAACTAATTTTTCAATAAATTTTTTCCATCCAATTTATCTACCATATCAGTGAAAATAAAGTAAATAATAAAGCTAGAAAACAATTAAAGCAAGCAGCCATTGATTCTAAGCCATGGCTGTGCTGTGTATTGGTACAAATCCTGGGAGATGAGACTGGGTTAATGAGATATGCACTGAAACAGCCTGTACACCACACAGGAGCTTTTCACTTTAATACACGGTCGGTTATTTCATACATGAGCCTTGGCCATTATTAAGGGACAATGTTTTTAATATCTTCTCCCAGTCAGCGTGGTGCAAGGTGAACCAGAGATGTGGCCAAGCACGAGCCAGCCACACATAACCACTTACCAAACAGAGCCAGCATTAACGGTTTAATGTGGCCTAAATAGTATTCATGAGTGGCAGGCCTCTTCACTCAAGCCAAGCTTGTGGCTTCAGGCCTTGACTGAGCGCACTTCAGCCCCTGAAGAGGCCAGGTTGAAGTGGGCAGCTTCTGTGGTAAAAGGGTGTATACTAAATGACCTCATTTTCTGCTGTGCCTTTTGCTACTAGATGACCACTTCACACACTTTAACAATACATACAAAAAATAAATAAATTATACAGGTAAAAATTAATGTTAGCCAGAAGAAAGGACATGTAAAAATAACAAACCATCTATTCATTCAAATTATTTGAACGCAAACAAAACAAAGTTCAGAATGAAACCTCAATAGCTTCACTTAGCAGGGTGTGTTTGGTTTCGCTACACTGTTTTTAAAAGTTCATACAAAATATATAGATGTCGAGTTTAGGGTTGTTGGAAGAAGCAGACCTCAAACAAACTATTCAGGGGGGAAAACACACAGTGCATTTAATTCTAAACTAAAGTCTAAAAAGTTAATGAAATATGTTTTGCAATATGGGTAGAAATTCAGCAAATATTTATTTTACTGTTACACATTATGGGCGTTCTCTGAACTTAACTGGTTAAGTGCATAATGCCAGTTGGCACAATTAATGAGGAAAATGTTCCCATGGTGCTATATGACCGATTGTCCTGGTTTCTCCAAATGTAGTGTTAAGGCGTCTTCTGATCAGTGGGATTGTGTGAAATTGAAAGGCAGGGAGCAGTGCCCGGGGTGGGAAAGGTCAGTGACACTCTACTACATGAGCTTAAATGTCCACAAGCAGAGGACAACAAGAGGGGAGAAGATCTGTGACATCTTAATTAGTCTCCTACTGGAAGATGCCCAGAGCAAAACAGATAGTTAAAAATACCAGACAAAGTAAATTGAATTTATTTTTGAATTTTTTTTTTCATTAGTACGCAAATGAAAATGGATTCAAACAATGCTAATTATGCTCACAGAGTTGACATGTATTACTCATAGGATTAGAAGAAAGAAAAGAAGAAGAAAAAGTCTTACCGAGTCATCTAAGGCTGAAGCAGGCCAGCCATCCCACTGCTGATGTCGTACTGGGATGTTTGTCAAATCAGAGACATTCCTCTTAACCTGAGAACATCGAGCACAACCAAATCATGTGAAATTGGGTTAACCAACATATTTATCCTGGATTGCGTACATTTCTAGGCAAAGTACTTAAGCAGCAAAAAGTAGGTCGCACCTCACAGGGAAGCATGTTTTTTTTTTTAAGTGAGGGCTGAAATGTAAGACCAGCATTCCGTGGATACCTTGCTAAATGCCTGACGCCAACAGCCCAATCTAAAATGGACAGTATTGCTCTTTGGTGTGTATCTGCACTTAATAACATTGCGTGCTTTTAAAGAGTTCGCGTCTGCTCTTGCCCCAAATGCCACTGTTGGTTTAAAACCCAATGCCAGTCTGATGAGCAGCAGGCAAAGGTGATCAAAGTGTGTGTCGCTTGGATCTGGACTAGTGAAGATTTGACTGCATTCCTCCAGAGAACAGACTGTAGAAGCAGAGTAAACTGGCCATTGTGCTGGAAATCCCATGTTGCAAAAGACCAAATCCCAACGCAGGCACACGGAGTGGACACTGAACCTTAGCCAGGACACATACTTGTGTCAATGGAGGCAGAAAACTATGGTCACATCATGGTTGAAAAAACAAAGTATATGAATCGAAATCTGGGGTGCAGCTGCCTGGAAAATGTTTTAGTGGTGCATTAAAGCAATATCTCAAAGCAAACAGAGATTTAAAAATGTATATATAGGCTTCTCTGGAAAGTGAAGGTGGACTGCCTTTTTATGCTAATTCATCATGTAAAGTGCATATACCCAAAGGCATGAGTCATGAGTGCTTTGGTCAGGTACATACACAAGTAATTCTAAAATTGAGTGCAGCATCTCAAGTTAATGCCTGACCCACTACAGACACTTAAACAACCAGAAGACCACACACTGGGCTGTGAGCAATGCTTTATGAAGTGAGCAGAGGTCAGCCAGGTTGGCCAGTGTTATTACAGAGTGTAATATCTGTGTTTGACCAGAGGGCTACAGGGATTTGGCTGCCCAGGCCTGACCGGCAGGCAGCAGTGAACACCCGCGCTCAGCTGTAATGAAGCGTTTGGGGTCAGAGGGCATCTCAGCCCAGGAGAAAGAAGAAACTAATGCCAAAGCTGAGGTCCTGGCTGAGAAGAGTTTAGCCGTTCAAGAACACAAATCCTCTATGGGGCTCTGCCATTTTACTGCTCACTTCCCTAGACCTCTCGTTATGAGCACTAGCCCACTGTCAATATTGCCTCTACTTCCTCTAGCACAGGCTGTCCCTATCATGATAAAGACCCAAATAAAAGCTGGTTATTAGTGTTTGATTTAGGGTTTTAACATGCAGGTGTATCAGATTACAGAAACACACTGAAAAAGCTAAATATCAAAATATGTTCATGTGTGGAAGAGATTTGATGGCATATTGGCTCACAGAGGAATTTTCCAAAGGCTGTGTGAATTAAAATTAAACTGTAAGTGAAGGCCATTTGCCCACTCCTGCTGGTATATTCACAAGCAACAATCTCATTAGCTATTTCACCTCTTTTACTAGACAGGAGCATTCGATATAAAAATAAATAAATAAAATAAAAAAAAACACACATTACAAAACTAAATGGGAAAATCTCTTTCCATGTCTCAATCTATATATACAAGGAAAGATAAACAAACAAACCTACAATATTTATTTACCACTGTTTCTTAAAATTAAAGAGGTATCTGAATGAGATATTCTAAGCAGCTGACATTTGTATCATGTCCTAAAGCATTTTCTGCAGGTCACAATGAGGTTTGATTAAAGCATAGAAGAAAAGAGCCAGACCTATTCAAATCTAGTTGCACTGACATTTCATTTTAAATGTCAAAATAGACTCTTCAACAGTGGGGGGTAAAGGGGGGTGTCAGGTAACCACCACGTATTGGGGGAAAAAATTAAAAATGAAAAAGGCTGACATTATCTCATAAATACTGTGTGATCTCCTAGATAAAAAGACATTTCAGCTGGCATCAAGAAATTCTTCCCGCTGAATGCAACACCAGGGCTTTGTGTTGTACATGTTCTCACCCTTAATAGCACCATTTTTAAAAATCCAGAAAATATTCTGCACCGTAGCAGATAATTAAATATACACTGGGTATTCAATCAAGAAATTTTGAAACTCTTTTTTCAGCTGTGTATAAATGTTCACTGATTGTGTATGAAAATACATACATTTAAATGCAAAAGCCTATTGTCTTTTACTGCCCCCTAACTGACAGAACCAAAACTACATTATTTCATATCTTATTGGGCATTAATGGTTTCTTTGCATTTCTTTATTTCAATGAAGCTCTGTGTGTGTGTGTGTGTGTGTGTGTGTGTGTGTGTGTGTGTGTGTGTGTGTGTGTGTGTGTGTGTGTGTCCCGCACGTGCCCCCAAAAAAATTCATACTCAAATGTCATATCCATATATAGGGATATATAATCTAAAACCTGAGGAGATAAAGCATGTTATCATTGCTTTCTACTAGGAACATACAGCATACATTATAGGAAGTCCAATAATACAAACAACAAATCTAAAATAACAAAAAAAAACAAAAAACTCAAATATCTAAACTAGTGAACATTTTCCACTCATAGGCAAGTAAGTGGATCCATTAAAACACACACACACACACACACACACACACACACACACAATTAATGATCCAATCTCTCTAAATGCCAAGTACTGGTAATCCCTGGCTGGAGAGGAATCAAAGAGAAGAAAAGGTTGCCGTTAAACAGTCACAAGCTCTTCACCACCAGATGCCTTTTATTCACACTCTTTTACTCTCCATCTTTCTTTTCTTCCTCTCGGCTTGTCTCTCCAGCTGCGGGAGGGGAAAAAAACAGCAGTGACGAAGAAATCCCTGGGACAGCTCGTCTGGTCACGGACTGTGAAGCCCGATCGGCCGGCCCTATTCTCGCCACCACTTTTCTGGCAAACATTTGCTCTGAGGCTTAGCTCGGGCCGACACTTAGGGTTTGGGAATGCCAATCAGAAGGAGAGAGAGAGAGGGGCCCGGGGACGAATGGAGGCAGGGAAAGGATGCGTTCCCTGGGAGCCACAAGGCAAAGCAAGAGCCTTTGGCAAAGACAAACAACAAGACACTCTGAGACTCTCTCTCCTGCTATTGATATGCACAAGTAGAAAAGCATCGGCTGGTCTTCAGCAAAAAAAACAAAAGACCAACAGAGAGAGAAAAGATGGCTCACGGGAGCCTCCATATGTAGCTGTGTGGTGGTGAATAGACATGAGGGCAAAGCTAGGGATTCAGAGAGCTCTGTGTTGCTGTTTTGTTGCTTTTTCACACAGGTCTTTATGGATAGTGACTGTATATATATAAAAAAAATCTCCTTCTCAAGAGTAACTTTTTAACAATCAACAAAATGTTTAAGCAGAACATCATGACACCCCTTGCTGAGCTTTTCTCTCTTTTTTTAACATTTATTTTCCCAGATTGTGTGTTGTTCTTTTTTTATTAAAATAAAAAAAATTCTCGTTAACATCGAGAGTGGAACATAATGTTCCCTAAAGACTAAATCCAGGCAACCACTATCAAAACATCACAAGTCAGTATACACTTTCCGAAGGTGAACACACAATTCATGGTTGTAGTCACATGCCGAAAGGCATTACTATCACAAGTATGTTCTGTACACATGTGTTCTCTCCCATCCCCACACCCCCCAATCATTATCCTTCTTTCAAGGGGTTTCAAGCTGGACAGCCTGAAGACTATTGCACAAGGCTGGAGCAGCCCATTTGATTCGGCTTTGTCCAGCAAGGCCAGGTCCTCCTTTCGCGGCAGGCTGCCCTCCACAGTTGTTGTAATCCAGGCAGCAACACTTAAGGTTCACAGTGGGTGCTCATCAAAACCATCTGCTGGGGGAAGGGGAGCGCTTGCCGCTCACACTTTAATCTCTTCAATTAGCACCATTACAAACCTGTCAAATTGTCTGATTACTGTAATGGTGACCAGCACCATCAAGGCGGGCAAGAGATGCTACGGGTACATAGAGTTTGTTTTAAATCTTATAATGGGACGAACAAACACAGCAAGTGAGGGCGAGAGATTTTGAATATGTATTGACCCAGTGTAATCAGTAGTCTTTAGCTTGATTGTTTCATACTTCATACAAATAAGAAGTCATTTAATTTAAACTATTACAGTATTAAACAACAAGATATCTTAGATGGATTTAGACAATGCTGCCTAAATCGGTTTTCATTTCAGTTAACTTCTTTAAGAATTCTCTACATGTTCGTAAAAGGAAATCTAAAATTTCTTAATGCCCAAATGGATTTTGTGACAAAAACATCCACCATATTATCAATATCCTCTTGCCAATTCAACATAAAAACAAACCCAAAACCTGTCTCAAATGAAGTTTAAGAAAACAAATGAACAGCACATATTGTGTGTTTCTTTCTGGCGGCAGTGTGTAGGCCCAACGTGACTCCCCCTGCACAGGAGGGGGCTAAAGCAGGCCGGTCAATCTGTGGGGAGCTTGTTACACTTGACGTAGAGCGTGCTACCTGCTGTGAATAATTAATGGAGGCACTAGCTAAGCGCGGCATGCAGGTTACTGGGGCAGGCTGGGGAGAATTTTAGGGAGCCGAGGGTGGGGTTGTGTATTTGGAATAGAGGCAGTCAGGTTTTGTGCTCCTCACACACCGACTTTAAATACTTCACCGCAGTCTGTTAAATGAAGACTATGAAAGACTGTTGTCCATACAGATCCAATGTGAGAGGGAAGGGAGTTGATTAGCCATTGGGAATGGGGGTTTTATGGTGCGAATCCACCTCCTCCTCTAAGTAGCAGCTCTGGCAATAGCAGCCACAGTGATGAGTGAAAGACAAACACAGAACTGGAGTGCTCCAACGTATTGATGAATATTTCATCTGCTTCCAAATCCACTGTTTAATTTCACATCGAGAAATTAAGCATCTCTCTTGCAGCCCTACTCCACAAACACATTCCCACCAAATGTCTCCCCTATAGGCCAATTTGTCCTGTGATCAAACAGCTTTGGGCCATTTAGACAGATCGGGGCTGTGTGGACAGACTAGAGAGGAAAAGCTGACCAGGAGAGAATCTGCTCAGTCTTACCCACATGGCAGGCAGGCATACTGTTCAGAACTGCCAAGCCAAACTAGACTCGTGTAGGGTTTTATTAGATGGGGAGAGTTCCCACTCAACGTTTGGAACAAATTTGTTATTATTGTTAAAAACAAATGATTTAAGACTGATTTGTCTGTGTGCAAATGTATTATACATTAAGTGACAGCAAGTTGAGAGGCATATTTAAACACAAAAGAAAGATCCAGTGTGAAACAGATGTAGAGATCAGAGAGGTGTGTGTTGTTCTCTCACCTCCTGTATGGTTCTGCTGCCAGGGAAATTGAGGCTGTACTCTCTCTGCGCTTCCCGGTGGCTGATGATCAGCAGGTAGTTTTGATTTAATGACTCCTGCTGGACGCTGCACAGCAGAGGGGAACAACAAGAGAGAAAAAAAAAAGTGAAAGTGAGTTAGAGTCAAGCAGAGGGACGAGTCAGGGCTCGCATACTACATCTCCCTGCCGTGAGGAGAGCTTCCCTCCATTTCCCAAGAGCCTGTGTGCTCAGACACGCCCCAGGTACCCTGCAGCTCATGCAACCTCGTCGCCACAACCATGGATACCTGCTGCCTGTCAGACTCAGCTCAGCAGGGGGATAAAGAGCTAGGGGGCAATGCTATGCCCCCAACACACCTCCATCATCAGGGCCATCTGGAGCACCGCACCATTATATTGATCCAAGTTAAGAGGCCTAAACACCTCACAAAGTGCCAGAGGGCCAGAAAGTGAGTCATAGATTCATGAGGGACAGTTCTGCTCCAACAGAGGTGGCAGGAGAGCACTTGGCTAATCACAAATGGTGGAGGTCAAGTAGCATTTGGAGCAAACGCCCTGCTTGTGCGCATGAATATGAATCAACATCTTAGAGACGTGGTGGCCAGCTAATCATGGTTCAAACGCAAGCAGCAAACAAGAGGAAAGTCAGGAATTAATGTGTGGCACACACATTAATTATGCAACCACTGCCTTAATCTGAGGAGCTTTGGACACGCTTATGTTAACAGAGGCTCACATTTACTGTAATGACAGCATATTTACATTGACTAAAACTGTGGAATCAATATGTAAATGTAATGTTTGTTGTAGCTAGCAGGGAAGATTGGAAATTGGCACATTCGGAGGAGCAAATGCATATGTGATGATCCACAGGCTGTGGAGTAAGAGCCAAGCCAGAGCTTTTTCAGACAAAGCCTAAAAACATAATACCTGGCTGGAGGATCAGAATTTGGTATCTAATTATGAAGTGTAAAGGGTTTAATGGCTGATAAACCCTAAAATCATAACTACACAAAATAAAAGAAAGAATTTGGAACTTCAGCAAAAATAATAATAATAATAATAATAATAATAATAATAATAATAATAATTTTATTATAGTACTATTTCATTATTGTGAATATAATCATAAGCACCAGACTTATTACACACAAATTAATTAATTAAATTTAAAATTCTAACAACTAATTTAGTAATCCAACAGATGTCTATGCTTAAAACATTCCTCTAGTGAAGTTTTGATTTTGTATATATTTAATCTAAAGTTGAAGTTTTGATTTTGTATATATTTAATCTAAAGTTGAAGTTTTGATTTTGTATATATTTAATCTAAAGTTGAAGTTTTGATTTTGTATATATTTAATCTAAAGTTGAAGTTTTGATTTTGTATATATTTAATCTAAAGTTAAAGTGTATAAAACATTCAAAACCTACATTTAGTACTGCTTTTCAATGTTAACCATTTTCGGGAGAAAGTAAACTAGCTCAAAGTGAGCAGTAGAATTTACCCACATGTATTTCTGCTGTCATCTATTTCTAATTTTAAAAGTAATTCAGTTTCATATCTGTGTACTTATAACATGTTCAGCTTTTAGATCTTGTCTAAGCCCGCTTAACTAGATGATGCCAGTTTCCATTTTTCAGAAGCCTGACCAACATAGCAACAATAGAGGCTTTGCCTAAACAGTCATGGCCAATATCCTAATTACATTCCAACATTACACAAATTACAAAGTGGAAATGTTCTAATTCAATATGCATCCGTGTTCGAAATTAAAATCATCTTGTGGACTGTAATTACTGTAAAATTCGAAAGAAAGAAAAAATATCTAGTGCCTGTTATTCCTCTAGCGAGCAAAATAAACCACTACACACAGGACCATAAACCCGGCCACTATCCAGATGTGTTAATGTCTCATTTTTCATCAGCAAGCTAAAAGTTTGATGCTGTAACCGCGTCTCTCAGGAGGAAAAAAAAAACAATTTAAGTGTTTCACAGAAATGAGGGCGAATTTGTACTTACAATTTTTAAGTTTCTAATTTAATATTTCAATATTATGGGATATTTTGAGTAGACTCAGGACATATAATACAAATATATTACATATTATATTAAATATGAAACCAATTATGTCCATTTCAGTTTCAGGCTGTAACAAAATGTGGAAAAACAAGTGTGTAAAGCCAAGAACAAGAATCTGAGGCTACATTGGGCACAGGCTCTGGACAGTTGAAAACTGGAAAAAGATCAGACAATGTTTTTCTAATGTTTTTAAAATGGTCCAGTTTCGGTGAACTTGTGCCCAATGTAGCCTCAGATTCCTGCTCTTCATGATCTTCCTCTTCTATGTTGAAGCCGTTCTGCATCAAGGTTTGATGTCTTGTACATTCTGAGATGATTTTCTGCTCACCACAGCGGTAAAGAGTGGTTATATGAGTTACCATTGCCTTCCTGTTAGCTCGAACCAGTCTGGCCATTCAACGCCGAACTCTCTCATTTTTTTGTGGTGGTAATGAATTGCAGTATCGCAGTCTGTTTTTCAAGTAACATAGGAGTCATGAATTTAAATTACAGGTGTAATAATATAACAAAACAAGAGATACCTGACAGTCTGTTAGAACAATTTTCCATGGCCATGGTATAATTATTATAGACAACAATATGTTAAGTTCTCTTCTCCCAAAAGCTCAAGATGCAGGTTAATCTGTTCAAGCTTAACAAAGTTCAGCCCTCAGAGCTCCCATCAGCACCTGGTCCTGAAAACCCCCACCACCACACGACGTACTCTTAGCTCCTCACAGACCACGCTGGAAATAAAAATGTCACTGGCTGTTATAGACAGAAAACAAGCCTCTGTGTAAATGAGAAGTCTTAACAGATTTTATTTACAGATTAAAAGTGGAACCACCATCAGTGCATAGCCACCATCAGTGCATGAAGTCAATTCCCACACAGGAATTGACTTCATAAAGTCCATGACTCTCATTTCGCTTTTTCACAAAACAGAGTCAGACTCTGGTAACAGTTATGTAAAGATACAAACATATATTATACCTTATTTCATATCAAGCTACCTCCTAAATGTATTATATTGCTTCTGTTGTAATAAAAACAAGTCCACATACTAACTGTTTTTAAACAGTTTATTTTTGTGCCAGACCACCAGATTGCTCAGACCTCCCATTCTCAGCAGAGATCAGAGGTTAAAAATTGAGAAATACCAAATTTTCAATGGCCCATTTGTATTGGAAAAATCTGGAGTTCAAATTAAAATAACCTTAGACACACACATCATCTGGAGGCAACAGAAATAGATGATTTGCTTTAAATTATTCAGCAGGCTCGATTATTCATGCTGAAGATTAACGCTTTGGATAATGCTCCATTTTTTGATATGGGAAAGGGAGGTGCATGTTGGCATGGGCGGGTGTGTTCATTATGCTTGGCTCTTCACTGGATTTCTGTAACTACCTTGGACAGAGTCTCTCCTGAAAGTCTCACAGCCGGTGCTTTATTTGCATTCAAACAGAGGAGAGAAATGAGCAGGCTCAGAGATGCACGGATATGTTTGATTAATCTGTTTGGTGACGGCGGACTGAGATGTGCTTTTCGGTAATTGCCTACAGTGGCTTTTATTTGTTAAGTAATGTCCCATTTTCACAGCCTGCACCCAATTATAACAGCGAGATGCTGCTCGTGATGATGAACTCTAAACAAGCTGAAAGAGTAACGGCTAATTTGCATGCCGTTACTGTGGATGCGACTGTGGGTGCTTAATGCTGCGCGTGCCGGAATTTCGTATTAGCAAACATATTCAAACTCATAGACACTTTTTAAGGACGTGACTTTTCGAGGGTCTACAAGGTATTATTCGAAACACTGCCAGGTAGCGAAGAAAGGCAATCGACAACCAGGTTTTGGGTTTAAGCTCCAGCTGCGCCATCTGCTGCCCATGGCCAGACACCCAGGAAGAGGAGGAAGGACTGATCTGTGTGCACATAAATCTTTATGACAGACAGTGCTACTATCCATGTTGCAGTATTGACTTTTCGTAGTATTCATCGAGCGTTTTATGACACTAGACATTATGACACTAGACAGTAGTTCAAAGGTATGCTAGGGCATTAGATAAGAAGGAAGAAAAAGAAATATATACAAATAAATTAAAAAACTCAATATTTACATTCAGCTTGTGCTGACAAAACAGATTTCACTTAATTACCCTGTAGGAGCTAGCAGCTTAGTAATCACCCTTTCCAAATTATAAGTAGCTACCACATGATAAAAAGGTAGAAATACTTTTGGTATGAAATTGATTGTTATATTTGTGAAAGATGGCCCAAACCGCAACCTAGATCTAATTTTTATGGCATTTACACACACAAAAATGTGATAGGCAAGAAGGTTATTGAATAATTCTTAATGAATATTTTTAAATAAATGTAAAAAAATAATAATCATAATAATAATAATAATCTACCACTAGTACATAAATATTACTTTTGCAAACCCTAGACCTAAGACTTGCACCATCTTTGGCTCAACTTTATATTACGTAGGAATTATTGTACTCCCTATGGAGGGTATAACAGGATGGTGTACAACATTTATAGTCCACTACACAACTAACAGAAGGCCATATAGAAAAGAGCAAACTGTAATTTGGGAGAAACTTTTTTTGAGTAAAACTACTCCCTGTTTAATCTGTACATTTATTCAAAATGTTTAAGTAAATTAACACTAACACATTTACACAAAAGTTCGGACTGCGGTGGTCATCTTCTAGAAAACAAATTGCTACCAAACTGTTCTATATCAAGTCCTCCTCAATTCATCCTCATTGATGCTCCTTGTAATGATTATTGCAGCTGTCTCTACAGCACTAATCAATCTGGAGACTTACACTAACAATAGTGTGTTCGGTTGTTGCAGTGCCATTATTAAGCAGGTACAATCACAGCAATAAATATAAGATAAAAGATTAACGCTGCAGCCGCAGAAGCGTCACAGCCCAGCACATCACAACACCCAGGACTCATCACAGACACTCACTCGGTCATAACCAGTTAGTGCCCACAGCTGCAGGTGCTGGTCCAGTGCAGAAGCATGGGCAAAGCTCTTTCACAGCTCCAGAGGAACATCTCGCAGTCTCTCTATCTGGGTGTGACAGTTATTTATAAGGGCAGCTAACAGCTTGCCTGCTCACTCGGCTGGAGGTCCTCTCCTCACTGCACCCCAAGGCAACACGTGTACTGGTAACAACAGGGCCACTTACACATCCAACGCCTATGTGCATGCGTGCACACACACACACACACACACACACACACACACACACACACACACACACACACACTCTCCATATATCCGAGATCTCACCCTAACTCCACAAAAATAGGGTGTAGGAAATAATGAAGACCTACAACTTCCCAAATGTTGGAACAAGTAAGCATTAAAACCTTAAACTAATAACATTTAACAGTACCGTACTAACACTGAATATATTTTATTTTAACAGGCCATAGTTATGGAAAATTATTATACTTTTTTACCCTTAAACTGTATTCTGTCTACGACAGAATAATAATTTAGGAATTACAATTTGTGATTTTTTTTTTCCTGGGTAGTAAGTGTTATTTCCAAATGGCTATTACTCCCCCAATTCCCCTATATGAAAATGGCTATTACCCCCCAATTCCCTATACAAAATAACTATTACCTCCCCACTTCCCTTTACAAAATGGCTATTACTCCCCCAATTCCCCTATACAAAAATGCCTATTACTCCCCCAATTCCCCTATACAAAAATGCCTATACTCCCCAATTCCTAAAAATGGTATTAACTCCTTCCTATACAAAATGCCTATTACACCCGCCCTTACAAAATGGTATTACCTCTCCTAAATCTTCAAATCCATACAAACCCTTCTATCATTCCAACCCTATCACAAAATGTATACATCCCCCAATTCCCCTATACAAAATCTATTACTCCCCAAATTCCATACAATTTCTAAATTCCTATATACCTATACAAAAGGCTATTACTCCCCAATTCCCTATACAATCTATTACCCCCCAATCCCCTATACAAATGCTATTACTCCCCAATTCCCCTATACAAAATGCCTATTACTCCAATCCTCCCTATACAAAATCATTCCCAATTCATACAAAAGCTAACCCCCCAAATTCCTATACAAAAATGGCTATTACCTCCCCCAATTCCCCTATACAAAAATGGCTATTACTCCCCAATTCCCTATACAAAAGGCCTATTACTCCCCCCAAATTCCCCTATACAAAAATGGCTATTACTCCTCAATTCCCCTATACAAAATGGCTATTACCCTCCCCAATTCCCCTTTACAAAATGGCTATTACTCCCCCCAATTCCCTAAACAAAATGGCTATTACCCCCCCAATTCCCCTATACAAAAATGGCTATTACTCCCCCAATTCCCCTATACAAAAATGGCTATTACTCCCCCAATTCCCCTATACAAAAATGGCTATTACTCCCCCAATTCCCCTATACAAAAATGCCTATTACTCCCCCAATTCCCCTATACAAAAATGGCTATTACTCCCCCCCAAATTCCCCTATACAAAAATGGCTATTACTCCCTCAATTCCCCTATACAAAAATGCCTATTACTCCCCCCAATTCCCCTTTACAAAGATGTCTATTACCCCCCTCCCATTCCCCTTTATGAAAATGTCTATTAATCCCCCCCATTTCCCCTATACGAAAATGGGTATTACTCCCCTCAAACGTTAGGATTTTATAAATGTACCTATTTTCATTAAGAAAACAGGTGAATACATACAGTTTTTCTGTGATTGCACAAAATTGTCTTTCACAGTGATGTTTGTTGGTAAATGAGAGCTTTCATCTGTACTCATATTCGACGCATGCGAATCGAAGCGGCCTTTGACTGAATGAGTGTTGTGATGACGTCACATGATGCGTCTTGGCCCAGATCTGCAGAAAATCCACGGTAACTTTTTTTTTGTTGTTGTTTGCTTGATTTTCTGCGATCACAAAACTGTTAAATCCTGGAGGGACTGGAATATGCTTCTTTTCATTCACATAATGTGAGGGGAAAAAACAGGTACATTTATCAAGAACAATATAACGAGAACATGACAGGAGACTTGCAATATAAAATAATTGTAAAATTCCAAAAAAAAAAAAAACAGTCTTCTACTAATACCATTTTAAGGATAACACATAACTAATATTCCATGCAATAACTACTTTTCTAGTATATAATGCCAACTTTACTTTCCAAATTCTGGTGAGTTGAAGTTGGTCACTATTCAAACACAATCCCATGTGTAAATCTAAATGTCTAAATGTCCAGATTTAACAGGCAACTAACAACCAGCCAGTAATGAAGACTACACTTATGGTACAGCAGCACAAAATTCTGATCCTGATGGTTCAAGCTACAACATCATCAGAATCTAATCAAATGTTTAACACCTGACAAACAAGGGAGAATATGTGAATGTGACTCTCTGACATGTTTTTGAACACGGCATGATTATCAAAACATTACGATTAGAGCGCATTATTAACTTTTCCTCTCGTATCTGTTCACACGTCGGAGTACAGTGTCCACACAAGTCGACAGAGACGCCAGTTTACACATAGCCACATGTCGCTACATCGACCACCGTCTCCCGCTGGGACTAACAGCAGCTCTAATCAACACAGATAATTAAACAGACACACGCATACACAAAACACACACACACAAAACTGATGTCCTTCTCACACCATTGCTCATGCTCCTTTAAGTGGCTGGAGGGTTAATGACCCTACTTGCTATTTTCAGCTTGCAAAATATTGTGTTTAATGACCACGAACAAGTTTCCAACAAATAATAACTGTGATAAATAATATTAAGATTTTCAAATCTGTAAACATAAAGCAATCCTTGGATTCTTTAGGCCATATGCACCTGTGATTTATCAGAAACCAGAGACTGACCTTAGTATAGAATAATAAGCGAAGATCCGCTTCAGCTGACAGATATGCATGATAGATCGTTGGTTTACTTCTAAACAGAATAAATTATTAAGAACTGAATATGGTACATCAGTCAAATTTGAAATTTGGATAAATATTTACTAAGGGTTGTGTATTTGATGTACAGTAAATATATAAAACATTTAAGTATGAGTGTGTGTATATATGATTTATATATATATATGAGAGAGAGAGAGAAAAAAAAAAGAGAGTATATACACCACAGTGCTGCTGAATTCTTGATTCTGATTGGGCAGAAGCTATTGATTCGTTTTCTAAAACAGCAGCTCGGACAATAGTGTCGACTGTAAGTCAAATCACAGGTTTACCTTATATAGGCTCTTTCTAATATGTCACTGTTTCTATAGTAACAGCTACAGTGGTGCTTGAAAGTTTGTGAACCCTTTAGAATGTGCAATATCTCTGCATAAATATGACTTAAAACAATATCAGGTTTCTGATACTGAATATCAGAAGTCCTAAAAGTAGAAAAAATGTCCAGATTTAACAAACTAACCAATAACCACCAATAAAGTCTACAGCAAGACAAAATTCTGATCCTGATAGTTCAATGTTACAACAGTAACTCATAGACCTTTTATGTAATCTAAACCTAATGACAAACTGATTTTTAAAAAACGTGCTGCTATATAATATAGAACAACGTATAAACACTGATAACGTGGAGCTTTCTGTAAAAATAAATAAAAATTGTATTTATTTATTTATTTTTAGAATTTATAGATGAGGCTCCAGCATTAGCACATCACTCAAAGGTAAAGCTGTTCATTTACGTTTCCACCACAGGAAAGTCTTCAGGAGAGAGGATGGCATGTTGCGTCTCGTTAACAAGCTACCTTTTAAGTCTCCAAGTCATAACAGGAACTTGTTTTGCAGTCGCTCCACATGTTTTAAATGTAACTATATGTAAATAGATGCTCCACAAATTAAATGTAACCAACAGTTAAAAAGTATGATGTGTCTTCCTTAATAAATGTTTAAAAAGTTGCAATCATTTGCAAATATTATTTTGACATGATGAGATAGAAATAAAATAATCCACTTTGCATTACACCATCCTGGTGGTGTTTATTTTCTTTTTTTAACAGCAGCATGCCCTCTCATGTTTTATTCCTATTATCCCTCAATTTCCCAATGATTCCATTGTTTTCTTTATTTTTATATACATTTCATTTATATAACATTAAAGTTTTATAAAGTTACATTGCTACCATCTGTAATAAAATATTTTGTAGATTTTTGGTTTACACACATATATATATATATATATATATATATATATAACAACAAGTACATATTATTATAAATATACTTATAAATAATTAAAGCACATGAAAAAAATAAAACCTATTGTGATTTTCAACAGTCCTACATGAGGAAGACTTTTGTCAGATTCTTTTTATTTTATTTAGGAATGAAGGCCACATTTAAATTTGATTTGTTTTTATCACATTTAGCAAAAGTAATATTCCCCACAAGGAGACGCTATTAACACACGAGTACTTTTGCATGTGTGCATTACTGTAATGAAGAAACCTGATATGAACCAGCAGGATATTATGAATGTATGCTTGTTTACATTCTAATATACAATTAAACCATGCCAATATTAAAACTAACGCCATATGTCAGTTAGGTCATAGAGATATTACAGTGTATATACAATGAGCACCAGTAATCTGAGACCACACTGAAAATCTGGGATTTGTTTTTTCCAGTTAAAACTGTTTCTTTGACAATTCTAAATCAAAAAAGGAAGTTCACTTAATTTTAAGTAGTAACCTTGAAATTGTGCAACATCTTGTATACTGAATAGTCTAGATTTTACACAATTTCGAGGTCACTATTTAAATTTAAGCAATTTTGTGATACTGAACATGTTAACTCGTTTGTAGAAAAGGTCAGAGTTTCCATGAGTCTTACCTCCTCCATTCAAACAGTGTTCAGACGACATGCAGATGGATTTGATTTAACATGGATCATCAGGTTTTACACAAACTTGGGAAGCCTATGCCAGCTTGAGTGCACACTGTCATTAACGCAAACAGTGGATGTACTAATAAAAATTCATGTAAATATTCCTATGTAGGAAGACTTTTGGGACGCCCTGTATATGTATATATGATAACAGAGTTGCTTTGCATTAATGATTCTGTGTCCTTGTTTTGATAAGGGTCAGAAATTCCAAGAAATATCTACATAGCTGACAGTTGTGACAGAGCAATTTTCCTTTGGCTTTTGTCCCAGACAGTTAAACACAAACGTGACTCAGAATAACTGCTGGTTCTGTTCCACGTCCTATTGCAGAATGAATCACAGAAGTATTAAATGATGCAACACTGACCGTCTCTTGCATGAACATGGACAGAGATTGTGCACTATGTGTCAGTACAGTGTGAACTATGTGACTGATGATTACTACAAAAAAAAAAAAAAAAAGTTTCCAGCACAATCAATTTCTCTCTTCTCTTACTGGACCAACATGATTTCAGCTCATGTGTGCTACACTTCATTAAATACAATAAAACAGGATTAGGGGATAAGAAGATAAGTTATTGCTTATAAGTGTTCCTTTAAACTGAGCATGCAGTGCCATCTAGTGTTACATAAGTTGCCATTCAACATCCTTCGAATATAAAAGCACACTAGTAACTTGAGGGGCTTCTAATGAACTAATGATTTCACAGGACAAGATAAGCAGCGTGAATGGAGTCAACAGCTTAATCATGAATGACTAGTTTATGGCAAAAAACTAAAGAATGCCATTTTGAACTGGTTTCACAGCAGCGCTTTCTGTTATCACTTTTCTTTAACATCCACTGAAATACTTTGCTGGGCCTGCCAAATGATGAACCCTAAACTAGATCAAAAAAATAAATAAATAAAATGAAATAATCATGGGATTAAAACATTTGTTAGTCAAACTGGAAAAAGGAGGGCTGTTTCTCCAAAAACTACGGGATGATCATAGTAAAGCTATAAGACACTCGGCAAGCATTGTGTAATCTGTCTATGAATTGTATTGATGCAGAATATCCCATTTCATTCACTGTGCTCTATAGATTTGTCATTCACTTTTAAAAGACTTTTCTGTTCAAACTGAACTTCAACAATAGATTTGTTCCCATTTTGCATTAATAAGGAGCCTGTTGTTATAGCAAAGACCTAAGGAGAATTGATGTTTCCTGTTTGTTTTAAGACATGATGTTTAACAGCTTTAGGTATCAACACCCTCTCTACAAATCCAGATGATTTATGTAAATAGATATGGTGCTGCAAGAGAGTGGGTCACCAATCCACTGGCAAATCTTTCTGGAAAGACATGACAGCATTTTAATTTTATTTTTTTAACACTGTGTATATCTACACAAAGTCTTAATGAATGTAGGGTCCAAAAGATAAATCTAAACAAGAAATATCATGATCTGGAAAAGTGGACTATAGGTTTTGGTGTAAATTTTTGTTATGGCAAGTAGAATTAGTAAAAAGGTTAACATTATTGCCTAAACTAACAATATACTTTTACTTCACCCCATTTCTTCAAGTGAGATTTTATCAAACAAAAACAATGTTTGTAACATACTCTGCTGTGACATACAGGAAAATGCACTGAAGGGTACAAAATATACTGCATATTATTCAAGAATATTGTTTTATTTTATTTATTTATATTTTTTTTTTACACAAACCTTAGATTCATTGTGATTCAACAATCATAACTTTCCATATAAATAATTGTAGTCAAAACAACAGTTATTCTCAATTATTTTCTAATTGTATTAATATATGCAATTATTAAATGTAACATAAATACTTTATATAGTCTTAAAGTAAATTTTTTAAAACTGGAGTTGTAGATGAGCGGATGCAGTACAATAATAATGTAGCTACATTAGAAAAGTCCATTATTTTCTCACATAAATAATCTGTTTAAAGGAGTTATCGTCCAGTACGCCATATGTTTATTACAGCAAAATTTTTCATATTAAAGTTATGTTATTAACTTACTTTAATGTTTAGGCAGATAAATGGGTGATTATGTGCAGTATTATACTACGACAACGTGTATAATACTTTTTTTTTTTAATTCATAAATCACACTAATCCTACATCAAGTACGCAACACAGTTTTTCTAAAGCTAATGCCACATGCTGTAATGTCAGGAACATTAAAGACTTGCTCCTCATTTTGCCCCTCCTTGGGACAGCAGAAGAGCTGTAGTTTGGAATCCTAGTAGTATCTCTTAACAATTCCCACTATTTCACTTGTGGCTGTGACATAACTACGATAAATACCCAGTCACGCATGTACATACCTGCTCTGGCTGCTGCTGGCAGAGGGAGCGATGTCTGGGGTCAATACATACAGGCTGTTGTTCTTGGGCAGGTGTAAACTCCTCAGTACCGTCTAAAAGGGCAAAAGGTAAACCTAAACTCACTTAAAACATACACGAGAGTAACCACAGTAAAACTGAAACAGTGCTATAAGAGTGGGACGGTAAAGATTCTTAGGCATTAACTAGATCAGTATTAAAATAAGGCTTTAGCTCAGCTGAGTCAGTGGTTTTAATCTTCACCTGAAAAACAGGTTCGATATGTTTATAACGGGTTGTGACAACAACTTTATTTTATGTTAAAGAAACTCACGCTGTCAGAGACATCTGCACCCTTCCAGCCTTTTAACTGCATTTTTGACACAGGAATCTGAAGCTCCGTCTCCAAAAACGTTTTGATATCTCCTAGGAAAAAGGAAAGACGTGTTAAGTTCAACTCAACCTCACAATGAATTACACAGCGCAACCAGAAGGGGGCAGAATCAACCTTCACATATGAGTTTAATACAACAGAACTGAGTATGGGGAATAGCTGACTCCAGTTCTAGATATCCAAAGTACTACAGATGCAACAGAATTACCAATCACAATGTAACAGTTATAATACAGTTATTTTTCAAGTTCTACACAGTTCAACTTTTTTTTAGAATCAATATGTGCTCTACAACTGTGCAAAATATTTACTTCATGATTAAATACTGGGTTGACTTTTTTGGTTTCAACTTCTGTCATTGACATATCTTTCTATTGTCATGTTTTTCTATTTCAACGGTTTACTACGTTACCACAATGCGTTTCGTCTGCCAGCTGTATCTGTGGGAATTGTGCAGCGTTCGAGTTCACAACTTAAAATTCCCAACCTCCAATCAGGAAAAGCCAAAGAAAACGTCCCCTCAACTTTAAATACCTACTTATCAAATTGTAGCAGGCATTTCGGTGGCATTTGGTAGGCATTGACTAGGAGCTCCTTCCCAGTTTTTAAATGGACTGATGTCAAATCAACATATCTGAAGTAAACATAGTAAGGATCTGTTGTAATAGATTTGATTGGATTATGTGTCTTAAACTGACATCTTATTGAACAGTTGTGATATTTTATATATTGTCAATAACTGTACCTTAACATGTTATAGGGGGAGATTCCATGGTGGGAACCACAAGTGCGTGGGAAGGAACTTAAAAAGACTGCTCAGTCGGTTGCAACTTGATTTTATACCAGTGTATCATTCTACATTAACATTGTTTGCAATGTTAAAATAAAAATCTGAAAGAAAAAAAAAAGTCAACAAAGTAGCATTTCTTGCTTTTAAATGAGTCATGCTATATATGCAAATATCTGTTAGAACAAGCAGTATACAAACATATTAGCTTGTTACATCTAAAACACTGTCTATACAGTTTGCTCAGTGGTGGCTGGTGGTTGCTAAAATAATAGAAAAACTGCACCAAGATATTTAAAAGAACCTTTTTTCACTCCCTGACTTATCAATTAAAATCTTGGTCTGTCCTCTTGTTTAATTTTCAGTCTCTCCTAAGTAAGAGCATTAAAAATATTTTTCTAAACTCATAACATTAGCAGTGTTTGCCATTTCATGCCAAAAAGCAGCTAAAAGGAGGTGACAGCAAGCTAGCTAGACTCATTAACAAGAAACTTCAGAAATGAATGCAAATAAACAAACAAAACTTCATATTTACAGCTCATTTACAATCTTTTTATGTATATGGATAAGTATATGTTTAAATATGAGATGTTCAGTCATTCTTGATTTACTGATGAGGTGGTTACGAGGGCCTTCCCCTTTGACAGAACGCCCCGTCCACACTCCCATTCACTCCCAGTGCAACCGTGAGTCCTGGAGGGACTCAAAATGACACGTTAAAAGCCTGATGTCCAATTAGTGTTAATCTTTCATCCCATTAAAAGACTGTACACGAACACAACAAATACCAAGTGTATTTAGTGGTATTTCAGGGGCTTCGAAGGAGATTTGCACACAGTTAAATGAGCGAACATGAATAGCAAGAATGAATGAATAGCAAGCAAACAATTTTGATGGACAGTGTTACATAAAATCAAAGCTATCTAAATATGCACCTGCATTCAATTTTTTTCCTTTTAAATAGACTCAATTAATGCATTTGACTAAAACGACCTGAAATAGCAGTTCAGCAGGCACTATCGCAGCTCTCTGACTCAAGTCAGTAACAGAATGACTGAACCTGGCTGAGGCTGCTCCAATTCAGAGAAATACAAACACACACAGAATGCATCACTAAGAACACGTGCATCTATGCCCTTGATTAAAAAAAAAAAAAGCCGCATTAGCTAAATATCATGGTGCATCATATCACTCCTCTGAGAGAATTGCAAATGTGAAACCCGAATGAAAACTTTAGGTTTGCATGATAAAGAAGACATCAAGAATGAATCCATAAGAATTGGATTTAAATATGTGTGGTCACCACCATGCTTAAAATCCAGGCAGGGAAACGTTAACACTGCAAGATTAGGACCTTTTTTTGTCTCAACAGACCAAAAATTACGCATCAGCTTGCATGATAAGTAGGTTAAGCATTAGATAATACTAAATAACAGCCAATCCCACACCAGCCTCTCTTTTTACTTCTTAACTAGCATCATGATGAGCATTACCATTATTCAATTACCAGTAATCAAGAATATAATCCACAGATTAGTCGGTTACTGAAATAAACAATCTGTATATATTTCAAAGGGGGAAATCACATACTAGAATAATTAGGACCCTAGAGTTGAGACTACTCAGAAAAACCACACTGTATTTATGTGATTTCTGAGAAGCGAAATTCATTGTAACTGCAGGAAGCTCTTAAAAGAAACCTGAAAGTATTTTAGCATGTGTGGGCAACAAAACAAAACATGGGCTACAATATAATATTGTGAAATTAGAAATAAGAGAGGAAACGAATTTTCACAGAAGTTATAAAATAATTCCCACAATAAAGAAAATCAGTCATATCAAAATGTGCAAGATGCTGTTAAATTCATATTTGGAATAAAGATCAGTACAAATAGAGATACAGATGTGAAAAATAAAGATTTTCTGTTATATTGTGTTATATACAGTGCCTTGCGAAAGTATTCGGCCCCCTTGAACTTTTCAACCTTTTGCCACATTTCAGGCTTCAAACATAAAGATATAAAATTTAAATTTTTTGTGAAGAATCACCAACAAGTGGGACACAATTGTGAAGTAGAACGAAATCTATTGGATATTTTAAACTTTTTTAGCAAATAAAAAACTGAAAAGTGGTGCGTGCAAATTTATTCGGCTCCATTACTTACAGTGCAGCAAACTCACTCCAGAAGTTCAGCGAGGATCTCTGAATGATCGAATGTTGTCCTAAATGACTGATGGTGATAAATAGAATCCACCTGTGTGTAATCAAGTCTCTGTATAAATGCACCTGCTCTGTGATAGTCTCAGGGTTCTGTTGAAAGTGCAGAGAGCATCATGAAGACCAAGGAACACACCAGGCAGGTCCGTAATACTGTTGTGGAGAAGTTTAAAGCCGGATTTGGATACAAAAAGATTTCCCAAGCTTTAAACATCCCAAGGAGCACTGTGCAAGCGATCATTTTGAAATGGAAGGAGTATCAGACCACTGCAAATCTAGCAAGACCTGGCCGTCCCTCTAAACTTTCAGCTCAGACAAGGAGAAGACTGATCAGAGATGCAGCCAAGAGGCCCACTCTGGATGAACTGCAGAGAACTACAGCTGAGGTGGGAGAGTCTGTCCATAGGACAACAATCAGTCGTACACTGCACAAATCTGGCCTTTATGGAAGAGTGGATATCCATAAAAAGTCTCGTCTAAAGTTTGCCACAAGCCACCTGGGAGACACACCAAACATGTGGAAGAAGGTGCTCTGGTCAGATGAAACCAAAATCGAACTTTGCCCACAATGCAAAACGATATGTTTGGCGTAAAAGCAACACAGCTCATCACCCTCAACACACCATCCCCACTGTCAAACATGGTGGTGGCAGCATCATGGTTTGGGCCTGCTTTTCTTCAGCAGGGACAGGGAAGATGGTTAAAATTGAGGGGAAGATGGATGCAGCCAAATACACGACCATTCTGGATGAAAATCTGTTGGAGTCTGCAAAAGACCTGAAACTGGGACGGAGATTTATCTTCCAACATGACAATGATCCCAAACATACAGCAAAATCTACAAAGGAATGGTTCACAAATAAACGTATCCAGGTGTTAGAATGGCCAAATCAAAGTCCAGACCTGAATCCAATCGAGAATCTGTGGAAAGAGCTGAAAACTGCTGTTCACAAACGCTCTCCATCCAACCTCACTGAGCTCGAGCTGTTTTGCAAGGAAGAATGGGCAAGAATTTCAGTCTCTCGATGTGCAAAACTGATAGAGACATACCCCAAGCGACTTGCAGCTGTAATCGCAGCAAATGGTGGCTCTACAAAGTATTAACGCAAGGGGGCCGAATAATTTTGCACGCCCCACTTTTCATTTTTTTATTAGTTAAAAAATTTTCAAAAATCCAATAGATTTCATTCCACTTCACAATTGTGTCCCACTTGTTGGTGATTCTTCACAAAAAAATTTTAATTTTATATCTTTATGTTTGAAGCCTGAAATGTCGGCAAGAGTTTTAAAAGTTCAAGGGGGCCGAATACTTTCACAAGGCACTGTACATACATACATACATACATACATACACACACAGTATCTCACAAAAGTGAGTACACCCCTCACATTTTTGTAAATATTTGATTATATCTTTTCATGTGACAACACTGAAGAAATTACACTTTGCTACAATGTAAAGTAGTGAGTGTACAACTTGTGTAACAGTGTAAATTTGCTGTCCTCTAAAAATAACTCAACACACAGCCATTAATGTCTAAACTGCTGGCAAAAAAAGTGAGTACACTCCTAAGTGAAAATGTCCAAATTGGGCCCAATTAGCCATTTTCCCTCTCCGGTGTCATGTAACTTGTTAGTGTTACAAGGTCTCAGGTGTGAATGGGGAGCAGGTGTGTTAAATTTGCTGTCATCGCTCTCACACTCCCTCATACTGGTCACTGGAAGTTCAACATGGCACCTCATGGCAAAGAACTCTCTGAGGATGAAAAAAATAATTGTTGCTCTACATAAAGATGGCCTAGGCTATAAGAAGATTGCCAAGACCCTGACGCTGAGCTGCAGCACGGTGACCAAGACCATACAGCGGTTTAACAAAACAGGTTCCTCTCAGAACAGGCCTCGCCATGGTCGACCAAAGAAGTTGAGTGCACGTCTGTCAGTGCTCAGACCATACGCCACACAGTACATCAAATTGGTCTGCATGGCTGTCGTCGCAGAAGGAAGCCTCTTCTAAAGATGATGCACAAGAAAGCCCGCAAACAGTTTGCTGAAGACAAGCAGACTAAGGACATGGATTACTGGAACCATGTCCTGTGGTCTGATGAGACAAAAATAACCTAATTTGTTCAGATGGTGTCAAGCGTGTGTGGTGGCAACCAGGTGAGGAGTACAAAGACAAGTGTGTCTTGCCTACAGTCAAGCATGGTGGTGGGAGTGTCATGGTCTGGGGCTGCATGAGTGCTACCGGCACTGGGGAGCTACAGTTCATTGAGGGAACCATGAATGCCAACATGTACTGTGACAGACTGAAGCAGAGCATGATCCCCTCCCTTGGGAGACTGGACGCAGAGCAGTATTCCAGTATGATAACCTTGCTAAAGAAGCTGAGGGTGAAGGTGATGGATTGGCCAAGCATGTCTCCAGACCTAAACCCTATTGAGCATCTGTGCAGCATCCTCAAACGGAAGGTGGAGAAGCACAAGGTCTCCAACATCCACCAGCTCCATGATGTCGTCACAGAGGAGTGGAAGAGGACTCCATTGGCAACCTGTGAAGCTCTGGTGAACTCCATGCCCAAGAGGGTTAAGGCAGTGCTGGAAAATAATGGTGGCCATCTAGTGTTACATAAGTTGCCATTCAACATCCTTCGAATATAAAAGCACACTAGTAACTTGAGGGGCTTCTACTGAACTAATGATTTCACAGGACAAGATAAGCAGCGTGAATGGAGTCAACAGCTTAATCATGAATGACTAGTTTATGGCAAAAAACTAAAGAACGCCATTTTGAACTGGTTTCACAGCAGCGCTTTCTGTCATCACTTTTCTTTAACATCCACTGAAATACTTTGCTGGGCCTGCCAAATGATGAACCCTAAACTAGATCCAAAAAAAAATAAAAAAATGAAATAATCATGGGATCAAAACATTTGTTAGTCAAACTGGAAAAAGGAGGGCTGTTTCTCCAAAAACCTGTTCAAACTGAACTTCATCAATAGATTGAAGTGGACTCCATTGGCAAACTGTGAAGCTCTGGTGAACTCCATGCCCAAGAGGGTTAAGTAAAAAACACCCACAGAATGTAACCCACCCACAGCAAAAAAATCACACACCCATTCAACCACTACGAACAATCAGCCTACAGTGCATGTTTTTCGACAGGGGGAGGAGACCAGAGTGCCCGGAGCAAACCCCTGAAGCATGGATAGAACATGTAAACTCCATGCATGTGGGGCGAAGGTGGGATTTGAGCAGAGGTGCGAGGCAAACATGCTAACCTCTAAGCCACTATGCATCAGTTTGTGTGTGTGTGTGTGCGTGCGCGTACATGTGCGTGTGCACATTCCCATACTCACCCACTATGCTAGTATCCTCTAATACCACATCTACTGAGCGTGTGCGGTACTCTACGCGGAAGTTGAGCATGCGTGGCTGCCGCTCTACAATTTGCCGGGAGGGCAGGACAGGGCAGAAAGCAGAGGAAGAAGACGACGGCGGTGAGGATGAGGACAACATGGCTGACGGTTCTGTTGCTGCTGACTGGCTGTCAGCTCCTAACGGGCTCGTCGGAGAGCCCTCACTGCTGAAATTGCTGCAGAGGACACAAGTCATACCTATTACTTCAACGAGGAAGACATATGTAAAAAGACACTTTTATTAATAAATAAATAAATAAATAAATAAATAAATAGAAATGTAAAAAACAGCCTATAAATCTCTTATATTCCCCTACTCTCACTGAGCACTGTATTAGGGACACCTGTACACCTGCTCATTCATGCAATTGTCCAATCGGTTAGTCACGCAGCTAAGTAGGGCAATTAATAAAGACTAGGGAAAAAATATATGTTTTAATGCATCGACTGTATTTTCCATTTCTAATACAAATATGTCCCTACATCTCTAAAATACAGCAAAAAAAAAAAAGATTCCTCTGGGTGTTCCCCTTATTTGGTTTGTCATTAGGCAGAAACGTCACGAACGGACAATCGGAAAGAGGGAAGAGGTATTTGAACAGTACAAGACAGGAGAAAACCACCCTGCCTCTGTCCCCAACTTCACAATGGCAGCAACGCAACTATCCAAACAGTATCCAAAGTCAATGTAAACAAGCTTTACTGGAGGGATAATATGTGCTGGGCTCAACAGAAGCTCAATTGTTTAACATAGAGGAAATCTCTTTCTCTGCTTTTTTTTATTATTCCTTTCTATTCACACTGCTTGTGTCTGGAGACACAAAACAGCTTTTTCTGCCTCTCTCTTGCTCTCTCGGTGGCTGATGGTAGAATTCCCCCAAGCCCCCATCCCCCTGTAGCAGTAAATAATGTCTTTTCTGTGGCAGCGGGTAGGACAAAAGCTCTTCTCTTCTCTTCTAGGGTCAGCACATATCGCACTGAGAAAAATAGCAGGGTGCCAGGAGCTGTGCACAAAGCATGGATTTATTCAACCTTATTATAATACCAAAGGTTAAAGACGTTAGGGTCCTGGGGCAGCCAGGGCACAAAAATATAAACCCACAACTGTGATTTCCACTACATTAATAACGGTCATTACATTTTTTGTAACGTACTCTTACAAACACAATAATTAATTAGGCAATATCTGAGTTGAGTCCAAGTGTAACTTTATCGATATCTTCCTATTTACAATCATTTCCTAACTGCTGGTGGCGGCAAAACACCCAGTGTTTATCAGAGGGAGGAAGCCCAATGTACTATCCCATTTCCCCCACACTTGGCCAAGCGCACAGCAGCATTTACACGCAATGGCCAGCTCGTGAACTTTAAACAACTGAGGCACATTCTGCGATTATATTACTACCATTTTACAATAGTTTTTTTTTTGTTACAACGAATAACAACGGAGGGAAATGCATTGCCACCTTATAATATTTTGATCAAAATGCTCACCTCTACACCAATCGGCCAATCATGTGGCAGCAGCACAATTCAGAATTCTTGATACAGCTCAAGAGATTCAGTTAATGTTCAAATTAAACATCAGACTAGGGGAAATTGTGATCTCAGTGACTGTGGCATGTTTACGGGTGACAGACAGACTGGTTTCAGTATTTCAGAAACTGACGATCTCTTGGGATTTTCATACACAGACACACAAAACAGTCTCGTCTCTACAGTTTACACAGAATGGTGTGGAAGCAGTTAGCAGCAGTTCTGGGGGCAGAAACGAGGAGAGAGTTCAGAGGGGAAATGCCAAGTTGGTTCGAGTTCACAAGAAGGCTATATTAACTCAAAATAATCACTCTTTACAACCATGGTTAGCAGAAAAGGATCTCAGAATGAACATGTTGAACCTTGACATGGATGGGCTACAACAGCAGAAGACCACATCGGGTTCACCTCCTTAAAGCCAATGGAATATTTGGCTCCTTACATACCTCCTAGGGAATATGAGGCTACAGTGCACACAGGCTCACCTAAACTGGAAGGTGAAGATTTCTGTGCGACATGCAGAGGGTAGGGACAGAATTCGGCTTCAAGAGAAATTAATCCATGAACCCAACCTGCCACATGTCAACAGTTTATGTTGGTGGTGGTGGTGTAATGATGTGGAGAATGCTTTCTTCACACATATTGGAACCTTAATTCAACTCCAGCGTTGTTTGAATGCACAGTAATGTTGTTCACTGCATTTTTACATTGCCATAACTGACTCCTCTTATAATGGAAACTTCCAGCATTATAATGCACCATTTCCCAAAGCACAAGACATCTCAAACTGGTTCCATGAACACGAACACCGCTGGAATGTGGTAGAACAGGAGATTGACAGCATGAATGTGCAGCTGATAAATCTGCAGCAATAAATGTGATACGATCATGTCAACGTGGACCTTAATCTCAAAAGAATTTCCAAACCCTTGTGGAATCAATGCCATGAAGATTTGCTTTTGCTTTGTGCTCAAGCGCCAAGCTGAAATATAATGGATAATGGTCCCATGCCACCCTTTAATGCAGAGAAATCCCATTTATTTATTAAAAATGGATCCAAGTGCTATTGTACTGCAAACTACAATGTCACTAAGTGAGGTATGAGGTTGTTGCTGTACATTTATGTACATAATGATACTTGTGCTTTCAAATCTGAAAATGAGAAAGCAGAACTAGAATACAACAAAACAGGCAACACTTTTTTTTCAAAATACAAGGGAAGTGAATCACATTAGATAAAGACTCCATTATTTTGTATGTAAAATCCATCTCAGAGCAGAAATCTACAAAATGTATCCTCTAGTTCTCCAATATTAGCTATAAATATAGCTGTAATTATTAAATTAGCTGTTCATTTAATTTTTATTAAAAATTGAACTGTAAATATTTTTAAAATAAAATAAAAAAAGAAAGAAAGAAAGAAAAAGTAAGCACACAACAGACATGATTACATTCATCCTATTTTCCCGAATCTTTAACAATTCTTTAGTTAAGGACCTTTATTTAGTGCTTCATCCACATTAATGAAGGTCAATCATTCAGACTCATCATTCAGTAAAAACCACAAAAGTATAAATGTCAACCCCGTGCCCAGAAGTGCGTTTTCTCCCATCAATAAAAAGCTTTGTGATGTGTAAACGATCTCCAACTGCCCTCTGCTCAACTGCCCACTCTTGGCTTATCAAAGATTCTATTTAAACATTTTGCTCCTTTAAAACAAAACAAAAAAAAAGGAATCCAGAAACGGTTGTTCCATTGTGTGCACCTAGATGGCAGCCTCCACCCACCCAAAGTTTGGCAGTGGGAAGCATACGCCTCAGAGCTAGGAGTCTGGAGCCAGCTGGCAGCATGCGCCTCAATGGGGTCACTTCAGCAAGTCATGCCACCCTCCAGCCTGCAGCACTGTGCCAGCCTCCAACTAAAGGAGATGGCTGGACGTCGTGCTGCCAGACTCCATTCATAATTATGGGCCTTAAAGAAAAAACATGTTCCTGTGCCCAGAGCCTTTGCGCGCGCACACACACAAATATAAACCGTCAGACAGTGTGTGTAGTGCTTGAATATATCTGTTCTTAAGACTCCGCTGCATTCATGTTGCACTGGCCGTTGGAGAGAGACACGGACTAAGTACACAAGGCTCTCACAGAGGCTGCTTTTGTCGCCGATAGTTTCAATTCCTGTTTGTTACTGCCGCTGTCCATTTCTCTTCTAAAACAAAACTGAGAGGATTGCTCATTCAGCCTCATAAGAAATGCAAATCAAACTGTCAAAACGGCTTCGAAAATTTAAGGTGTCAGCAGTTCTCTTGGTTATAACTGTGCCAATGTGGGCGCTCACGTAACCTCTCAGAACACAGGGAAGAGTATACAATCATCTTGTCGAGCAAGTCACAGAGACAAGCTTAACGTTTCCACTGACAAGGGCCTGAAAAAATTGTGGTTTAACTCCAACAGTCACCATGTAAAAGGGAGATGAAGAAGGGAGCAAATATTTATATCTTTGTGTGTGTGTATATATATATATATATATATATATATATATATATATATATATATATATATATATGAATATATGACATATTCAAGGTACAGTACAGTACAGTGTGACCAGCTCCATCAAGCCCTACATCAAGTCAAAGCCGCTTTGTTGTTCCCCGCCATTAACAAGATTATCAACCAACCCTCATATAAAGGTCCACAGCAAATCTGCTGTGTAGATTTCTCTTCATTTAGGTGCTGACATGTTGAAGATGAGGGCAATTAGAAATTAACAGCCGACTTCCGAAAGGGAAAATGGCCTCGAGTTCTGTGGCTCAGGGCTAAACGCTTATATTTCCTCTCCTCTCCATTCTCTCACTTTTATACTTCCTCTACGCTACTGCCTAGACGTTTATCCACTTACTTTAGATATTTTCTGTTCTCGTGTACTCCTACATGTGATTCAAGCGTTCAAGGATCCAACAAAGAGACTAATGAAGAGCTTTAACGGCACTCCAGCATTAGATCATCTTTTCAGATAACAGCACAGAGCGTTTATTCCAGTCGCTGGAGAACGGGACAGTGTGTACACTGATTAGAGAACACCGTGACTCCTTAACTTGCAATCAAAGCCCACAGCTGGACATTATTTCAGTAAGAGTAAAGAAAAAATAAATAAAATAACTGCTGCCATTTTTAAGAGGAGGACAATTTCATTTCTCATGCATGCAAATAGTAACCACCTATTTTAACGGAGAGTCACGCCATCTGGTCGCATTAAATCAAATGTTATATTACTTCATGCGCATAGAAGCTCATACACTGCCTTCATAAACAGGATTTACACTCCATTCTCTTATGCTCCCTGTTTACTGAAATCATAATACAGTGTAGTAAAAAAATCAACTAAATTTGCATAAGGATTGAATTCAGCAAAATAATGATTGTTACAGGTACCTTTGCAAGATGCCATTTTCTTGTGGTATCACACCGTTAATGGCTGCCTGTAAAAAACAAACAAAAAAAACAGTAGCAATACAGTTACAGACAGCATTATACAAATAAAACATCACATTAATAACCAAAATGAGTCCAGGATTTTGAAGGGAAACATTTGTGCTCATAAATCCACAGGAACTAAAATACTGTCATTAAACTCCATGAAGCCAAATTCACTGGGAACTTAAATTTTGGGTAGCACTATAAAGTGTCTCTGCTCTTCTCACATTCAGAGCACGTTCGTTATTTGAGTCAGTTGTTGCCACGATGAGGCGAGCTTTACTTCAATATATTTTTTATTCATCGTTATCGTAATAATAGCCATGGAAAGCCTGACACCACTCGTACAGAACACTTCCTGTGTTTTGTAAGCATTATAACTAATTCCCAGAGCTTCCCTTAAAAATTATTCAAAAATTGTTAACGCAGGCCAGTCTTTAACCATTACACATCATGAGAGAACAAAAATATTACAAGCTAAATAATTTATTTACATTTTTAATACTTATTCACAAAAAAAAGTGGACAAAGCGATAAAGCAGGATTATCAACTTACAATTAAACAATAACTACAATGAATTTGCATATATGACCACAAACAAATGAGAAGCCTGGACTACAGTACAAGAGACTGAATTAATAAACACTAAAAATCAGATACTCTGTCGAGTGTCTATTCAGCACACAGATTAAATATGAGCAGAATGCAGAGACGTGGGCTGCACATTTCCTTCCCATTTCGAGCCGGAATGTGCCGTGATGGACTTCTACAAGTGCGTGTCTGCGGGTGTGTGTGTACATGTGGGTGGCTCATCAAGTGTAGATTAGAGTACATTTAATGGCAATTCTAAACTAGATTCTAATCAGTAATAAAATCTTTTAGATCACATAAAATACAACGTGAATAATTTCTGATTCTGGACTATTTCTTATCTAATTGCTTTATTTCATTAAAAAAATTGTGTTGTTTTTTTTGAAGAGCCTGTACTTTTTCCGCATGCAGTAATAAAAGTTTACTCATTACCTTACTTATACAAATGGATGACAAATTAAAGGGGAAAAATAAAACGAAAAAAACGTGGCTCTCTTATGTTGTAGGGGGAAATTTTCTATCACAGTTTAAGTCCACTTTTCCCCTTACAGGGAAAGGATCACTGCTAATCAACACAGGGTTATTTACCATTAGAAGGAATATCATTTGGAGGACTGTTGTTCAACTCTGCAGTACAGTTCCAGAGAATCTATGCAAAGGAGCAAGTTGTTCTGGCACCTCATGGAGGCCTTGTCTCTAGTCGATATCTTCATTCTAAGAACTGTTATGAATCATCTGTGCAATATCAGCTTTTCTCGCTTAGCAATCGCAGGTTCCCACACCTGTTCGAAGCTTTATTTAATCACATTTATGTTATCTATGACAATAAAAGACTTCCTAATAAGAAATATTAAAGCACACAATGTCACAGAGAGGCTAAAGAAGAAAAGAAAACGGAAATATGAATAACATAAAACTTCATTTTATCTCAGCTGCAGTCAAAGCTACCACACTCACTAAATTATAAATGATTCAATAACATAAAAAAGGCAATCGTGTATGCCATTTAAAGCTCAAATGATTATTTGTATTATCAAATGTTTCATACCCATGCTTCATAATTTTTTTGTGAACAAGATTTTATTTAGAATAAACTTAAAATCAGACTAATCCCACATCAGGAAGTCTGGGCCTTCTATTAAATAGATGTATCTCAAAGCCACATATGACAAACAAAACCCCTCCTAATACGTATTATGATGCACTATAATCCTGCAAGGATAAAGAACAATGGCACAGTCATTCATTCAACTTTCAAAGAACATCTGGGTAATGTAATCAAAAGAAAAGAAGACAAAAACATGATAAAAACATCTGACTGATAGTTAGAGTTAGGTGAAGTTAGCAGGCTTATAGGTTATGTTTGCTCTAACATGGTTTCACACTAGCTACAGTACATGAAAAAGGTCTTAAGTCCTACTGGGATTTACTTGGAGAAAGATTAAGCAGTATATTCCTTCTATAAACTGACCAGTAGGAAATAACCTGAGGGAATATATATCCAGTCCGAAATGTTGGTAGAGACCCTGTTGTACCTGTTGTTTTTACTCAAAAAGCAGAATAATAAAATATGGAAAAAATTACAACTAACAATTCAAAGGATGTCCAAGGCTATTGAGTAAGTTGTTGAGTTCCTAGCACAGGTACAGCAAACATACTTGTTATAGTTAAAAATGTATTCATTCATTCATTCATTTATTAAAATAAAATCTCAATTATGGTCAAGAAAGAACATTTAAATGAGATTTTATATATATATATATAACTATAACGAGCTCACAAACTCTTAGTAAAATAGTAGTTTTGCACACAAAAAAGTATATAATGCGTACAAAAATGTATTCATTTATTTTTATATTTAAAAAATTGTAAACATTTTTACATAATAAAGATTAAGTACAATATTTAAGTATCAAATTTCCCTGCTTCCAGTCAGTTTGTAATATATTATAAACTATTATTATTATTATTATTATTATTATTATTATTATTATTATTATTATTATTATTATTATTATTATTGTCATTTTGTCCAGGCCTATGGGCATATGACCTACTAATGATCAAGCATAACTCGTGTCGCCACAATCCCTACAACAAATGCTTATAATAAAAGGTCAAGAGATGAAGTTCAAATTATTAAAATGTGTACGCATGTGCTCACTGTGAAAATACTCCCATCTGTTTCATTTCTACAAAGATTACTTATCATTAGTACTACAGGCGTCCTCCAGCAACATTATGCAACAAACACATGTCAGTAAAGTGAACCCCGTCTTAATAGTACTTTAGTCAGTTAAAGAATCAAAATGCATTGCCATTAGCCTACCATCAACAGTTGCGTAGCTACTTGCTCAAAATGCTGATAACCTTCACATATGAATAAAAGGTATGGGTACACTGGCTAAGTATTTAACTCATTCAAAGTTTCAGTTCCAGCTAGAAATGTCTGCTCACTAGCTAAGACTACCTGATTATTTATAATAACGAAGGTAGCAAAGGCTAATTAGCTGATTAACTTCACTTGCCCAAAAGAAATGTAGAAACCTTAGCAACAATAATATGATGGAACTTCTGAGATGGGAAAGTTTGTTTGCTTGTTTATAATTTAATGTCATGCAAGCTTCCATGGCTATTTTCATAGCAGGAAACAATCGAAGAATTTATCTATCTTCGATTTTAAAAAAATCTAAAACTAAATCTGACTTATGATCTTTAAAATCTGATCTTTTCTTATGAATCAACTGAATAAAAAAAAAACAAAAAAAAACCTAGAGGAGTTTAAACAATCACAGTCCATTAAAATATCAGTCCCTCCAGCCAAAATAATTGCATTGGCTTCTGCACTAAAAACTGAACTGTTGCTGGGAATATGTATTCCACTTTTCAGAAGCTTGACCACAAAAGCAGCTGACACACGATCTCCAGATATTGATCCATCTGTATAGATGGGCGTGTATGATGGAAACCCTGTAAACGTCTTGGTCGTAATCATTGATTACACAATACACTTTTCTGAAATATCACTGGTATGGTGATGCATTTCAATTTTTTTTACACTTTTGATAATTACAAACTAAATGGTACTGAATTTTGATTTCACGTATTTAGTTTGACTTAATATTCATCTTTGTAGGCATTAAAGAAAAGTATCGCCGTACTCAGTTTAACGTTTTGTTTTTGTTTATTGTAATACTGTTTTGCACACAGTTTGTGAGCTAAATTACATATCGAGTATCATAAGGCCAGAAATGTTGCTGAACGGTGTTCAACAGCCGGATATATGATTACTTGACACCATCTTCTGCTCAGCCAGGAAAAGTAATAGTGTTTGACTACCTTTTGTATACCCGGACTTTCAAGTGTAAACTTCTCTAAATAAAAGACAACAATTAAAATAGTTTGATTTTGTTTGGTAATATTATTAGAAGTAAATCAAGATTAAGTACACAGCTTTGATGGCAATGTTCAACTGTCTAATACATGAATGCTGACTCTTTTTAATATATTTTTCCTTCCTTTGCACAGCACACATCAGTCAAACTAATGTACTACTGATAAACAGTGAACAGCTCTGCTCTACACTGACATCAGACCATCCTTAACACATCCTCGTACTTCAGGCATTTTAAACATCCCAAATTTTACCTATACATATACATATATATATATATATATATACACACACACACACACACACACACACAAACAAAATAATTGTTCCGGTACTATCCATGTGTGTTTTCCTGGCTAAAATTTGCACTACTTGTCCTATTCCAGTACACAGGGGTTCTTTTGTATGTTCCATGAAGCTTCCAGCTCCACACACAGGAAGTCATCACATTTACAGGTGCAACTAACCACTACAAGGGCACCGCCATGGCTGTTTGAACAGCTGCCAAGAATACCGCTGGCTTGTTGCTAAATATAGTGAAATGACACCCCAGCTTACAAGAACAGCTTTTTTGGGGGGGATTTTGTCTCTATTTAAAGCTGACTCTTTCAATCTTCACGAACAGTGCACATAAATATAGGTTAGGAAGAATAAGCAGTAATAGTAGTAGTGGGCTTTCAGCTGCTGAGTCATATGTTACTAAAGGAGATATTCATTTCTTTGGCACTTCATATCAGTCAATTTCAGTCACAATAATGACACACTGCATCTGTTACCAGTGACATTTCTGATAAACAGCATATCTACAATATAGAAACATTGCGCAGATAACTTCACAATCACAAGTTGACTTTTTGATATGCTGTAATCGAGATAATCCGTTGTGTATGTCAACAAAGGCTGATGGCCAATTATAAACAAAAATGTGCTTTTTTTGCTATAAAACACAAGCTTCATAGAACATAGCACTGACACCAAGTATCAGTGGTGTTGTATTTAACAAAACATTAACCTGAACTTACATAAGGTACTAGGTAGAATGGTAAGTCACGTTGTGAATACGCTCTTTCCAACACACTAAAACGTGAATACTGAATATCTAAAATTTAAAGAATTCACAACTGTATTACAATAGTGTACTCATTGTAATTGTCAGTTATTATGTCAGGAAATCAGGTTTCACAACAAGGGCAGCTTTCACGTTTTCGTTGATCCATGTTTAAGAGAATATATAAAATGTGTGAATATTTGGTTTAATTTCTGAATTCTCATCCACTAAAATTCCGTTGACAAATATTCAGGACAAAAATGAATGAATATGAAGAATATTTTCACCCGAAGCCAAAAACTATATTGGGACATTCCAATTCCAGTCTGTGAATATTCTTAAGAATTAAAACTTAATTGAAAGGGTGTACTTGTATTATTATGCTATTATATTGTCATAATATCAGTAGCATACAATGGTCTTAAAATTATAATATCGTTTATCGCAATTATCTCTGGCACAATATATCATCCAACAAACGTAGTGATCGTGATAGGCCTAGCATCTCAGCTGTTCAGAGTCTGTGGTGCTAGTCATAAGTGGTAACATGAAACACTTTGAATTTATAGCCACAGACTAACCATTAAGGGTTGATCATTAAAAGATAACCATATTGTTAGTTTATAAACACACCAACTTAGAGCAGATAACAAATAAACCTAGACCAACCTAAATGACTGCATCGACCGAATAGAAAACCCCAACCAGTGAAAATTGCTAGATGTTTGATGCTATGAATTGGGGCTAGATTTAAGGAAGTTAAAACAGAACTAGAACTATTCAAGAAGACTACTTAAGTAGCACTACTGTAGTAATGTAATGTGTGTACACTTGTGTATTACTAAACCATGGACCAAAAAGCCGAAATCCACGAGTCCAAGCAAAAATATTTTAGCAGCAGTAGGAATATGGTGATGACATGATTTTAGGTAATTGTCTGTAGCTGGAAATTTTTGTGACACGCAAAAAATCCACATCGATAGTTTTTCCCAGGTGCCTCCGCTGCGAAGAAGCTGAGAAGGGTACGCTGTCTTTATACTGTACGAGAGCGGCCTCTAGAGCCAAAAAAAAACTAATCACTGACAAATTTTGTTGTGTTATTTTAAGTGTTTTTTTATTATTATTATTATTATTATTATTATTATTGTGGATGTCTATTTTTATTTGTTTGTTTTTTTAAGTTTTATTTGTGGTTCAGATTGGATCAATATCTTTTATTTACTTTATTTATGAATAGGTTATATATATTAATTTTGTACAGGACATTTTCATGGTACAGTGAGCACTGTTTATGCTTGTTATAAAGTTCAACAGTATTTTACTTTACGTGTTATGTTTTCATTCAATATTAATTTTTAAAACTATCAGCTGATTAATTGGTTATCAGCAGGTACCGCCCAACTTAGTTAGCTGCAGGAGCATAATCTGGCCTGGGCATTCGGGGCCCCGAAGATTTTTTTTCTTCAGAACCAAATAATTCTCCATTTGGAGTGATTTGTCACTACGTAACTGAATGTCAGTAAAAGATGATGTCAGTGTTGTAATTCTGTATCTTCAGTGAACGGAGGAAAGAAAAATCTTATCTTATTAATCTTATAATACTTGTGTCATATTAGCCGACAGGTCTCGGATCTCAAACATGCTAGCTCACACAGCCAGTGAGTGTGAAGGGAAAAATGGATATATACAGATTTGATTTATTTATTGTCTTTTTTTTTTACACCGATAAAGAAATTGAAACCAAGACTCAAACATCCTCTGATGCTGAGCAGAAAAACAAAAGGTGTAAACGACTAAGAGTTCCAAGGTGGAGCTTGGAATATGATAAGCTTAAACATGATATGAGCAGAACATAAGGACAGCGAATATAATTTGCATGGCACAGTAGCAGCCCCATACAATGATAGTCTAATTGTGCCTCCCCTTGGCTAGCAACATCAAACTAGCGTAATCTCATGTTAGATAGCCAAAATGATGGAGGAGAGTCTTGGCTCAGCCCTATATGATTAACAGCCCAGATAAAGCCCCTGGACTTCGGTATCAGTAAAATACCATACTGGTCAACCTCTAGTATGTATGGCAGTTAGATATACATTTACTGACTGGAGGCCAGCTGTTGATCTGTATATTCATGCGAGTATGTATCAGTGAAAAGAGACTTTTAGTGACTTAAACATTGACAGCTGTAATGACAGCTAACCTAACTAGAAATATATATTCACCAACCCAGCAGCTGTGAAAATCAAAGACACTAAACAATATGAAAGCTATGGACAATAAGCAGGGACATGCAGAAGAAGGGGCTCTGGGGCCTCGAGCCCCTGCCCTTTTTTTAAATTATTTTAAAAGTGCCCCCTCAACATTAATTAATAAACAATTTTATTATGTAAAAAGCATTTGAGTTCAAATTAACACAAGAGCATGCACAAAACAGTAGCAAATTAAATCACAAGAAAGTCTACGAATTTTCCTACTTATTTGACTGACAGTCAGATAGTCTTGTTGTCATGACGAAATCGCAATGCATCTTGCTTCTACAGACAGGTATGCTGAGACCACTACTCTTCTACTAATCTTTTCATAATATTAGCAGCATTTTATATGCTTATCGCAAATTGACTGAGAGGGAATGTGTTGGTAAGTACTAGCTAATCAAGTTCGTTATATTTCCAGACATGCAAGTAACTTTGTTATATTATATGTATGTTACATAGTCAGTAAAGGCACGATGCCAAATAGACAAGAGATGGCAGAAAATTAAAGAAATAAAACTGAAGGAGGCAGCATAAGGGACAGCTTCCTTATCAACATGGGTGAATAAAGGTGAGCTAATAGACAGAATAGTTGCAAAAAAGGCATCATATGTTTACAAAGAATTAGGCTTGGTGCGACAGTCGGTGTTGCCAGTGTCACACAGCGTTCTGTTCATCTATACACAGATTACCCTTGCCCCCCACGGCACTGCCCCCACTGTTGTTTTGCTTTTCTTATATAAATAAAAACCATTTCGTTCAGTTGGAGAATGTTCAACAGACGCTATAAACTGAAAGCGTCTGATCCATCCAGCATGAGCTGCAGAGTCGCAGCACTGAATAATAATGAACCCACTTTTCAAGATCACAAATTTTATATTATATTATAGTATATTATTTATATATATATATATATATATATATATATATATATATATATATATATATATATATATATATATATATAATATATATATATGGGCTATGTAGTTGTATATTAATTAGTAACTTGCCCCTTGTTAACTAATATGTACATTTTGTAAATTTAGTACTGCTGCCTAAGTTGTTATGTTATACAAGATCATTAAAATCTCAATTTACCTTTTTAAAATTAAATTTAGAAGGCAAAAATGACTAGCTTTGAGACTAGAAAGCCAGTTCAGCAAGCAGTGCTGGAGTTTTATGGAAATCAAAGTGCTGCTGGCAAATGTAAATTTTATTGTGAAATGAATAGTTTTACTGACTTTACAGTAAGTGACAGAGTGGATTGTAATATGTAGTTGTTTTTTTGTTGTTGTTTTTTTCCCATTTCATAATGTTTAAATTTTCTTTTAAAGATTATTTGGATTCATCTCTCCACTAAATGTTTGTTTTGTTGTAATTATTTCTATGAATGTACAAAATAAAATACCATTAGGTTATGTTAGTACTGTCATTCTTATATTAATTATTGTGACCACACACAATCTATTCACAATGTCTACCAGGGTGAGAAGAATATGCAGATAAATTAAAGTTAGAAAAGTAATTCAAAGTATTAAAATCAGCTCTTTGGTGCTATAGCCCTTTTTCACATTTGAACCCCTTCCCCTGAGGAAATTCTCTGCACATCCCTGACTATAAGACTATTTATGTTGTCATCTGAAAAAAAGAATAAAAATCATTTTATGTACTGTAAGATAAATATGATCAATCTCAGAAGAATCTGCTGTAATCTTTGTCATTGGTGCTTATAATTTCGGTGGCGCATGGTTTCCCGCACAACAAAGACATTACATGTTAATGTGGGCGTTTCTGTGGAATTAATGTATCAAACACAGCAGCATTACTACAGCTTTGAAACACTGTCTTCTTACTGAGAACTTTATTAGATATACTGATTTTGTTGGTGTACTGCTAGAGGTTATGGCATCATTATCCCATGCCTAATGCGTGCTAAAGGTCCTCTACCCTTCCAAAAACAATATTATAACCACATAATACCGCTGGTTTGATATTTTTGGTTGGTGAACTGTTTTTCAAACAAGCAGTGACTAATGTCTTTAAAAACATCATTGTTGTGACTCACTCAGGCGGCACATGCAGTACTGTGCCCTGTCACCATCACTGTTGTGCTAGGAACGGCCCAGGACCCAAATATTATCAGGTTCCAGGTTGGGTCTATGTCGGTTCCCTGATAACTTTTTGGGAGGTGGGGGACAAATTGTGCATAACAGTGAATAGCAGAGTGGGGGTGTGTGTGCGTGTGTGTGTGCGCATGTGTGTGTGTCCACTATGAAAGATCCCATACAAATAAAAATATTCCAAAACTAGACATGATGGTATCATACAACCAAACTGCTTATATCTCCTATAAAACATGGAGCTGTGCTTCTGCATACGTCAACACATCACAGGGTGGATGTGAAAAACTGTGCTAGAATTCCTGTGCTCGAACACACAATAGATCCATGAGATAGTCATCTCAACACAGTGAACACTGAGGCTTTGTTGCGCAGTGGCCCTGTTCAGACCAGGTATTAACGTCCTCTCAAGTGTTCTGATCACAAGTGGACAGCTGAGACGAACAACTGCTCACACCTGGTATTACAATGCGTTTCAAGTGCATCTCGACAAACCATTTGTGATCGCTTTTTGACCGGGCTGCCAAACCTGTTGTCTAAAACCAAACAAAAATTCGAATGATGTGTTTATAAGTCTTTGTCTCATAATTCAAATCAACAGGCGCTCAGTTTAGTCAATAAAATATTCAAAGAATGGGTTAGCGTTTGAGGAATAGGATTTTGATTTCAGAGTTAAAGGATTAACAAAAAATATAGTTAAAAAATCTTTACAATGCAGTCCGTTACAATGCAGCTCTTTCGAACCTGAACAACAGCGCTAAACTAAAATACATTCTTAATATATATTTGATATTTAATAATGTTCCTGTCTTTGTGTTTCTAGAAGATGTCCAACTAACAGCAGATTCAAGCTCATTTATGGAGATTTATTTGCATATACAGTGAGGGAAAAAAGTATTTGATCCCCTGCTGATTTTGTACGTTTTCCCTCTGACAAAGAAATGATCAGTCTATAATTTTAATGGTAGATTTATTTGAACAGTGAGAGACAGAATAACAACAAAAAAATCCAGAAAAACGCATGTCAAAAATGTTATAAATTGATTTGCATTTTAATGAGGGGAAATATGTATTTGACCCCTCTGCAAAACATGACATAGTACTTGGTGGCAAAACCCTTGTTGGCAATCACAGAGGTCACACGTTTCTTGTAATTGGCCACCAGGTTTGCACACATCTCAGGAGGGATTTTGTCCCACTCCTCTTTACAGATCTTCTCCAAGTCATTGAGGTTTCGAGGCTGACGTTTGGCAACTCGAACCTTCAGCTCCCTCCACAGATTTTCTATGGGATTAAGGTCTGGATACTGGCTAGGCCACTCCAGGACCTCTGTTGCCTTGGCTGTGTGTTTTGGGTCATTGTCATGCTGGAATACCCATCCATGACCCATTTTCAATGCCCTGGCTGAGGGAAGGAGGTTCTCACCCAAGATTTGACGGTACATGGACCCGTCCATCGTCCCTTTGATGCAGTGAAGTTGTCCTGTCCCCTTAGCAGAAAAACACCCCAAAGCATAATGTTTCCACATCCATGTTTGACAGTGGGGATGGTGTTCTTGGGGTCATAGGCAGCATTCCTCCTCCTCCAAACACGGTGAGTTGAGTTGATGCCAAAGAGCTCTATTTTGGTCTCATCTGACCACAACACTTTCACCCAGTTGTCCTCTGAATCATTCAGATGTTCATTGGCAAACTTCAGACAGGCATGTATATGTGCTTTCTTGAGCAGGGGGACCTTGCGGGCGCTGCAGGATTTCAGTCCTTCACGGCGTAGTGTGTTACCAATAGTTTTCTTGGTGACTATGGTCCCAACTGCCTTGAGATCATTGACAAGATCCTCCCGTGTAGTTCTGGGCTGATTCCTCACTGTTCTCATGATCATTGCAACTCAACGAGGTGAGATATTGCATGAAGCCCCAGGCTGAGGGAGATTGACAGTTCTTTTGTGTTTCTTCCATTTGCAAATAATCGCACCAACTAATGTCACCTTCTCACCAAGCTGCTTGGCAATGGTCTTGTAGACCCTTCCAGACTTGTGTGGGTCTACAATCTTGTCCCTGAAATCCTTGGAGGGCTCTTTGGTCTTGGCCATGGGGGAGATTTTGGAATCTGATTGATTGCTTCTGTGGACGGGTGTCTTTTATACACTCCCTTTAAGAGTGTGCTCCTAATCTCAGCTTGTTACCTGGATAAAAGACACCTGGGAGCCAGAAAATTTTCTGATTGAGAGGGGGTCAAATACTTATTTCCCTCATTAAAATGCTAAATAAATTTATAACATTTTTGACATTTGTTTTTCTGGATTTTCTTGATGTTATTCTGTCTCTCACTGTTCAAATAAACCAACCATTAAAATTATAGACTGATCATTTCTTTGTCAGTGGGCAAACATACAAAATCAGCAGGGGATCAAATACTTCTTTCCCTCACTGTATTCTGATCATTTAAGCCCTTGATGGCTTTGGTACAGCGAATACTATACTATATTGCCAAATGTACATGATCACCAGAACATCACACCCAAATGTGCTTGATGAACATAACATTCCAAATAGTCCATGCTTTGCTGTTATAATAACCTCCACTCTTCTGGGAAGGCTTTCCACTAGATTTTGGCATTTGGCTGTGAGGATTTGTGCCATCAAGAGTATTAGTGACATCAGGCATTGATGTCGGGCGAAGAGCGGTGTTCATTGGGGTTGAGGTCAGAGGTCTGTGCAGGCTACTCAAGTTCTTCCACGCCAACATTTGCAAATCATGTCTTCATGAAGCTCGCTTTGTACACAGGAGCATTGTCAAGCTAGAACAATTTTAGCTCCAGTGAAGGGACACTGTAATGCTACAGCATACAAAGACATCCAATATAATTGTGTGCTTACACCTTTGTGGCAACAGTTTGAAGAAGACCCACATATGGAAGTGACGATCAGGTGTCCATATAGTTTTGGACATAGTGATTAAATGTGTAATGTTTCCTTTAACAGTGCTGTCCAAATGTACCACCAAACTCAAAATCTTAATCTTTCAAACCCTATCCATGTTAAAGCCCATCAAAACCATCAGTGCAAAATTATATTAAAAGTGGCATCATACCGTTCATTTTTCGTCGTTAAGTAATGTTAAGAACACAGCGTATTCCAAAACAGGCTAGTTATTTCACAAAAGTGCTAAATGCGGACCCAATCTCAGCAAATAGACTTCATCTATAGTAATGAGCAGAGCATATATTTTGAACAGAAAGAAGAAGCAGGAGACTTTGTGCATCTTGTGTACTCATTTAAACGATTAAAATTTAAACAACAGAAGTAATAGAAGAGCTTTGGGCAAGAAAATCAATCTCATGTATCAGCAGCATGGCGAAGGAAACTCAATTCCCCATGAAAACCGCATACCTACAACACTAGATGATCTATTGATGCTTTTGCAGATGCACAAGGCGCATTGCCATTCACACAACAAATGTACACATGCATCCCAGACCACCTCCACAAGTGGTGCAAGATGGATGCTAAACGAAACTTGAACAGAGGCTGTGATCACATGTTCTCTTAACAGGTGACATTTCTCTTGCTGAAGTAACTCTGCACGTTGAACTGGCCACACTCGCAGCTATAACTCCTAATGTATTACAGTTAGTGTGGGCGCGAAACTTACCACCAAGTCCCAATTGTTCAGTTCTAGGAGAGTGATTGCCTCTGCAATATTGTCGATCCCGGTGCATGCCTGAAACGACAAGCAGATGTGACTTCCCAAAGTACAGCAGAGATCAATAAGAGATTTCAACACTCTTAACACACTTTCTAGCAGATAACAATAATAATGATCTACAGTTGGGAATCGCAAGATAAAACCCTGACCTACTCAAGTGCGAGTTCTAAACAAAACATTTCATTAAGCCCGAGTACTTCAGATGAGCAATACCCGGTTAGAACTGATCGTTTATCTAAGGAGCGTGTAGTTCAAGTTCACGGAGAGATATGGAAACCTGCATCCTGCCTTTTTCCAGCCTTCACACCAGTTGTTTTGGTGTGGTCACGTGACCGGCGGTCGCCTTTCTCAATACCGTGAAACCTTGTCCAAATAGAACACCACGGCCATTAATTTCAGCCTCCCACACACGCTCAGTTTATCAGGGAGATTATTACAGAACTATTCTTCCACCCAAGGAGCAAGTTCATTTCAATCAACCTGTTCAGAGAACAGCTCTGGACGCGTAAACAGAGACGTCTGATCTGGAAGTAGTGTGCGAGCTGCGCTAGCGAAAATGTCCAGTCATAGCAACAGAGCTAGCTTCTGTCATTTTCCTAGACCATCTCCGCGGATCTGAGTGAGAAACAGCTGGTGCTCGTGATGGTGCGTTATCCTTGAAAACTGCAGAAAACCTTTGCTGCGATCTGAAATAGCTGAGTAACGCTGGTGGGTTCGCCGGCTGCTGTCAAAGAGCAACACAATGAAACAGCTAGCCATCGGCGCTAGGGACAGAGAGAGCTTTTCGCCAGTCGATACTCTTTGCGTATCTGAATTAGCATTGGGCTTGCTGTGTGATGTGGTGAAGATAGCTAGTAGTTTTATGACTGGCGATGTTACGAACGCTAAAAGAAAGACACCATGTCGAGAGCCGTTAGCTTGATAGCTGCTAACAAATGAACTGTCAGTGACATAGCATCTAGTTAGCTGGTCTCCTCGCACAGTTACTGTCAGCGTTAGCGGACTATGTGGACAGTACTGCGCGCTGAAGCGATGATAAACTACATGCTCAAAGTCACCAGTCGAGCTTAATGAACGTTTCCGGTCAGGAGAGAAAACCTACCTGAAAGTCGGCCAGAATCATCTCTCTGTCCATGTTGCTACTGCTGTCGGAGGCCATTGCAGTGACTGGCTAACGCTAGATAGCTGTTCTGTAGTGCCGCTACAGCTGTGCTCAGCTCTGCTCGCTCACTTCTTCGGTCCCTTTAGCACACACGCACACACACGCACGCACACACACACGGTCTGAAACGCAAAGGGTGAACAGGGACTGCGAGAGAAAAAAATGAAAAATAAAAAATAAATTACCGGCTTTAAATTTCAAACCACATATGACCCGGAGATCGAGTTTAGCACAACAGAGAACTCGGGAGCAAAACGCGCGCTTTAGGTCCCGTAGTTTTTAAACGGGTTTTCTCTTACAGTCACTTTTTAATCCAAGCAACGGAAACAACATACGGCAGTCGCGAAGAACTGTCGTAAAATGAACCAAGGCCCAAGTCAGAGATGTTCGATGAACCCAGAGATTATCCTTAAATGCTGAAGGTCCTCAGTTCTTAACATGATTATTCCTTTTTCCTGCACATGCGGAAAACAAATGGTCCACATCGGAATATATCCATTTGTAACATATAAAATGGCATATTTGTTTGCTTTACTTGCATGCTTTAAGACAGGTCAGTCACTTTTATTAAGGTAGGACTTAACCTGTCTGTTAGCAGGACGCTGACTACTGTAATAATTCATTGAAATTAAATTAAATTATTGAACGTAATAAATCCCTGCCTGGTTTTGTCTGTATAACATTGCTTTCTAAATAAGGGTGTGTTAAATAATCTCAGGAACATTCTGTTTTCATTTACATATAGTCTGCTGTTAATTGTAAAGACTCCCCTGTATGTTACATATGTAATATTCCCAAAGCCCATGACCATTTGCCAAACTTCAGCCAAAAGATGTACGAGAATACAGTGGTCATGAATTGCCTAGCTATATAGCTATGCAGCTAAAATTATAATCCTTTCTACCCTTAGAAAAATCCTCTATGGTTTTACTATGGTATGTTAACCATGACCTTATCGGCATTTTATGGCACTTCATACAGAGGGTTATTAAATTTAAACTTGATAGTAGCTAATATAGTTTTATTGTACAACTATGTCTATTCCATGTTTAACTATAATACTCTTATTGTTTTCCTGTAGTGCTTAAAAGCAATGCTTGTTAGTATATGTTAAACCAGAACACTACCATGAGTTTACTACAGAGCATTATGGTGACTATGTTTATTCCATATCTAACAGAATAGGATTATTCTGGTGTTTTATGATAACTGTGTTTAATATGTACTTAACCATGATAGTATAAAGGCTTTACTACAGTGCAGTATACATATTACTATTATTATTTCATATGTAATTAATGCAACAAACATATTACATATTTAACCATAACACTAACATGATTAAAGTATGATGTATTTTGGTACATTTCATTACACATTTAACTATTTTAATTACATATGTTACTATAACATGCCAATGCCATTGTCTTACAACAGTGCATTATGGTAATTACATTCACTACATATTTAACCACGATAGATATTACAATAGTTTTACATAGTTATACTAACTATGTTTATTACTTATTTGACCATGATTACTATCAAGGTTTTACTATATGGTTAAATATGTATTAAATGCAGCTGCCGTGATTTTATTATATATTTAACCATGGTATTACAATAGTTTTACTCTACCGCTAGGCTACAATGTAAATGTAACAGTTTGTTTATAAAATAAATAAATAAATAAATAAACACCGCTGTTTTAAAAGCAAATCGACATTTTTCCCAAATCACAATGGATGAAGGATTTGCTGTTTTTCGGGTGGAAATGAGCTTCCTGTGAATTCGTGTTTGACATTTTATCTTCCTGAGACTTTGAAATTCAACAGTGAAGTGCATCTCAACGTCTCCTTGACGTTTGCACAGCGCTGAGTCCCGCCTCCTCTCCCTGTGTCTGTTAGTCAAAGTGGGCGGAAGTTTTCAGTCCTTTATTTCAAAAAATGAGTGATGTCAAACAACAGGAGCCGACTCTCTCTCTCTCCCTCTCTCTCTCTCTCTCTCTCTCTCTCAACGTCAACTGCGTACAAAGCAGCTTGTGGAATTAGCCACATGAAGAAGCTGTAAGGACGCCACGCCAGTATAGGTGATATGATGCTTCATCTCGTTCAGGTGGCCATGGCGATGTGAGATTTCAGATGCCTCGGCACGGGACAGCACTGTGTACCGTAGTGAGAGCACTGTGACCCAGCGAGCATTGCGTCCTCACTTTGTGTTACAGCATGAGTCCGTTCGGCAGTGACACAGGACCGGTTTCACGTCATCTGTGTAGTTTGTTGTCTGGAGACAGCTTACCTGCTCGACACTATCGCCGAAATCTCGTTGCGCAAGTGTAAACGCAACCGAGTGCATCGCCGCTTAACGACACAGTCAACCGACTGCGGCTCAGTTTGAAATGGGCGGGAAGCTGCGATCACAGCTCACAGCTCGTCCCTGCTGAAACTCATTGGTCGGCGGCGCTCGGAGCGTCATTTGTTCTTTCAGACGTGCGACTGGAGGCATCGAAAGGCTCCTGTGAACTCTAGATGACAGCGACTGGATCGCAGAGGGTTGTTGTTGTTGTTTTTAACAGCATGCACCTGCATATCAGGACTATCAGAAGTGTATTTGTAACCCGGAGATAAGCGATAGATCTCGCAGCGCTGCCTGAGGGCGCCAATACTTCATCTTCTACGTTACTGCGTCTTCATCTGAGGCGATTTGTTTGCTAAAGAGTTTCCAGTAGGGTTTTTTTTTTTTTATTTCAGAGATCATCAAGTGGATGCAAGACCAGCACGCTTGTCCTAACACGAGCCAAGCTGCTGCTGCGTTTGTGTGTGTGCGCGCACCCTGCGATTCAGACACTAGGAGGGAGGCAAGACGAATCGTCATGCTGAAGTTGGCTCGTGTGTGATTGTACAGCACGTTTTCGGCCGGTGGTGACTACAAGCCTCCTCCTCGGTTAGAGATGGCGTGATATCCCTGTTTTTCCGCGCTGAGAGCGATCGCTACAGTGGGACGATATTAAAGCTGAGGTGGGCGGACCTTGGCGTAGCACCATTTTTTTGGAGGGGGGCTGGAAGAAGAGACTATTTACTACAGATCCGTGCTGATTTGCGTTACAACCAGAATTGGTCTACAAAAACAACACCATAGGGTTTTCACTGAATCTGTTATAGATCTGGGTTGTTTTTATTTATTTCCCCCCACCTTCACTCGCTCAACATCTTGTGAAGATCATGGCCGAAGCCCCAGATGTAAACAGGTTGTCCACTGCTGCTGTGAGAGGAGACTTGAGAGAAACTGAGAAGATACTGGAGAGCAACATTAACGTGAATGCGAAGAACAAATTCGGCAGGACACCACTGCAGGTTGGAGACCATCACAATCTATTTACATTTAGGAGTTGTTGTTTTTTATTGTAATGCTTTCATCTTACTTTTCTTTCCCCCTTTTTTTATTTGATCCAGGCTGTCAAGTGTTTAATATCCTGTTAACTTTTATTTAAGCACCAGGCTGAATTCGCTCGAAGCTCTTGCTGCTTAACTGAATAAATAATCATCTGAATATTAAAACTGAATATTAATAACCTGCAGTCAGTATCCTCCAGAATTATTTGGCTATGGCTTTTGATATGATCAGCTATTTACTTGTCACGATTTATTTCATTTCTAAACGCTGCAAAACATTATTAAATATTAACATGCAGACTAATGTAATGTATATATTCGAGTGAAAATATTGTACATTGCATTTCTGCTGATTTAAGGCTATAGTGCTAAACTGCAGAATTATTCTCAAGGCCGTATGTTTCAGAAACATCCTGAAACATTAACAAGAGTGTTTTCCACCTGTAAAAACTACCACATATGAATAGAAAATATGATTATGTCAGTGGTTTTGATATAAATTTTTGTTGTTTTGTTGGGTTTGGGGTTTTTTTGCTTAGTTTGCTTGCGGCCTACATTAAAATTATGTAGAAGAATCTCCCAATTAGATCTCCACCACAGTCCTTGATATTATGATTGCCTACTAAAAATATACATATACATATATAAATATAAAAAATGGTAAAAGTTAATACAGGATATTCATTTTCATGTATTATTAGTATAAAATGAAAGAAAGGTCGCACGTGCCCGACCCCCCTATATTCTGTACCGAAACACTGGTCAATATGAAATACAGTTGCTGCTTACTCATACTTATATACTATATTTACACAAACGTTTTGTTTCAGCTTCAAAACTACTAGATGCGTAGGCACATATATTTAGGGGAAGCCCGCATGTCGAATATGCAGCTTATGTAGGCTAAGCTAACATTGCTAACAGCATGTGATGTAGACTAATAATCTACTTTAGATTATAAGTTAATTAGTTATTGGTCAGGTTATATTGTTTGGTTGTTATTGGGGTTTTGTTTGTTTTTTGCAAAATTCTCAAGCATGTCCGTGTTATTCGTTTGTTTGTTTTTTGTTTTTCAAACTGAGGAACACACAGGAAAAACAAAATCAGAATTTTTGTTTAGCCTTTAAAAATATCCCAATGAATAATAACTATAGTGGTGCTTTTAATTATTGCAGTCTACTGTATAAACGTGTTTTATTAAGCAAAGTAAGCAAAGCCTTTGATGATTTGAAAATGGCTTTTACCGGAAAATCCCCAGGATCTGTGTAAGATTTAATAAGGTTAACATTTTACATTTTGATAGGCCTACCAGTATATCCAGAAAAGCCTACATATTGTGTTTTTAAGAAGTGTCCTAATCATGTTTTTAAATTAGGACCATAACATTTTAAGACTAGGCTTTAAAAGCAGACCTACTTATTTCCTGGTGAAATCGGTTGCAAGTTACATGTCACATGGTCATATATAGCTAGGCCTTTAAGCTTATTTGTCTTATAAACATATAATCTTACATGTCACATGGTCACATATAGCTAGGCCTTTAAGCTTATATGCATAATTAATAAACGTAAAATAAACGTATAAATACACATTCGTTTTGGTGGGCCTATGTAAAAACAGCATTTGAGGGGTGAGATTTTTTTCATCAACATCTTTCTTTTGCAAATAAAAGCACGTGCTAAAAGTTACTAAGGTCAGTAATAGGCCTAGGTTTAATACAGAAATGTTGCACACAAGCCAAGTAACGATTTCTTTAATTCTCAGAAAAAAATGGTACTTCCTTTGGGTGGAACACTTTGGTGGTAATTTATTTTGCACCGTTAGTGTGTAAATGTGCATGCGGTGCACTGTTAAATTATTACTCTACACGTTAATTAAAGGTACAACAGTGGTCTCAAATATAATTAAATATTTTTTACCGACCCAGTGACAAGGAAAGTACACTTTATTTACTTGTTTTCTGACAATGTGAATATAGGAGGTTGCATCTCACACACACACACACACACACACACACACACACACACACACACACACACACACACACAATATATATATATATATATATATATATATATATATATATATATATATATATACATATATATTTACACCTATATATATACACACATATTTGTGTGTGTGTGTGTGTGTGAAGAGGCATCACGTATAATTTCGTTGATATTTCTTTAACCGCTGTGTGTCTTAAGCATGGTTGTGCTGTAATATCTGTGCTTGTATTAAAGGTGGTGAAACTCGGCTGTCCTTGTGTAGTGGAAGCGCTGCTACGCGCGGGGGCTGATCCAAACGTGCCCGACCCCAGCGGCGGACTGACGGTGACGCACGACGCGGCGCGCGACGGCCACGCGGACACGCTTCAGGTGCTGCTGAGTTACGGAGCAGACGTCAGTCTCAAAGACGACGCTGGTAATCTGCCGCTGCATCTGGCGGCGCGCGAGGGACATCAGCCCGCAGTGGAGCTCCTGGCGCCGCGTACCGCACACCCGTTTCAGCCCAACCATGCGGGTCTCACGCCCCTGCAGCTGGCATCACAACATCACAGAGACGATACGGCACGCTGGCTAGAGAACTACCGCCATGCGCCTTCACAATCAGAGTAGGTAGAGGACCGCCCGCTTTGTGCTGTGACAGAGGTAGTTGTAGAAATACATGCTGAATGGTCGTTTTGGTAGTATTCGATAAATTTTCAGCTAACTACCTCTTTTTATATATTGTGAAATCTGGGCAATGAAGCTGGGAGGAAAGAGTTTGAACGAATGCCATTTTGAAGCGCACACAAGCCCAAACGTTTTTACAGGCCTAGGCTGCTTTCTCTTAGTGGCCTGTTACATATGATAATCATTCATCACAGTGTTTCCATTGGTATGATTTTTAGATATAGACTATTCAAATGTATTTTTTGTTTGGGGTGTTTGTTTGTTTTATTTGATTTTCTTTGTGAATTTGTCACATATGTCATTAATGACAATTACACGTACACAAATACACTTGCACTCCTCAGAAACAAAGTGACCAAACTGCACTTTTCCTTGTCGGTGGGTGGTACCATCAAATGTACATGTTTTGTACCTTTACTATGTATATTTTACATTTAGTTCATGTAATTTACCTTTAATTAGCTTTTACAATAAAATAGTACTGAAATTTTTGTTTTCGCCTGAGTGGTAGCATTAAGGGAGCATTTAGCTAATATCTATCGTTAGACCTGGAAACGTGAATGCGATGTATCTTTAAAATGGTTTAAAGTCAATAAAAATGGCGTAATTCGTTTTTAGAGTAAGGTTTAATAACAATGGTTTAATACAATGCACATTTCTAGGTAAAATATTTATGGTTTGCAGGTAAAACATACATACTGAAGGTGCAAAACATGTCCTCTTGATGGTACCACTACACCAAAAAAAAAAAAAAAACATACATCAAAAGAAAAAATGACAGATCAGTACCTTTATGTCTGAGAGTGTACCGAGTGTGAAATAATAATAATAATAACAACAACAACAACAATAATAATAATAATAATAATAATAATAATAATAATGCTATTATTATTATTATTATTATTATTATTATTATTATTATTATTATTATTATTATTATTATTAAATGGCTAATAATGTCTCGCCCATTTCCGCCTAATAACTTGCCAATTTTATTAATTTTCAACCCCGTTGTTAATTTTGTTCAAATAACTCAAACCCACAGGAACTGGCTTTTCACTGTATAATGACCGAAAGTGTCAGCATGTGTGAAATATCGGAAATCAATCCCGCTTCGAGATATTTTTCTCCTCTGTTTTACTGAGTTAATTGCACTATAGGTCTCTGAAGGCCAGAAGCATTGCTCCTTTGCCGGTGCTTTGATGTCTTGTCCTTTTTTTCTTCTTCTTCATTTTATTTTATTTGCTTCCGTTTGTGAAATAAATTGCACTTTTGCTTGTAGATAAATAATGCATTTTTTTTAAATATTTGTAAAACTGTAACTGTGAACGAATGTATATTCTCTTTAAAGAAACCAAAGATAGTCGATACACGATTTCCAAAAATAGCACCCCTAACCTGTGTTTAGACTGAGTGTATTCCAGTTTGTCTTTTTTGACTGATCTGATTCCCAAGATTGGAGCATACTAAGTCAAAATGCCATATATTAAATTGGATCAAGCCTACTTGAACGTCACTAATGGCTGTATCAATGAATTATATGAAGAAATAAAACGGTCGTTTTAAACGTGTTTTGGTGTGATTCTTTATTTCACAAGAATTAATATCCATCTTGAAGCTGGTGAGGATTTCGTATAAGCCATGTGTGCGTGTATCTTACATGGCTTAGCACGATCATAACTAATACAGTTCAATATCATGTTTTTATTATAATATGACGTGTCGTGTGTATTACTGAAACACCTTGCAGTTGTTTTGTTTTGAATAGGATGGTAACTGAAACGATGTGCCACAGTTTTGTTTTCACACATACCCGGCTATTTAAGCGAAGATTACTGTTGATTACTTGAAACGAAAACAGCTCTAAATGAATGCGTGTGTGGTTTATATCTCTCATCAAAACAAATCAAAAAATGACACCAAAATCCAGCAAAATGGGCAGCAGTGGTCACCCTGCAGCTGATACCCAATAACCTTCCCGTTTTGATCTCAAAACGCTGTCTATCTTCACCTCACATGCGTCAATAGCATTGCCTTTTTATATATCAGTTCAGGCGGTTACTTTACGTTTTACAGAGTAAAATCCACAGAGAGAAAAACGGAGTGAATTTGAAGAAGAAGAAGAAGAAGAAGAAGAAGAAGAAGAAATCCCCGGCAGCTTGTGTGTAAGGAAGTAAAACAAAAGAAGAACCCCGTTAGATCAGACTGAGGAAATAGCCTTAGCACCAGGCTACAGTCTGCCGTCCTGTGCCAAGACCTTTTCTTTGGCGCTGTAGCCTAAATATAACTTCTCGCGTTATTCGGGGAAATTCAGACGGGCAGCGCGTCGAAATGAGGCTTTTTCGGAAGACCTGCTTTGTGCGTGTAAAGATGTGACAGAGGTGATCCTCTTCCTGGTTGCGTGGCTGCGATAAAGCTGTGGTAAGTCTGTTTATAGAGCCACAAAATACACAACCCGTGTGCTCCATCACCCATTAATATTCACAATCCCCAAAACGAATAGCATGGTAAGATATATAGACTATTATAATGTATATCAAAATATAATTACTCAATTATTTCATTCATTCAAACCCTGAGCTGTGTAAAGAACCTGTAATAAGAGCCTGAGCTGTTTGCAGCCCATATTACAACCTCCAGACATGGTTGTTTTAATCAGCATTAGCTTGTGCTAACTGTTTGGGCTTTACTGTAGTGATAAACACCTGTGCTTGTTTGGAGACGCTATGGAAATGTTTGTTGACAGATTCTCTATCATGTGTGTCTCACAGTCATGAATGAATGATGACTGTGAATTACAGGGCATGTAAGTAACCATTTATACCTATATTTTAATCTTGTCTATCGTTTAGTATGTTCATACACTTTAGGTAAAGTTATCCAGGGTTATTACTGACGGTTCATTGATATGATATTAATAAGTTAACCATGGTATTAATCCAGACTACACTCTAGGTAGTCTAGTCATAGGGCACCTAGTCATTTTTGTCGTTTCTGTCTTGTGCACATTTTGTATTTAACACTGATTGTCATTTCTTTTTGTACACTCTCAGAAAGTAGATGTAGCCTTCTGAACTGCACTATTCCTTGTGAAATGCGTACATTTTGTACATATCTTTTTCATAGAAAGGACATAAAGTGTGCCTTTACAGCTTTACAGTAACTTCAATCTTTTTTTTAAACATTACATTAGGCCTGTATATACATTTCCATTTGAAAGATATATATTAAAGGTGTAAAAGATAAGGGTACCACCCAAGAAACAAGGAAATGTTTACAGTCACAGTATAATTTCGAATCTTTTACACTCCTATGAGTGTGGCAGCTTATGTTTTGGCCCAGAAAAAGAATACCGAAAAGGAAACACAAACTGGTTTCACACTGTTAGCTCATTTCAGTTTTACATAACCTCAATATCTTCTTTTTGCCCGTCTCCCTCTTTCTCCTTTTTTTTTAACCTCGACTTGTTCTGAAGGTAAAAATACAGTTCGTTTTACTGGACCAATTTATTATGAAGTTCTTATGTTGTAGCAGTGCATTCACGATATTTCACAGGCTTTGTATTGATTGCACACAGGGCTGATGGTGTGTTTTTGTTTTTGGGTTGTTGTTTTTTTTTTTTTTTTTTGCTATTTTGGCATAATTGCTCAATGTTGTTTTGCCTTGTCCTAAAATTTACTCCTTGTCAAAATCTTTACCCAAAATCTTTGTCTCAGGAAAATCATGAAGGCACCAGTTAAAAAATGAAATGAAATGGTAGGTAAAATATTTACATATGTAATATGACAGCTCTTGTTCATGCAGTTTTGTGTATAGACCTGCAATAGGCCTACATCCTGATTTAGCTGAGGTTACAGTCTAAGTAAAACTCACAGTAAAACAGTTAAAAATGATTTAAGGACCTCAGAAGTCCTCTGGTTAATACCTTATTTGTTAAGGCTGAAGATTTTTGGTCCTCCCCCACAGCTAACAGATATGGAGTCATTTGAAAACCTTCTTTGTTTCAGAGAATGTGATATGCCAGTCAAGTAGCCATAAGGTGGTGAAGTATTGCACAATCAACACAGTTAATATTCTCTAAAGACTGGAGAAACTTCACGTGCCTGCTTCTTTCCACTTGTAAGGGGAGTCGATTGTGGTCAGATGAGTGACAGGACACCAAGTAGTTGAAGTACCGGGCTTCCTGTCTTACATACAGGCGTCTGTGCAACAACTAGAGAGGATTGTGAAGGCAACGTGGCAGCACAGTTGGTATGCTATATTAGTAACAAAAAAAATAATATCTATCTATCTATCTATCATCTATCTATCTATCTATCTATCTATCTATCTATCTATCTATCTATCTATCTCTATCTATCTATCTATCTATCTATCAGTTTATAAATACTTTTGGGTATTTTTTGTACTATGATGATGATGATGATTACTATTATTATTATTATTATCAATTAAAGGTGAGTATAAAAACAATTTAACAAAATACAAATCTAAATCTAAATATATATATATATATATATATATATATATATATATACACACACACTCTATGCCCAAAAATATGTGGACACCCGATTATCACGTGTATATGTAGTTCTTCCCCAAACTGTTGCCACAGAGCTGGAAGCACACAATTGTATAGCATGTCTTTGATACTGTGACATTACAATTTCCCGTGAACTAAATGGCCTAAACCTGTTCTAGCATGACAATGGCCCTCTACACAAAGCAAGCCCCATGATAAAGACATGCACTGTAAAAAAAAAAAAAAAAAAGTTAACTTAAAGTCTCAAGCTAAAAATGTACAGCTTTTTTGAGTTTACTCAACTTTTAACCAAAGTTCATTTAACTCTATTTACTGAGTAAGGTCATATGTCTCCCAATTTGAACTCTTGTTCAGCTTATGGATTTTTTATATAGAGTTTTTATTTTTATTTTTTAATTTTAATTAATTATTATTACCATCAGCTGAACAAAAGAGTACACATTTTAAGTTAAGTCAGCTTTTCTATTTCTGCAATGTGTTTTGCCAACATTGGAGGCCTGCATAAGGCCCTAACCTCAACCCCACTGAACACCTTTGGGATGAATTGGAACTCCAGGCCTCCTCACCTGACATCGATGCCTAACCTCGCCTCACTCTTGTGGCTGAATGAGCAAATCCAGATAAAGGCTACAACTGCAAACAGATATTAGTATGAATGGATACCATGTAATGCAGCATGGATTCCAAATGCAGCATGGAGGATGATTTTTGCTTAGGGTAAGACTAATATTAGCCAAAATCTAGGCTGAAACATCATTTTATTGAAAGTAATAAGATAATATAGGCCCTATGACAAGGTCACTAGGGCAAGAAAAGGCTCCAGCATGGCACAAGAAGATTCTCTTCCACCATCCTTGTTAAAAGTCACAGGTCGGACAACATTAATATTAGGTATCACTTCTGCTGGCCAAATGGATCAAATCTGGTGGCTCTGAAACAGGAATGGAGGCCTAAGTGAAGCAAGCAGTCATAACATGGCAGTCAGCTCACAGATTAGACCTCTACCATCAAAGGAGATTTTTCTTTAAAAATAACAATGCAAAATGAAAAATAAGACTCCTTTTGCAGCTACACTCTAAAAATGAATGGATTGGAGGAAGAAGAAAGGCAGGAAATTGATCTAAACATCAAAAACATCTCAGCAGAAATAAGTGTAACAACACATTCATCTCCATCTAGTGGATGAGAAACGCTACTAAAGTCATGGTTTAAATCATAACAGAAACTAACAAATGCAAAAGGAAGAGACTTTACATAGACATCACAGGAAATGCTCATAATATATTCATTTAATGAAAAGGAATTTTTTATTTATTTATGTATATATATATATATATATATATATATATATATATATATATATATATATATATAAAAAAAAATATATATATATATATATATATATATAGATAGAGAGAGAGAGAGAGAGAGAGAGAGAAATTTTTTTTGTTGTAGCAGGATTGATATTTACCGCTTATAGTGCTTGCAACACAGGGATGATGGTGTGTGTTTTTTTTGTTTTGTTTGGCTATTTCTGCATAATTGCTCATGAAGAATTGCTCATTGCTTTTTCATGTAGCTTCAATAATCTATAGATTATCATTATTTTATATTACAAATATGTATAATTTGATTGCAAGGCATACAAGATTACACTGAATCATTTTATTCTACGAACAGTGGTAGTGATATTCATGAGCATTGTGAAAGCAAGGCGAGGTCTGTGTGGCAGTGTTGCTGGTCTCACTTTTGTTCCTTTGCCCTCCTGATGCCAATCTCTGAGCTCCAGGAAAAACCATATTGCTCAACTGGTCTACAGCAACATGTTCCATGGTGTGAGGAGAAACAAAACACAACTTGGTAGAAAAAAAAGCCTTCATTTTGTAGAAGTGACCAGCTGAAAGAACCTGTTACTTGAAGTAGGTATGAATAGGCTGACACAGGAATGTGCTTAGGTAAATGTAACTAGACTATATGAGCGCTCAATGATGGATTATTTCCTAGAAACAAGGAACCACATACAGTAGGTTTACAGAACCTCATTTAGCTGGCCATTAATAAGGAATGAACACAAAAATCTCTCTCTCTCTCTCACCCACACACACACCCTTTGTTCAAGAAAAGGACAAAAATGGAAAAAACTAAACTTTAATAGCAGCCACATCTGTGTTTCGGTTTTGTTTACAATTTTGGGGAAATTCAGGGACGGTATTGGGTAACAGGACAAAGAACACCCCTATGTCATGAGCAGAGAAAGAGCACATAAAATCAGGTTCCACTTCCTGTAGGCATGACAATGACCATCGTTTAGAGAACTGACAACACCAAGGTTAGAAAAATAGAACATTATGTTTTTGTTTGTGCTTCACCATCAAATATAGGAGAGAAGAGGGAAGGGTTTACAACTGAACAAACAAGTATATCCATGGACATTTAATATTTAAAGAGAAAAAAAAAAGCTGAATTGAATTTCTTGTCATTGTCCATATCACAGTTTTCATTTCACATTTGTACCTCTATTATTATTTTTTTTAAACAAGAAAAAGGTCAAATCAAGACACAGTATAGGGTCCAAAGGAGGTACTGCTTTCTGCTGCTGGCTGAACCAGAGCCATGGCGATGGGTTAAACTCACTTGAAGCTCAGGAACTGTATTTTTTTTTTATTTTTCAAAAAAGTCATAGATTTGCATGCTCACTCTTTATGGTAATGCTTGATGAACTTCTAATGTTGAATATTTGTTTCAAATAAAATGACAATCATGAAATAATCTATGTACAATAAGAACACCACATTTGTAATGTATATGATTTAATATGAAGTCAGATGCACACAGAAGAAAAACAACACACAGACACTCTGCAAATAAAAGTGACAAAGTTGATCACGTGATACCTGCACTCATTTCCGGTTGACTCACATGTCATTATGGTGTAGATTTAAGCAGTTATGAGCTATAGGGTTTGGATTACACAAAAAAAGGGCCCAGAAATCTACTTTCAATGCACACCAGTGTATTATTGCACCTAGTAACCACTGACTAACAAACAACAAACTTCATCCACTATTACCCAATAGTTTTAAAATGATTCTTAGTAATTACAACTCATGCTTGAATTATTATTAATGCTCTTAGCAAAAACAGGGCTACAGCACAGCCCTACAACCTAATTACTCAACTGCTTTTACATTTAAATAAATTATTTGGTTCAGGTAATAGACAAGCTGTAACATAATTAAAAGAAAACTATACAATCAAAAGGAGGAAGAAAAAAAAATGCTGAGCTAGTCCAACAGTATTTGAGCGGAGTTTTGCAATCTTTACTGTATTCCAAGGCAATATCATAAGATGAAGAAAAAAGAAAAAAAAAGCTCTTGACATGCAGCTATTAAGTAACTGAACAGTGATGCAGGATGCACAGCCCTATATCAAGTCGTTTGGTCCTTCAGTTGACCAAAACAAATCAAAACCTCTTACAACTGAAGCATATGATTCGTAGTGATCACCACATACTATACAGTCAGGTCCATAACTGCGACACAATTTTCGCAATTTTGCCTCTGTATACCACATAGTACCATAGTCTGGAACACACTGACATCACCAAATGCTGAGTGTCCTCCCTTGAGATGCTTTGCCTGGGCTTTAGTGTAGCAGTGAATTCAGTTGCTGCTTGTTTGTGCAAGCTGCAGTTTTGTCTTCAGTAAGTGAAATGCATGTGCAATAGGGTCAAAGTCATCTGACAATTAAAGACATTTCATTTCTTTGCCTGAAGAAGCTATAGGGGTGCTTTCGCGGTATGTTTTGGGTCATTATCCATCTGTACTATGAAGCTCGTTCCCATCAATTTCACAGAATTTGACTGCTGCAAAACAAGTATACATCCGAGCAGGAAGTATAACTCTATAGACTTCAGAATTCATCCTGCTACTTCTATTAGTAGTCACATCATTAATAAACACCAGTGACCCAGTTCCATACATGCTCATGCCAGAACACTTCCTCCACGTTTGACAGATGATGTGGTATGCTTTTGATCAGGAGCATTTCCTTTCCCTTCTCCCTATTCTTCTCTTCCCATCATTCTGGTACAAACTAATCTTGCAACAGGACTGGTCAGGCTTTTTTTTTTTTTTTTTTTTAAGGCAAGTCTACTCTGGTCTTTCTGCTTTTGAGTGTTACCGGTGGTTTGCATCTTAAGATAAACTGCATTTACATTCATGAAGGCTTCTCGATTGTAGAGTTTGACAATGATACTCCTATCTATTTGTTCTTGACAATGTTGTGAGGGGCTTTTTCCTTCAACAAGGAAATAATTCTGCGAACAGCCACTTTAGTTGTCTTCCGTGGCTTTCCAGGCCTTTTAGTTCTGCTGAGATCAGCAGTGCATTGCTACATTTTAAGAATGCACCAAATTGTTGATTTGGCCACTTTAAGAAGTTTCAGCTGTCTCACTGATAGGCCTGTTTTTTTGTTTTTTTTCCCAGCCCAATGATGCCCTCCTTGCATCGAGACTTCTTTGGAACATATATTGAGAGTCCCCATGAACAGCTACCAAAATGCAAATTCAACACTTGGAATCAACTCCAGGCCTTTTATCTCCTTAAGCTGTCATGAAATAACAAGGAAACAGGCCACACCTGGCCATGAAGCTGTTTAACAGTCGGCTGTCCAATTACTTTTGAGCCTGTAAAACGGAGGGGGACTGGAAAAAAAATGGCTGTGATTCCTAAATTGTTAGTGCAATATTTTTTAAAAAACCCCTTGACATAAAGCTGAAAGTCTACACTTAAATCACAGATGACTGCTTAATTTCAAAACCCATTATGGTACAATTACAAAAAAAAAAAAATGAAAATGTGTCACTGTCTAAACGGACCTGGCTGTTTCTTTTGGATTTAACATGTTCTTGCCTTGATTCTTTAGTTAATAAGATGCTCAGAGTGATTCATTTGAACAGTAAATAACACTCTAGCTGCTTTAGCACCATAATTCAGTTCATTGTACCATGGTAGACTACATTTTAAGGCATTTGGTTGGATTTATATAGACTCTTCTATTGTACAGGATCCAATTTGTCCCCAAGACCAAATCGCAGTCTGCCTTAATAAATTATTTGGCCTAACCAGTGAGACAGGAAATGTTTACATTTTTACAGGGTTTAAACATTGCTGTAAGCAAATAAAATGGTTCCACATTGTAACAAATCTAAGCCTGTTTTGTAAATGGATAATTTTACAATATTTTTGTAGCTCCATCAAATCAACGTGGCAGTACTGCATATGGGCATACAAAAAGGAAATAGAGGATGTGGTTTGGACCAAACAGCATGCTAGCTGTCTCATACAACCAATAGAACATCACTTCATTTTATCACATTGCTCAGGTGTATAGAGAAATTTCACATGCAAATACACATTCAAATAATGGGAACCATATGTTGAGGCCACACTATCAACATTTAACTGTGACATACACGTGCAATAATGTTTTAACTAAGCTTAATTCAGAAAGTGATCCAAGTTAATTATAGTTAGCTGAATACAACTGAGCAACGTGCCAGCAATAGATGAAACCAGTGGATTCTCTATATTTCAGTGACCAAACTAATTCCATTGGGCAAATACGCTTGTTCCACATTTCTCTGGTCCTCGTTTCCTTTCTTTGCACCCTTTCCTCAGAGGGAGGAGCCAAGAAGCTAAGAAGGAAAGGAAATGGCGAGGCACAGTTAAAGAAATGACAACCACCCCTATGACTAAACACAGCACATACACTATGGGTAGGTCTCAACCATCCCCCTAATCCAGTACAGTTAGTGAATCAGTATATCATGTACACACATGTTGGGGCACTAGTAAGGACCCTGGCTCACTATACATTGGGACACTGATTACTCAATATCCGGTGACATGACTATATGTTTACGTTGTAAGAAGTCACCAAAAATGTAAAACTTAAAAATATTTCAGTTTTGTGCAATAACAATAACAAACTACCTGCATTCTTAGCCAGAAGTTGGCTGAAAGTTCGTCTCCCATTTTGTTTCGAGCCGAGAGGCTTCAGAAAACATGGTCATTTCCAGTAACGGAACATGATGAGCATGGATGCTCCCTGGTTTTTGTGGTGTATTGTGGGATAGTTTACAGAGCGAAGGTTGCACGCACTGGAATGATTTTGCAATCGAGACGGCCCTTAAAATGGCCGACTCTGTGATCAGTGCCCTACTGAACTAGGGAGCTGACTGAGACATACCCTAAGCCCTGGCTATTTAATCAATTCCCACTTTCGATCACTGGTAGGCCCACCTAACAATGCAATATTACCACCTACTGGACATATTTTGAACCACAATAGCAAAACATGTAATGTACTGGTAAAATAATTAAACCTTAAAACTGTAATTAGGTTGTTCAAATAGTTATTGTATGGAAACACCCACTGTATTTAAATCCAATGAAATGGTAGGCTACATAGTGAACTCAAACACCTACGATACCATGCTGGGCATTTGCAATGTCGCCAAACTTTATGTCCTACTGGTATTTTTACAAACTTTAAAATGACTAGCTATAAAACGGGCTATAATTCCTACAATGACGGCACGTATATATACCACCTCAAATTATAACTGGCAGACTGAACATTTAATTCATAGTAAGTTCAAACTTACTTCACTTCCAATCCATGTGCCAAAATACAATAAGAGTCAGTCATGTTAGTTGGACTGCACTGTTCCATTAAAACAAAAAAAGGACACATTTTTCAGCCTAAAAGGGTTCTACTTCTCAGCTTCCACCAAAGCATGGCCCACAGCAACTGGATACGATTAGTACGCTTAACAGGAAACCTAATGGCTGGGAGCTGAATGGAATGAGTTCAAGGAGTTGTACGCGCCCCTACATGCAGAACAAGGTGCTCTGTGGGGAAAGATGTCTCCGAGAAGTGCAAATTTCAGTATTAGTAATTTAGGTGCAAGCATGTTTCATCTTTTTCATTCTGGCAAACCCTTACTGGAAAAAGAAGAGGAAAAAAAAAAAAAAGTCACACCCCGATGCATTACACAGAGAAAGGGGGTGAAAACATAGCATTTCCCCCTTCTATCGCTTTCTGTACTTTTTTTTTTTATTAACTGTTTTCTGCTTTCCAGTGTAAGGGGTGGCACAGCAGGGAATGGTCCAGGTTGTCAAGATGTTGTAAAAAGTCTCGCTTGTCCGGCTCCTGCAGGTTTCCCTGTCCAGCAGGAAAATCCAGGAGGGCAGTCCTGTACGATCTCATAGTGCTATGAGAAATAGCTCTGACCTGTCCCCTGCCTATAGATGGGATAATTCCAAAAACGTAAGGGCAGAGTGTGTGAGAGAGAGTGAGAGAGTGTGTGTGAGATTAAGTTCAGTTGGTTTCATAGGAGGATAGAAGTGCAGCATCCACAGGCTCCATACAGGAGGGGCAGGTAAAAGAGCGCATCAGCCAGTCATCGATGCAATCCATGTGGTAGATGTGCATGCAAGGCAGGAACCGGATCGGATCCCCATACACAAAATCCAGCATGCAGATCACACACCTACACAGAAAGTGGGAAACACCGTAAGAGTAAATAAGAGTAAAATAATTTATAATATAATAGCTATAAAGTGTAAAATAATTTCCCCTCCTATATTCAAGTGCAACAATAAAACAAAATGGTCCAAATTTATACAAAAATGTTAAAATCTTTGACAGAGTTCATGTGTCTCAAATGCCACAGTCAACAGCAGCTACTGACTCTCGTATCTTCTTCTCGGTGCCGTCACTGCCGGGATCAAACACCCCCTTGGGCAGGTGCTGAATGAGGCCGATCCTCTGTGCGATGCGCACTTGCTCTTCCTCGGTCAGCTGCGTTGCCAACCGGGTCTGACTCGGAGTGGGGTGGTACACGGGTACATGGATCTGCTCCTAAACAAACACACACACAAATATTTACATTTATTCACTTAGCAGACACTTTTATACAAAGCGACTTACAAATGATGAATATTATACACCATATCTAAGAACAAGCATTGTGGCTTACATGGGTACACTTACAGTACCGAAACACCACGCCACAGACAGAAAATTTATGAAAACCAATATGTGAACATGAGTCATAATTGTCATGAAATCGCATTTCAGTAATGAAGTGGACTATGGTTAGTAGTAGGCGTCTTCATATTGTGTGGATAATTACACACTGACCCACTAGGGGGCAATATTTCATTTAGGCTCAGCTTCATCCCAACTTCATCCGCCTGCTTAAAATGCATAGCAAAAGTAACAGATGGAGAAATGGCCTGAGAGGGACAAACTGAGGTGAACAGAATGGTTTCTTTCAAACAGATGCATACTCAGCATTCCCTACAGCCAGCAGACTGGGGGGGAATAACCAAATACCTCACCAACGCTGAAATTTAATTTCTGGATCATGTCTTAAATGAAATCGTTAACTCTTGGGGAGGGGGGGGGATAAATAAAAAAAATCTAAAAGCTTACATATTTTCACGTTAAGAAAGGGGGGGTCGCAGGTGGCTGTCTTACTTCTAATACCCCAAGCCACATGCCAACTGTATCTTGCCTCAGTTTCCGCTTGACGGTTTATCCCCCCATTGAAAGGTGGGAAAAATGCATGATTATATTTGTTAGGAGGGAACCAAATCACTGTAGATGTTACACTGTGGATCTAATGGACATTTCACTATAGAACGCTGGTCACAATGATCACAGCATTAATAACAGACTGAGTGATAGACTCCGAGCTGGTCAGTACAGTAGCAGGAGGACTGCGAGTGAACCAGAAATCAGATCAAAAGTCAGGAGATCAGGTTCCTCTCCCTCTCTCTCTCACACACACACACACACACACACACCATTCTCTACTGCCAGCAGTGGGGGGAAACCAAATACCTCGCTAACGGTGCAATCGAAAGTCAAAAGGTGCAGCTGGGGTGAAAGAATCTGCCTATAGCAGTAGACCCCTTTCATGTTGATACACATGAATGTGTATCTATAATGAAAATCTAGGCATCACACAAAAACAGTCATAAATTCAACAATTTTGAAGTTCTTTACACTTATATAACATATGTAGCTACAAAAAAAAATAAGTCCAGAGTCGAATCCGCCAATTGTAATTTACAGACACCCCCCATATTCTATATTCCTTGGTGAATTTGTAGAGTTCATCTCGAACCCACTCATGATGATGGTCAGACTCTTGACCTGATACGAACATACAGATTAAACAAAATATAAGCACATTTCTGCAGTCTGAAGCCGTCGCTACCGTGTCAAACATACGGTCACGTCAGCTATTGCACAGAGTTTTATCAATAACCTCCCAGAAATATCAACTATGATTGGATCACCATCTGATCCCCAAAAAACTTGATCAGGCGACTGAATGCTTGGAGTCAACGTTCCACAACACACTAAATAAGTTAGCTCTACTTAAAAGAAAATAATTAGAGAGGAAAAACTAGCACCCTGGCAATAATCACGCACACGTACATTAAAAGACTACTTGCCAACTAGAATGTAAATGGCAGCAAACCAAATTGGAAGTATTTCAAGTAGCATGGAAGGAGAGCCTCCTGAACTACCGAAAATCTCGTAGTACTGCTAGATCAGTCTCTCTCTTTTTTTTTCCCCCCCCCCCCCCCCCCCCCTTTAAATTTCTACTTTTTTTTTTTTTTTTTCATTACTCAAAATTAACTAGCAATAAAACCACTACAGAATCATGCACACAGTCATTATATAGCAGCAAGGATTTCATAAATATTTTCACTGGCAAAATTGAAAATATTAAACAAAAGATTCAGACTATTAATTTAAAACCAGACAATCTTATAAATAACCCTGTAGATAATAATATAGCAAGATCAGATCAATGACTAGAAGGTTTTACTCCCCTTCGAGAGACCAAACTAATTTAATTAATTTATTCATCAAAATCATCAATTACATGTTTCTTCCAGAAGTTATCAAACCTCTTCTAAAGAGAATAACTTCTTCCCTTAGCACTGGCTATGCACCTAAATCATTTAAACCATTTGTTATCAAATCCCTGAATAAAAAAACCAAGATCTTAGATAAGTATGTAGCACAGTGGCTATGCTCGTACCTACACAGGAATAGCATTCATGAAATGTACCAGTCAGGATTTAGGTCTCATCATAGCACACACAGCACTGGTTAAAGTAGTAAATGATCTACTACTGGCCTCTGATCAGGGTCGTCTCCCCTTGCTTGTCCTTAGTGCAACGTGAGATACCATTGATCATACTTCTCTCGTCGGTAGTCTAGAAAACATTGTTGGCATTAATGGAACGGCTCTCTCCTGACTCAGGTCTTATTTGACTGATCGTTAATGGTTTATATATGTAAGTGTTGAATTCTCTATGCACACTGAGAAAGTTTGGTGTTCTGCAAGTTTCTGTTTTAGGCCTACTGCTTTTTTCCTTTTCTTAAAATACTACCTTTGGGTGGGGTGCTTAGTGGTTATCACGTTCGCCTCACACCTCCAGTGTTCGATTCCCGCCAGGGCCACGTGTGTACGGAGTTTGCATGTTCTCCCCGTGCTGCGGGGGTTTCCTCCCCAGTTAAAAAGACATGCATGGTAGGCTGATTGGCGTGTCTAAATTGTCCGTAGTGTATGAATGGGTATGTATGATTGTGCCCTGCGATGGACTGGCATCCTGTCCAGGGTGTACCCTGCCTTGTGCCCGATGAGTCCTGGGATAGGCTCCAGGTTCCTTGCGACGAAGAAGGAATAAGCGGTTGAAAATGAGATGATGAGACTACTTTTGGGTCAAATTATTCGTAAACAAGGAAATAGCTTCCATTGTTATTCTGATGACACACAGTTTTATGTTTCAGCAAAGCCAGATGACAGACACCAGCTTAATAAAGTTGAGGAATGTGTAAACGACATCAGACTGGGTGCTTATTAACTTCCTTTTACTTAATTCTGACAAGACAGAAGTACTTATACCAGGACCACATGCAGCTAGAAGCAAGTTTTCTGATTACATAGTAACTCTGGATGGCCTTTCGTTTTCATCATGTGCAACTGTATAAGACCTTATAGGAGAAGACTCAAAGCTGTTATCTTGGCAAAGGGATGGAGAACAAAGTATTGACTAAAAGGGTGCCAGTGAACAGTGGAGTTCTCATTCAACAGAAGTTCAACAAAACAGACATTATGTAAAAACTAATGAATCTGGTTACACAATTGCACAATTTGACCATGTAATATTAGCACATTTATAGAAGGAATTTATTTATTTATAATTGCACTATTTGTTGTCACCCAGATCAGGATGGGTTCTTGTTTGGGTCTGGTTCCTCTCAAGGTTTCCTCCTCATATCGTCTCTGAGTTTTTCCTTGCCACTGTCACCTCTGGCTGCTCATTAGGGATAAATTCATACATTTAACATCTATATCCTAAATTGATATTTCTGTAAAGCTGCTTTGGGACAACGTCCACTGTTAAAAGCACTCTACAAACAGAACTGTATTGAACTCTCACTCACTCACACAGTAGCCCAGAGCCCATAATCACATGCTGCCACGTCAAGCCAAACAAGTTAGTCAGGCTGCTCAAACACACATCATGTAGGTTTTACTACCTTTGTGATGCACTAAAGTTTTTGTGTGTTAAATGTTAAAGCTTTTGTATTCCCATATGTTAATTTATTAGCATGTCTATCTGTGCCTTAACATCTGTAGACAGAAAAACATTTTGACATTTTCTTTGGAAGGACTTGCCACACAAACAGCTAAAAAAATGCCCCACAAATACCACACAAGGAAGTTTGACATACATAATGATAAAGTATCATCAAACAGAAATTACTGCAGTGTTCAACAGGTACTTACTATAAACGAATGGCATAACAGTTTAGGTAAATGATTACAAAACACTCAATATTTATAGCTCAATTATCAAAAAATTTGCAATAACAGATGGAAAAAAAATGCATGCAGTGAAGGAAATATTACTAAATTTCTCATTCCACTGACAGACACTGAGTCCAAGGCTCAAATGTAAAGCATTTTGAGGTCACCCTGGCATAATCCTGACAGAGATCCTGAGGTCATCATGTATCAACAAAATAGGCATTAATAATACCATGGCACAGTCAGACACCAAACTACATCATGCTCTGGAAATTCTACACTTTCGAAATATGGGTGCAAACGCCAGCGCAAGACAGTAGCCTAGATAGAACTACATCACTCCTCATATTGGCTATGGATATTTAGCTTCACAGGCTTAAAATGTAACCAGGTTAAAGCTTTGCGCATCCTAATAGAGACCATAAAATTATAGTCAGTGAAGCTAATCAGCAAAGCAGTTGCAGATGTATAATCACTGGAATATACAGAGAGGCCAAAACATTAAAGCAATAGGACAGACAGGCTTATAAAGATCTACAGTAATCTACTGTAATAAAATTATACAGCATAAACCAGAGGTGTCCAGTCTTATATGCCAAGGGCCGGTGTGGGTGCAGGTTTTCATTCCAACCAAGCAGGAGCCACACCCGAGACTATTGAAAGCCAAGATCATCTGATTCAACAGGTGGAATCAGGCGTAGCTCCTGCTTGGTTGGAATGAAAACCTGCACCCACCCCAGCCCTTTGCGTATAAGATTGGACACCCCTGGCATAAAACATGCAAAGCGCAATTAGCTATGTGATATAGGCCACTACTCTGATATGCAATCAATATACTCAAAATTACTGAAAAACTACATGCTAGAACACCACATGACAAAAGCAAACACTTTCATGAAACATTTTAAATATCATTTGCACGATCTACACGTTCATTTGAATTTAACAGTTTCATCCCAACAGTAGAGCGTACAAATACACGGTGTAAAAATAGACCCCATGACGTTGGAGCACGTGGCAGGGTTTAGTTGAAACAGCCAAAAGCAGCTAGAGTGAAAAGAAAGGTCCCAGTGTCTTTTGTAGACAGACAGGAGAGTGCAAGCTGAATATTACTGACCGTTGTATGACAGGTGCACACACACACACCTGTGGGAGAAGAATGCTGATCAATGCTTTTGCGCGCTTGTGTGTGGGTGCGCGTGTGTGTGCGGATAAGTGGACAAACAAGAACGAGAAAAACGAACATGATCTCTTACTGGCTTCTCACTAACTGACACCTTCCTATTACTTAATCATGGAGCAGGAAGGCACAGAGACCCTCCTGAGTCAAACACAAGCTCTTACTTATTTAGTCCTGAGACTAATACTACAGTTTTCATTTCAGCTCATTCTACTTAACCTAAAATACTGGACAGATTGTCCTACTAAGACAATGGGTGGAAGTGCGTTTGAGAATAGAGAGGCAAGGGGAGGGCTGAAATGAAAGAGGGTCCACCCTCTCTCTCTCTTCGTCTTGGCCAGACATGGTGTAGACAAAGAGTACCGTCTTGAATCCCCCCACCTCCATTTGCACCACAGCAAGACAATAAACATGACATCAGCCGCATTCCTGTGTGTGTGTCAGACAAAAGCAAAACCACAGCATGATTCAGGTTCATCATATAGCCACATGACAGACCAACATGGAAAACTGAGCTTCTCAAAGTGTCGTTACCTGCTAAAATTAAACCTCGGGCTTATACTGGGTTACTCACACTTGCTCGTATGTTCTCATAACAGAGATCCTACCCATCCTGGTCATATGATTATTAAGACTAAAGATGAGTAACTGAGGAGTCTAAGAAATATGCCTGAAAATGTTTAAACACTTTAAATCACAATATTTTGGCAGCGATACCTCTGTATATTACCGTGGAAAGGAAAAGGAATGTTTCTTCACTCGGCCCCAATACTCATTTACACAGCCTTCTTTTCTACATGTATCTTACTACATAGTGTATAACTTAACAGGATATAACTTTAGACTACCAAATAGAGCAGCATGTTAACTGCTCACACATCACATCAATTTGATATTTAATCAGAAAATTTGGAGGGAAATTTTAAACATTGACCTATTATTGCCAATTTACACTTAATTAAACTAAATAATTACAGCCTCAGCAAACAAGCTCATCTTATGTTGAGCAAGAAACCCGTAGTGTTATACACACACGCAAGCAGAAGTGAAGTAAAACAGGGGGAGTCTTTATCTGAAAAGGTTAAACAAACAGCAGCATATTCAGCCACACGTCAGCAAGGTGATAAACGCAGGTGAAACCATGTAATAACACACGATGAATCAGGACTTTCTTACATGGACATGCAATGCAGTCAAGACACTCTGAATATATTACACCCATCAGCCATAACGTTAAAACCACCTGCCTAATATTGTGTGTTCCACTTGTGCAGTCAAAATAGCCATGACCCATCAAGGCATGGACTCAACAAGACCACTGAAAGTGTGCTGTGGTATCTGGGACCAAGACATCAGTAGATCCTTTACGTCCTGCAAGTTGTGAGGTGGGGCCTTTGTGGATCGGACTTGTTTGTCCAACTCATCGCACAGATGTCTGATCGGATTTAGATCTTGGGAATTTGGAGGCCAAGTCAACAGCTTGAACTCCGTTATGTTCCTCAAAGCATTCCTGAACTATTTTTGCAGTGTGTCAGGGCAAATTATCCTGCTGAAGGAGGCTGCTGCCATTAGGAAATACCGGTGCTATGAAGGGGTGACTTTAATCTGCTACAATACAGGGCTGCAACAAACGATTATTTTGATAATCGAATAATCTGTTGACTGTTTCTTTGATTAATTGATTATTTTGCATTAAAAGGCCAATGTTGTTCTTCAAACGTTGTGCAAATTGAAGGCTATGAAAAAGATATTAGATTTATCTATGAGGGCTATGCTATACATTGCACACAGGATTAAAAAAAATTACATTATATAGTCGTTATTATATTAAAAAAAGAAAAGAAAAACCAAAGCACAAACTAAGTGTTAACTGGTAAGAGGTTGAATGTTCTGCTGTAACACACATTCACTCACTTAAACACGGTAAAATGTTTTATTCTGTAAATGTGGGACACTTCTTACATTTACATGTTCTAACCCCATTACAGTTACTGCTCGCATAAAAACACAATTACTTATGTTTCTAAATAAAGCTAAATATAGCATCAAACAACATTTGATCAAATTAATATTTTAGCCAGTTATTGTACTTCCTTTCTATTGCGTGCTGTTTGTCCATGCGTGGACTCCTGCTCATTCAGTCAACTGCTCATTCAGTCAACTTTAATGGAGACTCGCTTGCGGTCAGGACGAGGCTTTGTGTAAAATTGAAATTCTAGCATTTACAGATGAGGACATAAAAGGTAAAAGTGTCATTTCTGCACTGAAGAAAACATGTCCGGAACATGTTAAACAGCACACGCATCTGTCACAGCATCCGACACGACAAGCCATGTTAATACACTTACGAGTTTGTTTGAAGTGCTTTATATAAAACATTCATGTTTTGGACGAGAGGGATCGTGCACTTTTCCCACAGCAGCTCACTCTGTCACCTCCACTGTTTCTAATATGCGTTTTATTCCTAGAAATGCATTTCATCATTGTGAAGTGACATCACTGATGTGGGGGTTATACACAGTGACGTCACAGACCCAACTAATCCATAATGAAATTCATTCTTGATTATTTTAACTATCGATTAGTTGTTGCAACCCAACAACAGTGTTTATGTAGGTGGTACGTGTCAAAGTAAAATCCACATGAATGCCCGGACCAAAGGTTTCCCAGCAGAACATTGCCTAACTTATGTTCTTTACTATAACGAAAGTGATCAGCAACGAAGCCACGTTGCTCTTCGCGCGTAGTGTAGATGCGCTGATACAGAGTGGGAGCACGAGTAAGATCTGTAAAGTCTAATTAAAACATTATGATCAAAAGTAACAAGAAAAATAATATTCCCAAAGGCGAGTAATAGAAACCAGTGAATGTGCAGTGAAAGTGAGTTTTTATTATTAATTTGTACTGTAGTTTAATTCAGTGCTTTTTGTGCATCAATAAAAAATCATGCATAAATACTATTTTATATGTACACTGATTAAGGTGGCAGGCCAAAAAGATTTATTAACATGTGAATAATTATTAGTGACATTAGGCTACAGTTAGCAGACAGGACACAGGCTGAATGGCGATGCATGGAGGCCCATTAGTAGGTAGTTTATAATATCGCAATGTGTTAGCTTTGTTAACAAATAACTGGCTATCGCAAACATTACATGGAGCATAACGTTAGCTGGTTTCACGGCAACAATGCCAGCTGCCTAAAACAAATATAATATAGGACCGTCTTTCAGGCGCTTCGCCAAATTCCAGGTGTTTCCTCGCTTCGGTTTGAAATGAACGATAGCATCGATTGCACACCAGAAATCGATACTAGCTTTCCTCTCAACAAGTCGGGCGGAGCTAAACTTCTGTAGTTTTTCCCCATGTGCTTGTAGGCGTTCCTCTTCTTCACCACTTGTGGACCGACTAAAACACTTGCGTGTATTTGCTGCCCCCACCAGGTCCGGAAGAATCCTCTGAACTTCTGTTAAAAAGGGTACTAACACTACTGCAGAAAAACAAGTACCGTCACATTTTTAAAATGTTGGTACAGACTTGGTACCAAAGTATCGGTTCTCATGACATCCCTAAAATAAATATTTATTTTATGTTATATTATACATGAGTCTTGTGGGTCTCTCTCTCACACACACACACACACACACAACACACATATATATATATATATATATAAATATAAATAAATATAAATAAATAAAAAGAACCGTCATCTATACAGATCCAGAAATAGCATTTTTAACTAATATTCCTGATGAACATAAGTACCGTTCCCAAAAGGGGTTGTACTGAAGTTCCCCCCCGACTTTATCTCTCTTTTTCTTTTTAAAATTAGCGGGTGCGGCTTATATTCAGGTGCGCTCAGAAGTCTGAGAATTACGGTAACTCAGTTTTGAGTTTAAATTACATTAGTTGCATTGCAAATTTTGGCCAATTTAATTGGACTTCTGGCCAAACACAGTTTAGTTCAACTTGCCCACATGGCTCGATAATGAATTTACACATTGTCCACCACTGTAGAGGTTTTAATTACTAAAAAACAAACAAACAAACAAAAAACCCAGAACGGGTGATAAATGGGTTAGGCAGTTAAGCAGAGTGGATGATTTCCACATAGCCCACAGAACTTTACCACATGTAAATGGTACCTTCACTTTCAGAGAAACTAACACCCCTCTACAAATGCCTCTTTCATAAGGAAAGGAAAAGAAAAAAATGAAAAAAGAAAATTAATAATTCACCTCAAACAAAAAAAAGCTAATTTTGCCTCATGCGCAATTACATGTACAGCATTTCAGACATTCCCCACACGTAAACTCATCAAAAAATTACAGCATGTTAAAGCTATTGCACTAAAGCATGCACTTTCATTTTTCATAATGTGCAGTTAATTTAATCAAGTGATTAAATATACAGTTTATATATGAGAGCAGGAATTACACCAGGACTGTAAAGGGAATCTGTTGCTAGTCAAGAAATTTTAACACGGGAAGAAGATTTTGATTAAAATATCAAAGCAGTGATGCATTTTCTGCTGTCACTTGTGGGTTGTAGGGATGCTTTGCATATCCTGGATGCCTGTGATCAATCAGCACACAGAAGCAGACTGTTCAATACACTTTAGGAAGGCTTTTTAGGACCAGTGTGTGCTTATGGTGAATATGATGGGCATAACCAAGTCTCCAAACCACGCTTTTCACGTATCGAATGATAAACTATTTGAGGAATACATACACTTATCCTGACAAAATCCAGACTCCATGAATTTGAAAATGCCTCCAACACCGCATATCATCTAGTAAGGCAGTGTACTCTTAGAAGACTCCAGTAGGCTATGTCTACACCAGGTAAGCATACGCATAAAATAACAGAACACTAATCTTCAACATTGTCTATTCAACTAAAAAGCAAGAGAGATTAGCTAGGTACTCAACTAACGCTGATCAGCCCTCCCTATTTAGCTGCATCTTACCTTAGCAGATCTTATACACAAGGAGAACAGATACATTATATGGCCAAAGGTTTGTGGACACCTGAAAATCACAACCAAATGTGGGCCTTTTTCAAACTGTTCCACAAATTCTGAAGAACAGAATTGTCTAGAATGTCTTTGTATGCTACAACATTACTGGAACGAAGAGGCCCAAACATGTTCCAGCCTACAAAGAGGTCAGGCCAACAAAGAGCCCTGACCTCAACCTCACTAAACACCTTCGGTGAACTGCACCCAAGGCCTTCTCACCAAAAATCAGTGACTGAACTCACTAATGCTCGTGGCTGAATGAGCACAAATCCTGTGAACAACAGCTTGCTGCTGTGCTCTTTGGTGGCTCACAAGTACCATAGGCCCATAGAGTTCTGCCAGGAATTCTTAACGGATGTAGGTTTTTAGGCAGAATCTTTTGTGAACAAAATCTGCCCATCTCTGCTATAGCACTGGATACTTTGGCATATAATGAAACCCCAGGTACTGAACTGCATCCCTTACACATACAATCGATCATTTTGCTAATTCCGGCAGTCTACCTAGCAATCGTGGAAAGGTTTCACATACATATACACATTTGTATATTAGAAGATTATAGGCTCTTAATTTATGATGAAATATCACTTGTCTGTGAAGTGTTCAAGAATATTTCAGTTTTTTCATCTTCTTATTGGTTTTTAAAAGAAAGCAAGTCTTGTTACTCAATCTCCACAATTAGAAGACTAGCTCTTCCATAATTTAACTGCTTTCATAAATCATACAACAGTGTGTAAGGAACTGGTAGCAACTTCTGTGCAAGACTTAAATGATTCTTTTAATAAGTTATTTAACAATATAAAAGGAGAAATAAATGTCTGTATAAAATGTTACATTACGTTTATAATTTGAAAGGTTCAGTACAAATTTACTTCAGTTACAAAATTAAACCAGTTAATGAGATTTAACTAGTTACTAAAAAGGTATTAAAAAATTATAAAGTAAAAAAATGTAATAGGTCCATGAGGGATAATTTTCAAATCATCAGCACAATACACATCACATCTCCGTTCTCAACATTAATGCATGATCATGTGCATCAACAGGGTGGTTTATTCATTCTTTATTTACAAAATTATTTATGATAGGTAAACATTTTAGTTTGTTGGTGAAAGAAGTAGTAAGGCAAACTGCATGTTTTTAATACTGCTTCATTAGAAGGGACATTGCTTTGTAAAATATTACAGCAAGCTACATTTTGTAATGATGGTCATGATGTTGGATTAGGATATAAGGATTATGGGGAATATGCTGAGTCTGGCCGCGTTATTCCGCCATCTGACAGCCCTGTTAAAGGAACAGACCGCTGGATGGTTTTTCTTATACAGTCACTCCAGGATTTTGTCATTTTGCACCTGCACAAATTAACACAAAATCAAGGAGACTCCACAATGTTTGGAGGAGCTTGCAATTTTTTCCAAAAGTACCACAGCTTTGAGCCAAGATGTGACATCACCACAGTGTGCATTCAGCCAAAGCACTCTTCTAATCATGTGCATTGAACATGAGTACAGCTAAAAGGTCATTTACCAGCAAACATCACTGTGAAAGACAACTTCGCAAAATAACTTTGTGCAATTGCAATTTCGCCAATTGAAGTAGATTCCCGTATAAAAAAAAACCCCTCTGCAATCTGCATCACAAATTTTGAAAAGCCGTTGCAAAATCAAGCAGTTTTGGCAGCAAAAATCAAAATCCTCTGTCAAATACTCTAGGGACTGCAGATGGGAGAGAAGTTAAGTAAATGAATAGGTTAGAAAACAACATGAGCTAGACATGAACTAGAAGCTTGAGCTAGAAACTGAACTGCCTGCTGGACAAGCACCAGAAAACCAAAAGTTCCATGTAGATCTATATGAGGGACTGTTTTAATCCAGTGCTTGCGAGGACACATTCGAGAGGCATGAAAACGCTAGGTGCAAACTGCTGGCTGTCTCGACGGTCCACTTTTTTAATCAAAACTCCAGATCTGAACAAGACATAAGTTCTTTGGTCTTTGTAAATAAGGGTTTGGGCATTTACATGATTCTTCAGCAGTAAAGAAAGTGAAAGACAGACCACGACATAAGGTAATGAGCGGGAGAGAGGAAAAGTAAACAAGCCTGTGGTCAGGAGAGGGGTTTTTGGCTTGATTATATCCAGCATGCCACACTTTAGCTGAGCTGTCTCTCACACCCACACAGCATGTGTTCTCTGTAAAAGAGAGGAAAGCGGGAGGGAGGGAGGGACAGGCAGGCGAGTGCACTGCAGTCCAATCGTAAAACAAACAGGCAGCTGGAGACCGGCCAGTGAGAATGCAATCAATGTGATGGGGAGTGACGGGAAAACCATTTGTAAGACTACAGGGAAGCGCCATCATTTCTTACAATACCTTTTGACACACATTCATGTTCTTTCTCAGACTCACAATTACACTTACCCTCCTATGCCCATTCTGCTGAGATGAGTCAGCATTTCCAGCCAAGTGCAATCCAAATACTCCTACCCTAACAACTTCCTTCCCACAGAAACCTCGTCACATCAACATACAAACAAGACAGTACTCCTCCAGCAGCATGTCTGTCACTTATTTGTCATTTGAATCTTCGGCAGAGTTGGTGCGAAGCTAGAGATGTGTGTAATGAGCTGGAACAAGTGTCTATTTGCACTGGTGAACATGGCAGGATTCTGGAAGCCTGAAGAGTCCAGAAAGTCATCGCCCACAAACACAAACTCCTTCCCTCGTGCTGCATTGCTCATTTCTGGGGACTGGGATTGTGGAACCCTTTTCATCTTCAGGAGAGCCCAGTCTAAACGAGAGCATAGAAATGATAATCTGACTGGTATTTCACTGCATTTGGACAGGTGTATAGGTTTGAAGCAGACTGGGTTTTCACTGGTGAAGTCATAGACTATGTTTTGGCCTGTAGACAGGGGGCTGGGGGAAAAATGGCCGTTAAAAAAAAAAAAAAAATAATCGTGTAAAATGTTTCTAAGATTTATATCAGTAAAGATAAAAAGCTTTACTGAAGAAATATATCATGCATTCTTGGCAGCCTGCCCAGGAGTGTCTAGAGATTGAAAATGATTTTGGGCTTTAGAGTTGGCCTGGGCTCCCTCTTTGTCTGCGCCACACAGTTCAAACAGACCTCGTAACACTCAGCCAAAAAAAGGCTTCTGTTAAACACTGCCGTCAATATACTGCACAAAGCTGCAGAACGGTCTCTATGCTGTCTACTTTCCTGTGTTTTCACCTCCCTGTCTCGTCCACAGCCCTTAATATAGAATTATTATACTAAGCAGAAAATAATCTAGTCCAAGAAAACCACCAAATTATAAAGAGTGCGCTGTGCTAGGCCCTTTCTCAGCTAACACACAGTTACCGTTATTAGTCGATTAGCTGTACATGTTAGTGTAAAAGCTGAGTGAAAAAACAGCAGTGTGGATGCCATTATACATTACATATATATATATATAAAATAATTCTGTTTACAGCCTCCTGGAATGCAGAATACAGTCAGTGTTCAGATCAAACTCCATTCACATTAGATCAGTGGTTTCCTCAAGAAAGAAATGTTCCTACAAGACACACTGTAATGGAATTCAGTGCACAGACAGGATTTTAATCTTCAGTCTAAAAACAGAAGTGATGAACATGGCACTTCTTTTATTCCTGTTCCTAGAAGGAAATGTTCTTACAGCCTTCTTATTATCCAATGCCCAAAACAGGATATTACTTTTAAAGATTTTTAACTTTAAATTTACATCCATTATGTTAAACCATTTATGGGTGCTTTTTGAAATACATTTTGGGTCGTTGTCTTTTGCAAGACCTACAACTCAGACCCAGCTTTCTGGGTCCTATATTGTGCTCCAAAACTAATTGGTAGTCTTTGTATTTCCTGATGCCATGCATACACTCAAGGCAACCAGTTTCAGAAGAAGAAAAGCAACACCAAAACATCCGTGAACCTCCTCCACATTTGACTGAAGGAACCATGTTCTTTTCTTCAAAGGCCTCATTTCATTTTCAATGAAACAAATTTCAACTGTCTAAGGGACATTCTCCCATAAGGACGTTTGTGTCCGACGGTACATTTTGGCAAATTCCAGACTGTTTTTTTTTTTTTTATGTCCAGAGAGATTAGCTACAGTGCCATGAGCTGCAAATGAACACAGGAACATTACTATCTTTAGAGATGGACTTGTAGCCTTGAGATTGTCCATGCTTTTCCACAATTTCCACAATTGTCAATTTTCCTCTTCTTTCATTTCTCCATGCTCAATGTGGTACAAACAGACACAAAGGCTGAGACATCTTTTCTTGGCTTAAACTGGTTGAAATTGTGATTTATATTCTGCCAAAACCTGCAACTTGTCTACAATGAGTTTAATTACAAATTAAAAGAGGATCATCTGCTTGAAAGATAATTATGTCTTAGGTTTTCTAAAGGGAGCAGATCCTTTTCTGCATGGAATAAACTTTTTTTTCATGGAAGAATTAGCACATTATCTGGAAAAGGTTGAAGGGTGTCTGTATTGCTATATGTCACTGTAGCTAAGCAGTGAACTTCCAGTGACCAGTATGAGGGAGTGTGAGAGCAATGATGGCAAATTTAACACACCTGCTCCCCATTCACACTTGAGACCTTGTAACACTAACAAGTCACATGACACTGGGGAGGGAAAATGGCTAATTGGGCACAATTTGGACATTTTCACTTAGGGGTGTACTCACTTTTGTTGCCGGCGGTTTAGACATTAATGGCTGTGTTGAGATATTTTGAGGGGACAGCAAATTTACACCATTTAATTTACACAAATTTAAAGATATAATCAAATATTTACAAAAATGTGAGGGGTGTACTCAATTTTGTGAGATACTGTATGTATTTTAGTAGTCAGATATTTAGTCTTCAAAGATGATAAGACGACTGATAGCAAAGACTTGAAGGAAAATATACAACAGTTTTAAACGATTTCATTCTGTGGACAATTTGTCCCACAGTAGACCCTTTCAGTCATACGATTTGTAATCTGCTGTAAGTTTTCTTTTATTAAGGCTCACTCTCTAGCTTTTCTTATTCTTAGAAAATATTAAAACCTTCAGGACAAAGCTTGGCTGAATATTTATTTATTTATTTTAAACGGAAATAAGGGGGGGGGGTAGACTAATTACACAAGAACCACTTCACTGACAGGCAGCTGGGACTAAACCAGAGGCCCTGTACGAAAGTGATTAAACTCTTAAGACCCAAGCCAATCAAATATACTGGCCAAACCATCTGGGTTGAACTAGTTATGTCTCTCTGAAGCAGTTAGATAATTATGCAACTTTTTTTTTTTTTGTACAGTGATTAGCGCAAATGTTCCTAATGCGATGCTGTATAAAAGAAGAAAATACCCAGAACTCATCGTCACTTAATGAAATACCAAGTAATTCGTCGTGGGCCAAACAAGGGATAACATCTACCAATGTCCCATTACTCCTAAATTAATTGTTATATATATATATATATATATATATAATATATATATATATATATATATATATATATATATATATATATACACACACACACACACACACACATACAATACATACATACACATATACACATACATACATACATATACACACGTCAGATCACACCATGTTGGTCTATTTCTCTACATAATTTTCCTGCATTACCCACAATGCCTTTCAACTGTCCACTGAATCACGCCAGTGGCAATTTCTCTCTTTAGTCATCTTAATGTATTATTGCTTTACTCTTTCAGTCTGTCCAGCTTGCTCACCTCCTCATCTGTACACTCTGCTCAAACAGATCAATTTCTAAAGCTTTCACTTTCGTCCCAATACCCTGAGCTTGTACTTGTCATAATGTAGATCACTAGCAAGCCAAGCAAAGAGTCTCTGCTGCAATTCACCAAAAATGAGTTACATAGCTGCATTGCCTTCTGGGACTTGGAGTCCACCCTCTGCTATTTCTATGTTGGATTTCACATTAATACGACACGGAATATGGCTAAACTTTAATAAGCGATAAGCTATAATTTTGCTCTTTTGTGTTTAATAGCAGACCTAATTGTTATCACATATGCTTGAGATTACTGAAGAATGTCCCTTGACATCAGCGTGGCACATTTGAATAACAAATACAACACCAAGCAACACCTTCACCCTCAAATATTTCAACACAGTTTTATTGTGGAATTTAACTTTAAAACTGGATATTAAATGCTACTGTTGTGCGTTGGAGAGTATTTAAAACGTGTTGGTACTAATCACAAACACACACACACACTACAAAGCCCATAAATGAGTAGCATTGGCCCCGTTTCCGTGTGTGTGTTAGTTGAAGCTGCGGTGAATTAATAGGCCACTGAACTAAGGTAGATGATAAAAACGAAACCGTGGCAGTATTATGGCCTGGTCTGGAAACTGTGCCCAGTTTAAACACCTTGTCTGTCCGACAAAAAACACCAGACAAAGAGCATTGAGTACTAGTGCTAGTCTATCTGAGCTACCACACAACAACACGAGGGATTTGGGACAATATAAACAGACAATCCAGCAGCGATATAACGTTAATATCTGCAGTTAACAGGCTGTCCTTCGTTGTTTTGTTTTGTTACACGATGTGCTTTGTGTTGTAACACTGTGAAATGATGTTACACAAAAAGCTCTCCTCTTGAGCACGGTTGCTAGCATGCATACCCGTTACTTCCGATTATATCCGAGTCGTCGTCCGTATGTTCGACAGGAACAAAGAGGCGAGTTAAACAGCTGCTCGAAACTGCGTACTTAAAAACAAACCCTTCGATTCAGCGACTCTCCTGCCATTTCCGAGTAAGGCCGCTTACCTGGTAAGGCGGTGGCGGTTCCTGGTCCGGATCAGTACCGTCGCCGAAACTGGCTCTGTCTGACTGCGACTCATGAAGCAAAGAGATGTCATCCGAAGTAGGAGATTTTAGACAATTGCCCATCTCCTTCCTCTCCAACACCTCACTGTTCAGATAGAATATCCTAACTGACACCCCTGTCTAAACTCCTGGCACGATTTTCCTCACTTAAATATCGCTTTCTGACACTTTAACGCAGGTTCAAAGCCTCCTAATCAAAGGCAGGAGAACGAACGAACGAACCAACCAACCTACCTACCTACCTACCTACCTACCTCTCGCTCGCTCTCAACAAAAACAAACCGTGTCGCCACAAAGAGCTGGTTGGTATAAGCAGCAACCTTGAGCAGCGAGAACAAATGAAAAATGGAGGGGGAAAACCCCTATCTGCCTTCACGAATGAGCTAAATGAGTTAAAGTCTTTCTTTTTCTTTGTCTTTTAGTTTTTAAAGCCTTCTCCGTGTTTGACAAATTCCATAATATCAAATGTTTCTCTGAGTGGTCATTAGGTCTTTCAGTCACCGTAAACTCCGCCCCGACGACGTCTACCAATCAAATGGCCTCTTCTTCGACTCGTAATGAATCCTCGTAATAGAATGGAAGCGTTTGTTCCGAATTCCATTTTGTTGCTGTTGGTAAAGGAAATAAACTTCAACACAAGGCAGAAACGGTGATATTAATGTCACACAACGAGGACTGTTGACTAAAATGTTCCTGGGATGGACTATGACCCTGATCAGGATAAAATGCTTACTGAAAATTAATGGTTTGGTGATCTGACTGTAAGGGTTTAGTCTCGGAGTGTAATTGATCCCAGAGGTCAGTGACTCAGTTGTGTGTCCATGAGGTGTATGTAAATACACTAATATTCAAAAATGGAGAGCCCTGAGCTGGACACAGATCATGTGACCCCGCCCTCAAAAAAGTGTAAACTCGAGAAAGAAATCACTCACCAGAACCCAGCCGTGTCTCCATGAAGGGTAATATTTCTATGGATCCTCCTTGGTACTTTAAGAATGGAAACCCCCTGGTCTGTACACAGTGTTCTACAGAAGTCAGGAGACCGAAGAGAAAATATCCTCATCACACCTACAGGACATGACCCAGAACCTGCTGCTGTAAATGAATTCCAGAAAAAGTTCAAATTAAATCTGGTGAAGAAATTTCAGTGTTTAAATGGAGTGATGATAAACCTGGAAAACCGAACACTCCTGAATGAGATACAGAGCTCAACACAGAGCTCTACATCACAGAGGGAGACAGTGGAGGTGTCAATCAAAAACATGAGGTGAGAGAGATCGAAGCAGCATCCAGGAGAAAAACAACAGAGGAAACCTCAATCAAATGCAATGACCTCTTTAAGCCCTTATCTGATCATGACGAACCCATCAGAACTGTGCTGACAAACGGAGTCACTGGCATCGGAAAAACAGTTTCTGTGCAGAAGTTAATTCTGGACTGGGCTGAAGGTAAAGCAAATCAGGACGTCCAGCTCATATTTCCACTTCCTTTCAGAGAGCTGAATTTGATGAAGGACCAGACCCTGAGTCTGATGGATCTCCTTCATGTCTGTTTTAAGGAGACAAAAGAAACAGAAATGTCCAGTTTGGAAAAGGTTCTGTTCATTTTTGATGGATTGGACGAGTATAATTTTCCTTTGGATTTCCAGAACACAGTGAGAGTGTGTGATGTAACTGAATCAGCATCAGTGCATGTGCTGCTGATAAACCTGATCAAAAGGAATCTGCTTCCCTCTGCTCTCATCTGGATCACCTCCCAACCAGCAGCATCCGATCAAATCCCCTCTGAGTGTGTCCATCGACTCACAGAGGTACGAGGGTTCAATAACCCACAGGAGGAGGAGTACATCAGGAAGAGGATCAGTGATCAAAGCCTGGCCAATAACATCATCACACACCTGAAGTCATTAAGAAGCCTCTACATGTGCCACATCCCAGTCTTCTGCTGGATTTCAGCCACTGTTCTAGAGAGAATGTTGGATGAAGCAAAGAGTGGAGAGATCCCCAAGACTCTGACTCAAATGTATACACATTTCCTCAACATTCAGACAAACATCATAAGAGAAAAGTACTCAAAGAAGCAGGAGAGTGATGAAGAAATGCTTCTCAAACTGGGACAACTGGCTTTTCAGCAGCTGAGGAAAGGCAACTTGATTTTTTATGGGGAAGACCTGAGAAAGTGTGGCATTGATGTGAGAGAAGCTGCAGTGTATTCAGGTATGTGTACTCAAATCTTCAGAGAAAAGTTTGGACTTCACCAGAGTAAAGTGTACTGCTTTGTTTATCTGAGCATTAAGGAGCATCTCGCAGCTCTGTATGTGCATCTGACATTCATGAAGGAAAATAGAAATGTTCTTAAACAGGGTCGGGTTTCTAAGACAATCTCAGATGTCCACAAGAGTGCTGTAGATCAGGTCTTATACAGGGAGACTGGACATCTGGATCTTTTCCTTCGCTTTCTTCTGGGACTCTCACTGGAGTCCAATCAGAACCTCTTACATACCTTAGTAACACAGACAGGAGGTAGCTCCCAGAGCAAAGAGGAAGCAGTTCAGTACATTAAGATGATGATCAGTAAGAATCCATCAATCTGTTCCACTGTCTGAATGAACTGGGTGACGATTCTCTAGTGGAGCAAATCCAACGCTACCTGAAATCTGGAAAGCAAAGAAAGTTCTCTTCTTCACAGTGGTCGGCTCTGGTGTTTGTCTTTGACATCAGCACAGGAGCTGGAGGAATTTGACCTGAGTAAATTTACCAGTACAGAGAACATAACCGCTTTGGCTCTTGTGAAGGTGATGCCTGTGATTGCAGCATCCAGAAAAGCAATCATACAGCATGTAACACTTAACGAGAAACACTGTGAAGATTTGGCCTCTGTACTCAGCTCTGAATCCTCCAATCTAAGAGAACTGGATCTGTTGTGGAATAAACTAGGAGACTCAGGAGTGAAGTGTCTCTCTGCTGGACTGTAGAATCCTCACTGTAAACTGGAGGCACTAAGGTTGGTGTTTTGTCGCATCTTAGATGAAGGCTGTGCTTCTCTGGCTTCAGCTCTGAGATCAATAACTACACCTGCTACTCCGAGGCCCCGGATTTTGTTAGAGAACATTGGTTGTAACACTACGATATCTGGAAACGCTCAAAGGGGGTAAAAACTTATGCAAGGTACTCTTATAGATTTTCCCTCTTTTCTCAGCTTCAAAATGGCTTGCTTTTCTCCCATAGACAGCTCTCTGGTCATGTTGGTTTATCCTTTTTAACAACAAATGGAGTCTTTACAAGCGAAAATCCAGGGATCAAACCAAGAGTAGACATTCAGAGCTATTAATTTTTAAGCAATCAATTTAACAGGACACACCTGAACAACAACAAACAACTGTCAGTCACATGTTCCAATATTATTTAGATTTTTTGATCACTGGGAAAAAATGGGTGGGTTCAAACAAAAGGTGCCATGTTCTAAGTTGTTTAACACATCTAGATGTAAATATAAGGAAATTGTCACATAAAGGAGGTTGGGACGGATGCAGGTGCAGATAAGAGCTAAGTGCAAGGCACTGCACTACTGATAAATAGAGGCTAGTAATAAATCGCATCCTCTGTTTGGCTCAAGAAAAGAATTTGATGGAAGACAATGGCATCATTTAATCTTAAATGATAAAAAAAACAAAAAATCTTCATAGGAATGTTGACCTGCACATGAACCATACACAACATAATTTGTTGACTCAACAGCCCATTATCTGTAAACCCATTATCTGTAGACAAAATCAGTGTACCCAGAGGCAAAAAGGGAACTCATGAAAACTGAGACATTGTAAATGTGTTCACCTTTTAATCAAATTTCATTTTCTACCACCTTTGAGGAAATATGAATTTCAGAAGTTTTACTGTAAATCCATTAAAGTCCTTCTTATAAAAAAAAAACCTAGTGTGTCATCTTAATCTCCACACTGATACTAAATACAACAACTGAAAGTAAAATTAATTTAAATAGTCTAAATATTAACAGAAACATTGTAGATCTACTACAACAGTAAGACTTTTGTTTGGCCTGGCTTTGACAGTGTATGAATAACCAGAAAAAAACACCGACATTTCTTTTGGAGATAAAGCTGAGAAAGCATAATTTAATACAATGAATGTAAACACAAACTTTAAAATAGACCTTTCTCTGAAATTTTATATTAATAGTATAATTTTTCAAATTAAAATACATTTATACAGACTGCACAATATCAAGGTTCTTAGACATACAGTATAGTAGTATTTGCTAACCTAACAAAAATCCTATTTCAAGTCTTTTTTTTTTTTAATCTCTTTGTTTTTAGTATAAGGCTATAGTGGTTTTCAATGCATCCCTTGCTATGATTAGAGCAGAAAGCCCTGTCTGCTGTCCTCCAATATGAAAGACTTTTGGTATGTGTTTGCGCCTCAAAAGAGACTGCCTTTCTAAAAGACACATTCGGCTGCCCACTTAAACTGGGACAATTTCACAAAGCCAATATCACAGATAACTAACACTAGAAAGAAATAACACTAAAGAAACCCACAAACCCAAATATTACATTTACATAGTTAGAAACATGTAATGTAGGTGCAGCCTTCACAAAAATGAGAAAACCGACATGAGGCTGCTATTATACCTTCTATTATGCAATAAAAACAATGTTATGCACATGTTCCTTTTAATCAAAATGTGCTAAAGAAAATGCTAAAGTACACCAGTCCAACAAGCAAACCATGATGTCAATGTACAACATAATTAGAGAACCACAAAAAAACAGATTTTCGCAATAATCAATACATTTACATGTACTTAAGTAATCTGATAATGGGAAAATTCCAGGTTTACATGAATCATTTCTGATATAAAAAAATAAAATAAAATAAAGCTTAGTAGTTGAATTACAGTTTTTAGTAGTAACATAGCATGCTACAATTTAAATCAAGTAGTTTGTGTAATCAAGTAGTTAAAATATTTCATTTACAGAGTTGCTGTGGCGCATTGATAAACACTACATCATTTCACACTCCCACTGTAAACAATGCAGGTTACAATTTTTAATATTAGGTGTTTCTTGTTGGTTGGCTGGAAATAAAAATTATTTGAGATTTTAGGTGTTAACAAATCGAGTAATTTTAATGAGGAACATTTATTTGTGAGGTTTTTATATAAGTAATATATAATTAATATAACAGTTTTTGAGCTCTGTCTATTTCGATCCATACAGCCATTTTCTCTCTCCAATTACGAGTGTGTAATTCACACAAAGAAAAACAAAAGAAAACAGATTAGCCATGTATACTCACAAACCACTTTATTAGGAACCCCTGTACACCTAAACATTCATGCAATTATCCAAATCAGCCAATCATGTGGCAGCAGTGCAATGCATAAAATCATGCAGATACAGGTGAAGAGCTTCAGTTCATATGAAACACCAGAGTGGGGAAAAAATGTGATTACTGTGACTTTAACCATGGCATGGTTTTGGTGCCAGAGGGGCTGGTTAGAGTATTTTAGTATCTGTTGATTTCCTGGGATTTTCATTCACTGAATTTACACACCGTGGCGCAAAATAAATAAATAAATAAATAAATCCTGTGAGAATCAGTTTCACGGGCAGAAATGCCTTATTGTTGAGAGAGGTCAGAGGGGAACAGCCAGACTGGTTTGAGCTGACAGGAAGTCTACGGTAACTCAAATAACCACTTAGCAGAGAAGCATTTTATTTAAGACTGAAGCTCTTGACTTTTGTATCTTCATGATTTGATCTCTTTATGATCTACACAGCTGCCACATGATTGGCTGATTGAATCAATCTATGAATTGACAGGTGTACATGCTTATTTCAAAATTAAATAATGATTGGCCAACAAGCATGGCCTGTTTTTTGAGGACACATGCTGGCCACATTGTAGACAGTCAGCACCTCTGAGGGCAAAACCAATGAAAAACAAAAAAGCTGCTCAAACGTGTTAGAAACATCCTTAGGTTATGTGTGTGAGGAAAAATGACTCGAATCCTCGAGCACAAGTGTTTCTGTATCAGCTCAGTGTTTTACCTCATTCAGAGCTGGACTGTATCTTCACAGTGCATGCATCTGGGGTTCCATGTATTATATGATTGTCTTTGATATACAGACATGTGTTTTGTGTGTAACTGTTAATGAATATGTGTGAATGAGAGAGACTGAGGTTTCTCTCATCAGATGCTCAGTCCTGCTTGTCTGTTGTTTGTATTTCTGCACTTGTACAGCCTCCACGCCCAGCTCCTTAGGCCTGAGCATGGCTTATGTTGACCCTGTGACCTCTCGGACTCCGTCGTTACTGTGGTTGTTAAGGGCTTGAGGGCGAGCAGGGTTCCCCATTCTCCTCTGTGGCTTGTGCTTTGTGCAGCGCCGCCTGGATCCGGAAATGAGTCCGTGACTCCATGGAGTAGTTTTTATAGTTCTGCCTGTAGAGAAAAGTAACAGTGCTCAGGTCAGGATAATGTGAGGGGTATATATTTGCCATGTACATTGGCTACCTAATAGGGATGTAATATGAAAACACTATTCAAAATGAACAGATGATTTATTGTAAAAAGTATATGAATACATATAAGAATAAGATGTGCACTATTCACTGGGGTTTCTTTTGGAAAGATTTCCAGATGGTTTCACAGGGCACCTGACAAAAACCCAAGGTAGGATCGAGACACAGCAAAAAAAAGTCATGTGAACGTGAGGTTTTTTCTGTCTTATGGGGGGTGGGAGCGAGCAGTCAGATATGAACCTCGCATAATAAACAAAGACCATGAACGTTGCTGTCCCCTCAAAATAATTAATTAAACAGCCATTAATGTCTAAACCGCTGGCTCTTCCACCTTCCGTTTGAGGATGCCCCACAGATGCTGAATAGGGTTTAGGTCTGCAGACATGCTTTGGCCAGTCCATTACCTTCACCCTCAGCTTCTTTAGCAAGGCAGTGGTCATCTTGGAGGTGTGTTTGGGGTCGTTATCATGCTGGAATACTGCATACTGATCATGCTCTGCTTCATTCTGTCACAGTACATGTTGGCATTCATGGTTCCCAAATTTACACTGTTATACAAGCTGTACACTCACTACTTTATATTGTAGTAAAAATAATTTCTTCAGTGTTGTCACATTGAGGTGTGAGTGGTGTGCACACTTTTGTGAGATACTGTGTGTGTTTGTATGTGTGTGTGTGTATATATATATATATATATATATATATATATATATATATATATATATATATATATATATATATATATATATATATATATATATATATATAAATATACAATAAAAATAATATCTGTGCAAGCAGAATTAAAATACTGTCAAAGCCAGAATTCAGAAGTCAGTGCTAGCAGTGTTTATATTTCTACCTCTGGGATTTTTTCCCTCCAATGTATTCCAGTGTTTATGGGGGGCACAATGGTATGGTTCATTTAAAAAAACACTTTAGGTTATGGCCCATTACATATATGGATATTTGGAGAGCAAAACCGATTCGGATACGGTGCGTTGCATTAAACCCCTACTACCTATGCCGTATAACATTAATCAGATTGTTATGGTGCAATTAACCTAAACGAGGATATTTTAATCATTAATTAAACATTTACATTTGAGTGTCAAGGTTTGCATACCCTTAGTTTGTTTCACAGATGGTTCTGATGAAAATGAGATCAGTTCAAAGGTTTCTTGAATGTGATATAAATATTCTCTAAAAATATTCCCACACTTTGCCTTTATAGCCATGGCCTCATGAGCAAACTTTAGATCTCCAATAGCCCACCTACCACACATTCTTCTTAACATATCTTATAAGTCTGTTATAAATTATATCATACTGAGAGGGTGATTTCAAAACTCTGATTTCTTGTTTTTTGTTATTTTTTTAAAAAAAATTCTGTTTTTGATTCTGTTTTGGACAGTTGTCTTGGTATAGGTTATACACACATTTTTATTATTAACATCCCAGAATTCTATTTTTAAAATCTAGGCAGATTTTCCTTTTTTATCCAACAAATATAGGGAACACAAACTTTTGCATTCGATTATATGGAATAGTATGTACTAGGAAGCTTATGAAAGTAAACATATCTCATATAATAACGTATCTCTGCCTATATATGAACAAGTCCTACACAAGATGACACGGATCATCAAACACGGTGCCGGGCATGTTATATACTGATGCCTCTATTGAGGATTCATGGCTTACTTGGCCATCTCCAGCATTTTGATGGCTTCCTCTCTCCTGCCCTGCTCCAGACACAGCAAGCTGTGTTCCAACAAAGCATTCGGTACAAGGTAGTGGTCAAACTTGATCTGTGTCTCACTGGGTGGGTAAAAAAAGACAGAGAGAACACAATGTTCTGAGCAATAGCATTTGGTGGTAACAGCACAGGAGGACCTCATTAGCGATCATCTTTAGATTTCTCCTAACTAAAAATATGCACATTGTCATTAGCTTGAAACCAGTTATAGTAGGAGAATTCCAGCACATTTCTCCCTCAAGTACTCTTTCTGAAGCATAAGAAATTTAGTTCCACATTCATAATCACCAAAAAAGTTATCTTAGACATCTCATCTCAAAGGCATTTGATTTTAAATTAAGCTATTTGCATACAAGCTGTATTTAACATCATGAATTTAGCTTTTTACAATATTTCAAACCTTCCACATCGCTATCAACAATTATTATTATAATTATTATTATTATTATTATTTGACAGTATAAAACATTGAACCTGCAACATGGTGTGTTTAGACTGGTATAACCATACGATGTGATGATTTCGCTTGGACTAGGAAAACTAACAGGATGATGTTCTTTAATTAATAGTAAATGTGCACTTATATAGCGCTTTTATCCAAAGCGCTTTACACTGTGTCTCATTCACCCACACGCCAATGGTAGCAGAGCTGCCATGCAAGGCGCTATCGGGAGCAACTTGGGGTTCAGTGTCTTGCCCAAGGACACAGCATGTGGAGTCACCCAGGCCAGGAATCGAACCGCCAACCCTATGATTAGTGGACAACACACTCTACCAACTGCGCCACAGCCGCTCCATTAATGCTAGGGGTGTATTATTTTGGGTACGGCTACTCGACTAGCTTAAATTAAAGGATTTAATATTTTAAGAATTAACTGCTTTATCTTATTCACAGCTGCAGTGGATCCAGAGCTTATCAAAACGCTTGGTGCACGGAAACGATACACACTAGGTAGGACGGCAGTGTATACAGGGTTACACACACGTGCATGCACACACACACATACACACTGGAGGTAATTTAGTGTAGCTAGTACATTTACAGGCATATTTTAGGAAGGAACGACTCACTTGCAGAGGACAAGAGTGAAGTAGTGCTCAGCTTCTTCTGTATGGCCTAGGTGCTTGAGACACAGACCTTTCAGCAGACTCAACACACACTGGTCATCGATGGAGAACTCTGTCCCTGAAGGAGAACCCACAGGATACAATCATAAACAGCACTCTCCTTGCAAACATTTAACATAGTCTATGTCATAACTTGTGGTATTATTGGGCCATTAGAATGGCCAAACCTCTCATTTATTGTCTAGAAGCAGCTAACTTATAGTCAATGTTAATGTTAAGGTCACTAATGTAATGCACGTTACAGTCTGTTCTGGACTTGCTATGGAAGAGCATTGTGTTTTGCTAGCAAATGTGGTTATGTGGTCAAGCATTTGGCTGAACTGAGACATGTACTTGGATTCTGTTCAAGTTTCTTCTGAGCTTCATTCAGTGTCTTTAACATGCCCTCTGTCAGGTCTTTGTGCTTCCCAATCACCGTGTAGCCATTCCAGATATACATCATCTCCTGTAGGATAAACACTTTCTTATGAGGAAAAAAATAATAACAAAAAAAACAGAAGCATACAACATTGCTGGTCCTGCTGTACAAGTATGTTTGATCTGTACACATTTCCATAAGCAAGGGACTGCCTAACAGTCTCATAGACACATAGACATGCTCTGTGGCATGGATTGGGTCCACTTGTCCCTTTAGAGGGAAGGGTCACTAGATCTCAACCCTAGTGAACACCTATGGGAGATGTTGAACTAATGTGCTAGATGGTGCTCATCATCAAAACACCAGCTGAAGGAATCAATTTTGGAAGAATGGTGTTTATCTTTCCAGTTCCAGAGACTTGTAGAAGTAATGCCCATGGTGCACTGCAGCTGTTTTAAGTGCCATGTGGGCAACCAACGTTTTACTAAATGTTTTATGCTTCCTATAATTTGTCACCCGTTAATATAGTGGACTAGATAAATCCATAAACCCACAGCATACAGTGCAGAGATACTGACCAATGGAGGTGCAGGCAGAGGAACAGGGTTATCTACATTATAGCGGCGAGCCTTGCGGATGGCAAACTTCTCAGTGGGTAGAGACTTTCCAGCTATTTTCTGCTTTAGTCCGGGCACTTGCCTGCAGAAACACAAGGACAATGAAGTACTCTTGATCAAACCAGTGTGAACTTACAAAGCCATCAGAATGAGATGTTCTTTATAACAACATGACAGTAGGCAGCTATTATGATTACGCTCCCTCTTTTGTATTTCATATGCAAACATGAAGCCATTCCCCACATGTTGACTCCCAAGCCACACACACTCTGTAGTTTTCCATTACCTGAATAATGCAACATCACTCGCCCCAAATGGTTGACGGTCCTCTGTACTCATCATGCTGAGGTACGCAGCTTTCATATATGCATACATGGCCTGCAAAAAAAACATGTGTAGCAAAAAATGCAGCAAAATTACTGCGGCAATTCAAACTCAACATGATCAGAGCTTCATCAAGACTTCATCACTACTCCCATCACCTTTCTATTTTTATTTACATTAAACATAATTCCACAGTAAAAATCTCTCATCAGCCCTGTGTGAAAGTGCTTCCTCACGAGCTTTCACCTTAGACCATGCGTTCTCTTTGCTGAGCAGGTCCGCGTAAAAGTAGGCCATCTTCCAATGTTGCTTATATGTGAAACACCACATCAGCTCCCAGTAGCACATGTGATGGAACTGCTTCCAGTGCTGCTGGGCCTCACAGCACTCCTCAAAGTATTTAATAGCCTGAAACACACAAACACACACACAACCACATACAGACACACAGTCACACCAGGAATGCCCACATGAATAAAGTGCATGGAGTGAATTGAGAACAAACATTATGGATTAGAGGAACTCACAGCATCTATATTGCCTTTGATTTCTTCTATTCGACCAGCGAAGAACAAGAAGATAGATCCCTATGAACAGAGGAGGGAAAAATGTACAGGCTGATGAAATTTAGGACTTAAATGTGATTAGCACAGCTCTATATACATGGCAAGCCAGCTTTGGAAATTACAGACTGTGTGATTTTTGATATCACCCCAGCAGAGAATGTTACTGGAATGTTCACATATTTGATAAGATATATTTATAACGTATATACAGTATCTCACAAAAATTAGTACACCCTTCACATTTTTGTAAATATTTGATTATATCTTTTCATGTGACAACACTGAAGAAATGACACTTTGCTACAATGTAAAGTAGTGAGTGTACAGCGTGTGTAACAGTGTAAATTTGCTGTCCCCTCAAAATAACTCAACACACAGCCATTAATGTCTAAACCACTGGCAACAAAAGTGAGTACACCCCTAAGTGAAAATGTCCAAACTGGGCCCAATGTGTAAATTTTTTGTGTGGCCACCATTATTTTCCAGCACTGCCTTAACCCTCTCGGGCATGGAGTTCACCAGAGCTTCACAGGTTGCCAATGGAGTCCACTTCCACTCCTCCATGACGACATCACAGAGCTGGTGGATGTTAGAGACCTTGTGCTCCTCCACCTTCTGTTTGAGGATGCCCCACAGATGCTCAATAGGGTTTAGGTCTGGAGACATGCTTGGCCAGTCCATCACCTTTAGCAAAGCAGTGGTCGTCATCATGCTGGAATACTGCCCTGCGGCCAAGTCTCAGAAGGGAGGGGATCATGCTCTGCTTCAGTATGTCACAGTACTTGTTGGCATTCACGGTTCCCTCAGTGAACTGTAGCTCCCCAGTGCTGGCAGCACTCATGCAGCCCCAGACTATGACACTCCCACCACCATGCTTGACTGTAGGCAAGACACACTTTATGTATTATGTATTTTCTTTATGTATAGCAACAATTAATTTTTTCAGATCCTCAGAGAGTTCTTTGCCATGAGGTACCATGTTGAACTTCCAGTGACCAGTATGAGGGAGTTTGAGAGCGATGACACCAAATTTTACACACCTGCTCCCCATTCACACCTGAGACCTTGTAACACTAACAAGTCACATGACACCGGGGAGGGAAAATGGCTAATTGGGCCCAATTTGGACATTTTCACTTGGGGTGTACTCACTTTTGTTGCCAGCGGTTTAGACATTAATGGCTATGTGTTGAGTTATGTTGAGGGGACAGCAAATTTACACTGTTACATAAGCTGTACACTCACTAATTTACATTGTAGCAAAGTGTCATTTCTTCAGTGTTGTCAAATTAAAAGATATAATCAAATATTTACAAAAATGTGACTGGTGTACTCACTTTTGTGAGATACTGTACAAGAAGCTTGAGCTCTAATGCATGTCCCAAAGTGTTTTGTTCCTCTTGTATTGCTGTAATTTACCAGCACTTAACAATGTTTTATGTCATTTTAACCATGTAAAGTTATGTTTAATGTTGGGAAACGTCCGCAATACAAGTTAGTTCCTATTCTCTTCTACATTGTTAGCAACTATAAACAGTCATTCTTTCACCAGCCTCCATTTCTTTCTATTTCTTAATGTTCCATCCATCCATTTTCCATACCGCTTATCCTAAACAGGGTCGTGTGGAGCCTGGAGCCTATCCCAGGAATCTCCGGGCAAAAGGCAGGGGACACTCTTGACAGGGTGCTAACCCATCGCAGGGCACAATCGCACACACGTTTACACATTATGGACAATTTGGAAATGCCAGTCAGCCTACAGTGCATGTCTTTAGACTGAGGGAGGAAACAGGAGTACCCAGAGGAAACCCTCGAAGCACAGGGAGAACATGCACACTCCGCGGACACAGGAGAGAGGCAGGATTCATACCCCCAACCCTCGAGGTGCGAGACAAGCTTGCTAACCACTAAGCCAACGTTCTCTCTTAAAATAAATAAGACTTTAGATTTCAATTGCAGCTTGAAATCTAAACAAAAACAGCTCCACGTTGAAAAGTTTTCTATGTTGGGAAACTGTTACAAAAACTGCTGGCACTGAATACTCCTTCCAAAAATGCCCTAAACCCTAACCCTAAACATAACGTAGAAACAGACCAAACCAGCAGGTCCTAGAAATAGTATTCAGAAAACGTTTTCTTAACATTGTCCTGGTGTTCACTTAGGAGTCTGAGTAATGATTAGAGGTGTGTTGTTTCCCTCAGATGAATCAGCATAAAAGCTCCAATACACATGTTCTCATATGCATTCTGGGGAACCACAGGTTCTAGATTTCTGGATTTTTCTTTACTTTAACACTATATAACACGGATCATTAAACATACGAAGCCTAAGACACATCAGGTGTGTTAGATTGGGGGAAAGAATCGAACACAAATTCAGCGAAATTTTAAAGGTCATGAACCATGTGATCATCATTCTCCCAAAGAGATTTTTGCTTACAATCTAATATTTCTATTTGGCTTTGATTGTAAACAACTGACTCCAATACCCTCACAAATATTCTGACCTGTGGATGATATCTAGTAGGAGAAATGGTTCTTTCATTTTTGTGCTGCTAGGCTAACAGTTTCCTTTTCAGAAAAGGTCCTATATAAATCCCATTTAAAAAGTTGGACCCTTAAGCATACAAAGAACCTTTTTTGAGAAGGGGAAGAAGAGGAAGGGCGCACTGACCTTTTGGAATAAATATTTATACATAATATGTCTCAGCATGAAGTATGAGTTTGCATGTTTCATATTTTGATTTTCATGTTTTAATGTACAACATCTTTGCATTATCTATGTTCTGGACACGTTTTCTGGTAGTGTTATGCAGCATAGTATAGCAAATTTACCATACCTTAGGATATTGTTCAAGGTACGGCTGCAGCAGTTTCTCTGCATCGTCGACATCTCCTTCTCCGGTCCCTGAATTATACCCAGAGAAAGAAAAATAAAACAATTTCTGCTCATAAAACTTGGATACAGATATGAATGGATTACAGCACACTTAAAGCATCCAAGTCCTATCTTGTTGTTTTGGAATTCTTTGTTCTGTGTGTTTCTAAAACACTGAGAATACTGAGTTTATCTCACCCAGTATGAAGCTCATGAAGGTGTGATAGCAAAGCAGCAGCATGTTACACAGGAAAGACCTAAACGTGCGCTCAGCAGAGCCCTCCTGGAGCTGCTGCAGTCCAAACTCCTATAACCCACACACACATCCACCATTAACACAGTGAACACGGTATATACACCCAATACACATATCTCTGACCCAGATACAGGATAAGTCCCCACAGAATGGTGAGTTCACCTTATTACCAGAGAAACCCACAAACTCCAGCATCCTCAGGGTCCTCGTGGGCAACAAGGAAAGCATCTGCCCATAAAAAGAATAAATAAATGAATAAATAATTACAACTCAAAGGCATATCTACTCCTTTCTTTTTTCAATCTGTTACTTGCTTTCAAACAACTACACTCACCAGATTAAATGCTCCCACTCCAAGTTTCACTCCTCCCTCAAAGTGGCTATGATTTTGACCATGAACATATTCAGAGGATTTCAGGACTGTATGAAGCTCCCTGAAAGCACAGAAGACACACAGACTCACAGTAAAAAAAAAGATCCTTGGTGTTGTATACAATTACCATCGTTAAAATCACTTAACGGACTACATTATCAAGAGAAGCAAGAGTATCACTGCCTACTTGTATATTTGATAGCTGTTCCTCACTTTGATTCCTCCTTTAATAAAGCTGATCATATTTTCGTCCTGCGTACACAGATTAAAAATAGTTAATGATGCTTGCTTATCCAGATTATATATATTTTTTAACTTAAAATTCAAACTGCAAAATGTACATTCATCAAAATATAGGAAAACTCCACCCTGAAACACACAGTGGAAATATGTTTGTATTGAAATACATTCTTTCTGCTTGAGTCTTCAGATGGACAGACTAAAGGATTAAAGCACTGTTGCATCACTCTCTTTAGGTAAAGAGAGGAATTCCTACTGCCGCCAAGATCAGTGGTTTTAAACTGGAAAAGGTCATCTCAGATTTGATCATATAGTACAACTGAAGAGCCCATATAGATTATACATATTAATATTCAGCTGATTCAGGCATGGATTTTTCCATTAAGTACCATTTCAAGAACTGAGACTAACCTGTAAGAAGGTCAGTGCTGCCCTCTGGAGGAGACACTCAGCATAACACACTTCTGCATGCAGCTCCTCTGAGAACAAAATCCACAGTCAGACTTACAGTACAGCAGGCGTGTATTAACACAAACACTGTCAAACAGCTTTATAAAAAAAATAAAAAAATAAAAAATAAAAAAGGTACCACCCTGTAGCAAAAAAAAAGACATGCTTGACTGTCAGTGTAATATAACAGTTTGTCAGCATATATCTGGTGTAATTACAACTAGTTCTAGTTCTGTAAAATGAACTATAAGATGCGCGTGTAGACTATAAAACTGACTGAACACTGACCTTCTGTAAAGACTTTGCTGTTGAAGGAGGACTTCTTACGATAACTGTAATAACAGTGAGAACCGCATCACACCAGAATGAAAAAAAAAGTAGTTTTTAATCATCAGAGGCTTTTAATGAAATTATAATTACATTTGATGAACATAGTTTAATCCTACATTAGCACATAGTGTCTTTTCTTATATTTATATAAATCTATCCACGTTCTGTACCGCTTATCCTAGACAGGGTCGCCAGGAGACTGGAGCCTATCACAGGAGACTCAGGGTACAAGGCAGAGGACACCCTGGACAGGGTGCCAACCCATCGCAGGGCACAATCACACACACACACACACACACACACACACACACACACACGCTCATTCACACACTACAGACAATTTGGAAATGACAATCAGTCCACAGCATATGTCTTTGGACTGGGTGAGGAAACCAGCACCCAGAGGAAACTCACGGAATCATCCCAAACATGCAAACTCAGCATGCACACAGAGCGGAGGTGAGGATCAAACCAAAGCAAATTAAGCAAATATGTTTCATTACTGAAATGTAGATTCAGTTATACAAGAGACCGTCATCAAAATTGTACCATTGCAGCTTCTAGAGTGCTTTTGCTAGACCAGCATGCACATAGCCTAAAAAGCTTGCAAACAATCATTTAAGAGACCAATTGTTATTTTTTTAAAAAGTGAATAAACAACCTTAAATTGTTCTCACTGTTTGTTTAATCTCGTATTACACATTTTAATTAAGATTAATTGAAATTCTGAAGGTAATCCATGTCCTGGTATTTGTCTAATGAAGTGAATGCTTAGATTTGAGCAGAGAACGTTCTTTATTGAGTATTTACAATTTACCCTGAATCTTTAAGTTTGTGATTTGTATTTATAAACTGACTTGTTTTATTAGTCAGAGTTAACAAGACTTAAGTGTACTGCCACGACACTGGATGCCTATACAAAGTTCTTTTAAGCATTAACAAGTTAAAACTAATAAACAACGGTCAGTTTCCTAATATTTCTAAAGTAAAGTTTACAATTGACAGCATGCACTAGAATTTCTTTATTAATCAGCTCCAAGACATGCTCGTGCACAGGCGTATTTGTCGAATATGACGAGGAGCATTTCCTTTAAAGAAAGTCTTTGAGCTTACTAATGGACAATTCAGTTTGGCTTTTATCAGTTTACAGACTGAAGTGCTCACGTCATCATTCTGAGAAGGAGAAATCTTCCAGGCTGACTGAGGCGTAATAATGTGACTCAAGTCTTGACTTAAAGTCTCCTGGGATGAATTAGGTGTAAAATATGTAAAATGATTCTTAAACTTAAAATGAAGTTGCTCACAGTTCTCCGTTCCAGCGTTAGCAAACGTTCAATTGTGTGAATCCAACTAAGTGTTTGTAGCAAAGCTTCTCTGGGTGAAGAATGAATTTTTATCATGAATATCTTTGAAATCAAGGAGAAGAAACTCTGAGGCACAAACCTGCTATATTGTACAACCTAATATCAATGCTTTTTCGGATCTCTGTATCCAGAGAGGACCTACAGTTTGTGATTTTATTGTTTTAACAGAACTAGGATATGTACTGCATAGGTGACTGAGAGTAATAGTGCAGGAATTTCATATAGATATATGTATATAGACAGTTTGGGAAATTAAAGGGGGAAAAAAACAATAAAAAATGTCTTAATAAAAGGTTTAGGATTCTAAAAACAAGACTGGTGTGCGGTTGTGTGTGTGTGTGTGTCTGTGTGTCCACGTGTGTCACTCTCTGCTACATGGTTATAATTGCATTCCTGAGTAGATGTGTCTCTTAAAAACATACATACTACACATTTTCACACACACACTCGAGCAGCTACTGTATCAGGTGCTTCAGAAATTCCACCAACCCCCTTGATTTGACAAAACCCTGTTGATACGCAACACCAAGCGGCATTCTGGGATCATATCACTAACTCCTGTTCCTAAGTCCTGTTCTGCTGTAGTTTAGGATTTAGACACAAATGCATGTAGAGTCTGTTTCTTCATTCATTTAATTTTAAACCTTATACTACTATATAGAAAGAGAGAGTGCATTTACCGCTGACAAACAGCCTGAGCATCTTTCATGATGTTTCCTGCTGACAAGATGTCCTCGGGGTCAAAGGTCATCATTGCCTGCATTTCCAGAATAGTGGCATACGTGAGCGCGTGATACATACTCTCTTTAGTCCTGTCAGAGAAAACACACACACACAAACACACACAGCATAAAAAGATTTGATCTATTCATAGCACGACAACAATCACTGATGACTCAGCGCATGAAAATACACCTGAGACAAAAGCAATGAATAAGTAAACACACGGAATGAGCACAGAGAGACTTAGCAAGTATAAGAACTAAACTTATATAACACATTTGTTCAATACAGTACTGTGGTGTAGAGCAAAGATGCCTTCAAAGATAATGAAATTCAATGTTTCTCCATTTAAAAAAACACTACAAAGGGCAGTAAACATTAATAAATGAAACAAAAACGCAATATTTGGTGTGATGACGCTTTGCTTACAAAAAAAGTAGTCTCAGTTAGAATTAGTGCAGTTTTATAAGGAAATGAGCTGTAAGTTTTACTGAGCATCTTGCAGAACCAGCCACAGTTTTTCTGGAGATTTTGACTGTCGTACTTCTTATTTTTAGTCTTGTGTTGTGTTTTGTCTGAAACATGGTCTCTTACCACATAATATACTGCTTTCTTTACTGACATACAAAATTTTTTTGTAACATTTCACTTTGTGCTAGAAAACTAATGTTTGTAAACCTAAAATGTTTTTATACTGACTCGATAATGTAGAGGTCATAAAATAAAAATCTATTACAAAGTTTGAACTAAAGAAAATAGGGTGCTTAAGATTCTACATATATATATAGAGCACACAGTGTAACACAATATTATGGCGTGATATGAGATGTTGCATCACCTTAAATATGCAAGAAACTGTTCATTTGCATTCAAAAGTTGGCTATTCAAAGGTAGAGCTACTGCATGATCCTTACTGATTTTTACATAAGTGTTGTGTTCAGTTCTCTAGGAAACAGGCCGGTGTGAATTGGAGAGAATGTGACACTGCAGGTCCAAAATGCTCAGCAGCAGGATTACTGGCTAAGCCAGTTTAACCCGGTTTCTTTTAATGAAACAAAGATGGAATAATGCCTGTGGGGTCAACACACAAAGGAATGCTGAATGTCTGCATGGTTCATGTTTCACTCCTATTCACTAAAACCCTTATGCACACTGTTACAGCTTAATGTAGCCTGTAGAGGATGCCTTCAGAAAAGACTCTCAGCAGTGCATTCAGTAAAAAGGAAAGAAACCAGCACAGTTGTTGACAAAATGATTACTAAAAAGAAAAGAGTAAGCAAAACATAGAAGAATTTTTTTAATATAAAACCTGAGCATCTAAAAAAGACCATTTGGTAAGTTGGCTTGATGATATGTTGCATCATGATACATGTTGTGTCATCAGAGTTCGCCAGAAAAACAAAAAGAATGCATTTAATAAGGAACTAGTTAATGTTACTAGTGCCAGTGCAAACATATTTAATATACATATACATTTCTATATATTTAATACTGTCATATAATCAAGCCCAACCGTTTACTTTATGCAGTAGATTTTTGTCCGTGTCTATTATGATCTAAATTACAGTAGTTACCAGTCCCATAATCCCAGAATCTGAAATTCCACATTAGTACTAGTGCTCAATGCAGAAACACTGAACTGAGAATTAGTGTGTGAATTGGTGTCCTTGTTGCAGTGGTTACTATCATAAACATGAAACAGCACTGGCCTGAACTCCTGACCAGTGTGTCATCATGCTTAATCTTGCTCAATTCAAATCATATGACCGACAGAATAGCTCCCAGACTACAAGAGCTGAGTGATGGTGTGACCCTCACACACACACACACACACACACACATACACACACACACACACACACACACACACACACACACACACACAGAGAGAGAGCACAATAATCAGTTTATAACACAGCAGATCTGCTAGTCTGGAAAGAGAGCCACAGATTGTCATTTTGCATGTTTTTATGCTGTCATTTTTAACTGTCATATTTAAAGCTTTTTAACAAGTTCAGTGAAGCTGATAATCATCTACTTGGACCCGACTGGAAAATCTGAAGTGAAAAAAAGAAAGAACAGGAACCTGAAGCTACAGTGACCTGACGTTCACCAAAACTGGGCAGCTGAACATTCGAAAAACATCACCTGGTCATTTCCCAATTTTGACCTGTCCAGTTTGGGAGAGCCTGTAACCGTGTAGCCTCAGATTCCTGTTGCCGACAAGAGTGGAACCCGATGAGGTCTTCTGCTATTATAGCCCATCTGCCTCAAGTTTTGACATGCTATCTGTTCTGAGATGCTTTTCTGCTCACTGTTGATGTAAAGAGTAGCTATTTGAGCTACCATTGATTTACCCATCAGCTCGAACCAGTATGGTTACTCTCCTCTGACCTTTCTATTCAACAAAGCATTTCCACTGACAGAACTGCTGCTCATCTGGATGATTTTTGTTTTTCACACCCTGCTGTGTAAACTGTAATGAGTTCTGTGTGTAAAAATGTCAGAAGATCAACAGTTTCTGAAATACTTAAACCAGCACATCTACTCATCCATCCATTCATCCATCAATCAATCCAAACATAAACAAATCATACTCTGGATCTTCACACATATTTGATAAGACAGGCCTCTTTTCGGAACAAAATCAGAAATGATTATTACATAAGCATTCAGAAAGGTCAATTTAAAAAACACAAATTCACGATGAAATCTCACATTCAGCATGCAAATATCATACACTGAGCATTAGTCTGCTTTTTTTTATTATTATTAAATCTTATAAGTAATACTTATACTGAGGTATCCTTTTATTGTAATCTGCCTCACTTGTAAGTCCCCATGAATAAAAGTTTCTGCCAAATGAATAAATGATTAAATGGAGTTCACATAAATCTACAGACACACACCTTTACCATTCATTAACTACTGACTGGAATGGGGAAGAGCTCGTCTGGGACTGACTGGAACAAACCCATTATATAATTGTATGAACAGCACCTTCCCTGTTTATTCAAGTTAGGACAACTAACCAGACAAGCACACAGCACATAAGTTTCAGTATGTATTCAGATAAATCCCTTTTCTTTCACACCCAAAAGCAAACATAATGCATTCTCAACATGACTCATCTTAAGAACATTAACATTTATTTATCTTTACTCTGAATGCATCACTATTACTATTTAGCCTGTAGAAGCGACTTGGTTTACCACCACCACTAATTTGAATGGTCATCATCCAGTTTCATGACTTGTTACAACTTGCGATCTATTTTCATTTGGTTTCTGTCAAGACATGCCGATCTCTTCTTTGTTGTCATGCATGCAGGTTCAGGTGTAAGACAATTAAAGCAGTTAACGTGTTTTAAAAACACTCTCTCCAGCCCCAGACTCCATGGTGCAACAAAGCGAATAGCAACCAGATAACAAGTTACAGTAACTGCAAGCTTAGTAACAACATCTGGATTTGGTTTTACTGTTGGGGAAAACCAAAAACCAAAGAGAGATTCCACAACGGAAGAGTGTGGCAAACCACATTTTATTCATTTGTTTAAAACCCCACTTGATAACTTCTTTTGAGGGTTTTTAAAAATGTATTTATAGGGGAAGTACACTTCCCCTTCCTCAGTAATGTCACCTGGAAAAACAGGCTCATAGCCAGTTTTGAGGCTCCAACAAGAGCATCTTCTGAGCAGAACAGACGAGACTCAGACCTATAAAAGTCTGCAATAATTACAATCTCAATTTTATTATATGTACAGAATGAAACACTTCAGGACTTGCTGTTATAAGAGAATAATAATAAGAAGAAGAATTACTTAGATTTATATAGCACTTTCCTAGGCACTCAAAACGCTTTACATTGTATGGGGGGAAATCTCCTCAAACACCACTAGTGTATAACATCCAACTGGACGATGCGACAACACCCATAGTGCACACACCAGCTATTGGTGGAGAGGAGAGGAGAGTGGTGTAACTACTTCAGGGAGAGAGATTATTAGAGAGCGATGATAGATAAGGTCCAATGGGTGAATTTCACCAGGACTGGGTTATATGCCTACTCTTTACAAGATTTTTAAAGGATTTTTTTAAATCATCACAGAGAGTCAGGCTGTTTTGTTTCTTTACGCTATACAAGGGCCATAGGACCCACACAGACCACATGGTGAGCTCCCCCTGCTGGCCTCAGTAATACCACTTCCAGCAACCTTAGTTGTCCCCAGGAGGTCTCACCAGGCTCAACCCTGTTTAGCTTCAGTGGGAAAAAAAGGCAAGAGCTGCAGGGTGATATGGCTCTGGCAAGTGTATAATGAATGATGGGGTGGTATGATGGAGCATCAATGCAAAGTAGAGTAACTGTTATGACCCAGAAGTTGTTTATTTTCCAATAATAGCTCATACAGAAGTGTTTTATTCCTCTCATACCACAGCAATTTGCTGATGACTACATTTAGTATAATATTGGAACAATGGCATCATATTATATTATATTTTTCAGATTATAGTTTCATTAAATGTGGAATTTCCTTTACTGTCAGAGTTGTGCTGTGACTGAAAATTAATGAGCATCTTTTTTGAGACTACAACAATGCTGTGGTATAAATAAACACATAAACCCTTGCATGCACACCTACACAAATATTTTAATTGCTGTCAACGCAGCTGGTTTCACGTACTAGACAATGTAAGGATGTCAGTTGATGCATGTTCTCAAGAGAATGTGAGGGAATCAAGCTTTTTGTGAAATACTATTTATACATATGGTATTGGATACACATGCACACACAGGCAAGTTTTGCAGAATTGTTGTGGCAAAATTAGTCAAACACCTCTACCATGTTTCGGACACAACAGAAAAGTGTTCACCTTATCATCAGGGTGTTGTGAGTTTTAATCTTGACAATATCACAGCCATCCAAGAGAGCATAAATGGCCATATGCCATTTATGGATTTGAGCAATACCAGCCAAACACGAGCAACTAGGACAGTTAGAGCTTCATGTGTCTTAGAGGACACGTGTTAGCTTCTGGTTGTTAGCTTCTGGTTGTTTGACAGAAACGAACTACTTAGTGGGTGGGAGCTGACAATGAATTGGGACACTGTTGTACTAGAGACTCTAATTATAATTTTTTTTTTAACAGGGTAACATTTTCTAATGAAATTTTTATTTTGTACAGCATCTGTAAGTAGCTACTTGTGAACATGACTGGGAATAATGGTAGAGTGAGTGGTGGGGCAGTGGTTTTCCTGGCAGTCTTCACATGGTGAGGAATCATAAACTCCAGGCTGTGCAGTTATAGAAAACAGACTGTTGAAGGAAAATAATCCCTGACAGCTTGATTTAGGAGGATTATATTCTTACCGTATAACTGCACAGCCTGAAGAGGTGTGCGTATATCATTTATACCACAGCAACTTGCCAAAGATTACCCAATTTTCTTTATTAAAAAATTATTAAACAAATTGTTCTTTTCATCTCTTTAAAGCTACATTTAAAATATGGAATATCGACAAGTTATTCTCTACTGTTGGTAAAGTGTCTGTAAACAGGCCATCCCTTAATCGTCAGACCAGAAGGAACAGTATTACATTTGACACTGGGGTCTCCTTCAATAAATGTTAATGAAAGCACTCTTTTTCTATAGATTCCATATGCAAACCTATTTCCATGTAAAGCATGCAACTGTGTCCGTATTTCACCTACATATATTATTCCATAATGGTCACAATCACCACATGGTGGGTTATAGCTTGTCTATTTGAAAGCCTTACACACTCACCTGCTCTTGAGTCTAGACAGTGCCTTGTCGAATTCGTTATGCAGGAATAAATCTAGCGCTGCCATGCAATCCTCCAGAGCCACCGACAGATCAGATTTTTCTGAGCTGAGATACACACACAAAAAATGACAAATTAGAGGGGAAAGAGATCATGCAGAAAGCTGAGTGCAATAATAATACATAATTAGCACCAGTGTCGTAGATGAGAGGGAAAGTCCCATAATATACAGAGTGCACACTGAGCTCGAGCGCATTACTAAACTTTACACTAGATTGTATTAGAGAAAACATAAACAGCTTGAAACTAATACAGTTGAATCATTTGTAATGCAGTGCGACTCAGCATGCTCCTTGTTTACCTGATAAACTGTGTTAAATGTGCTGCATACAGTGGCTTGCATACACTTTCAGTTCCATTAACCTTTTCTACATTTTGTGGTGTTACCAACTGGAATGATAATAGATCATTTGTCATTTGTATTATATATGTCAGGAATTTATACAAAATAGCCAAAATATTAATCGCAAATCAATAATCATACAAGTTCTGCTTGTATAAATATTCACTCCCTTTGCTGTGAAATGACTACATTAGTTCTGGTGCAACGAGAAATCCCATAAGTAGTTGAATGGAATGGAAACCTATCCATCCCTGAACATCCCACAGCACACTACTAAATCCGTTATGAAGAAATGGAAAGAGTATGACACTACAGCGCCTTTGTCTAAAGGAGGCCATCCACCAAACTTCAATGACCATGTAAGGAGGGCATTGGTCTAAGACGTAACCAAGGGCCAAGGGTAATACTCAACTTGATGCTACCACCAACATTCAATTTTGGATGAATGTGTAAAAAAGTTCAACGTGGAATAATATTTATGCAAGCCAAAGTATGCACCATATACATGACACCATATACACCAAAAACCTCATATGATCCTGCTTTCAGGGTCCTGCAGAGCATTTAAGGTATCTGAAGCACATTAATTGAACTATTAGATATAGAGTTCAATTAGATTAGATATAATTCACCTAACATGCACTACAGAGCATCCCTGCTGCTTCTCCGGTTAGTATGAGGGCAGAGAGACCAAAATAGCCTTCATATGCACTAGAGCACTAGAGATGTGTTCCCATGCAGAGATGACTTTGTGATACAAGCGTACAAAGGTCTGTGCAAAAGGAGGACAGTGCTCAGGACTGTGTTATGCAGAAAAGTCTACTGCAGCATACTGAGAGGTCCAAGAAGTCCACAATGCAAAGATGTACAAAAAAAAAAATCTTAAAATCATATTTTTCCAGAGGTAGACTACTGCATTCTATGCTACATAGAGATAAATAAAAATCCTATTAATTAATGTTGGTAGTCATGAACTCTTTTAAAGGCAGTGTGTCTGGGTGGTGGGATATGAGTACTGTACACTTCCAAAATGCATTTCTTGAAACAAGCCAGACACATTTAAATCTAATTAGTGTACAAAAATCAAGCAAAAAAATGGAGTAAGCAAAACTGACTTGAAAATAGCATATGTATCTAGTCAGTAAAAATGTTATTGAATCTTAAAACTAGACATACATACCACAATTTAAGCAGGTTCAAGCTTATTACATGAAATGAAAACTCAGTTATTCAAGACAGACTTTGTTTTTGACAGTTATTTTTGACAGACAAAATTTGTATTTTGGTCTCTTGATTGAGCGGACTTTAAGAATTTAAGATCCCTTAATCTAAGATTAATAAGCCAGCCAAAAAATCTTACAATAAGACAATTTCTTCAAACAGCATAATAAAAATAAGTGACTTTGTTTGCAAGTGCAAAACAAACAACCAAAACCATAATAGTCAATTGTTAAAATACTTTAATGGATTGAATTTCAACTGATGTTACTTACAAAATATATATTTTTTAAAACAAGAACTACAAACGTAACTATGGACACAAGGCAAAAACATGCAGATATGAGAGAGGCTGCAGGACACATAATGACATATGAACATGACAACAACAACAACAAAAGCTTGATAATTAGGTGCTTAACCAGAACAGCATAACCATGATACATAGCTGCTTTGTTGACAAATTAGTTTGTTCCTCTGCTGGTATATATTATTCAAACCATTGTTGTAGCATCTTACTGGTTAAATCTTGCTCAATATAAGCTTGAATATCTTATTAAGATAAATTTGCATATATTTCCTTAAAATGAGATTACTTTTCTAATGCAAAACAATGCTTTTTCTTTTTTCACAAAACATTTTTTCCCAGAAACAAAGGCTTTTGTTTTTTACTTTCTTGAAATCCCTTGCATTGTAGTTTGTGTTGTGTAGAGGACATAGTTGTGGAAAAACTGCCAAACCTATATCTATTGTTAGAGCTGACATTTATGGTCACCAAGAACCTCCTACATTAATATAAATAGTCCATTTGACTCACATAGCAAACAACCAATATAAGACTCTAGTTTTCTTTTGTGTAGACGATGTGGTTATGAAAACACTGCTAACAAGTCAAATGAAACATACATTCTAAAGCATCACAAGACACACCTTTAAGCATACCACCACAGGGACAAGCAAATATACACTTAGTACCTTTTTTTCTGAGTGGTTCCACAGCACATCACTGGAAAGACATTCTTTATGTAAATATCTTTAAAGTGCCCTTATTATGCTATATTAAAAGTGCCTAATTTTGTTTTAGAGGTGTCATAGGTTTACATGCATCCAAGGTCAAAAAACACTTTTCTCAAAAATGACATTGCAGCATCACCATTTTTTCTCAGTGTCACAAACGAGTTACTCAAGGATCCGTTCACGCTAAACTCCTTTCAGAGAGCCTACTCTGCTCTGATTGACCAGATGTCCCAGTCTGTTGTGATTGGTCTACCATTTACAGTGCGTGTTGGAAAGGAAACGCCCATTACCATATCTGAATTTTAGCTGAGTAATAATGTCGTCAGTTTTACCTTATCAATTTGAGCCCCGATTCCAATAGTGATACATCCGAACATTAACCTGAACCACCGTCGCAAGCACGACGAGAACGGGACGTTTCTCAGTGGTAAGTTTAAATGTAGTTTGATGTACATTGAAGATGAGATGTTATTGCTTTTGCAGGGCAGAAATAACATCTTCTAGACATGGTGACAACAGGGACCTAACTCTTTCAGGATGCAACTACAACTGTAGTGTTTGAGGGTGGGTCCAATGTACATGTTGTACGCAAGCAGCCAATGAAGATCGGAGGCGGGGTTTTTTGTTACAAACTTACGTAGGTTTGTACAGGAAGTATGTCTGGAATTACTAACAACTCGTTTCAGGCTGCTCAGAATCGGTTCTTTCTGAAGGGAGACAATAACTTTTTGAAACTTTTTACATTCATAAACAGCTATATAACACACTACATGGAACGAAATATTTGAAAATGCATAATAGGAGCACTTTAAAATAAATATTTAACAATACATAGAAATGTTTGGATAATTTTATGAGCAAAATTATTCATCCAACAACCAATTCTAAGGTTCTAAACCAGGTCTGGTACCTTCCCCATAAAAACACATAAACCCAGCACTAATTTGTTAATTTGTATGCTATACAACTGCAGATGAACCAAATGACATCCAGCAATAAAATGACTCTCCGAAATGACTAGAAGTCGATGGAAAGCAGTAAACTGAATAAAGCATACCTTTGAGGCAACACAATCTAAAATCATTGTGTGCAAATTAGAAATACACTTTTTTGTGTTATAACCATTTTCACACATTTTGTACTCTTACATATATGCTTGAGACTATTAAAAAGGTCAACGCCATTTGGACTGGGGGTGCAAACTTGAGTACCCAGAGGAAACCCCCAAAGCACAGGGAGAAGGTGTAAACTCCATGCACACAGGGCGGATGCAGGTTTCGAGCCCCACTCCAGAGGTGCGAGGCAAACGTGCTAACCACTTAACCACTGTTCATTAACATTAGCGTTATATATAATGTCATCTATCTAGCAATATCAAAAGAAAGGCTATGTTGCTAGTCTTAACTAAACTGTTCAAACACTTCAAGTAACATATTTGACACCAAAGGGGAAAAAAATCAACTTTTACTGCTACAGCACCATTCTAACTCCTCTAAATCCTTTTTGTGCTAGCATGATGATTTGTGCTAGCATGATGATTTCTTTTTATAGAGACGGCAAAGCACCAAATTAGGCCGTCAATTAAATGCTGAAAATGTATATGTTAATGTAGATAAGTTTGGTAAATGCTTAGTTAAGCAAACTCCAAGTATATCCATGACACAAACTGATCTAAATGCTAGCTTTCAATACATAAAACCTGACTAGTTGGTCACTATTACTGTGTTAGCTTAATAAAATGAATGCATTTTATTATCACATACATTGTTTTTTTTATTGACTAAATAATTTTCTATATCCTGATAGTGAATATCTGGATAATAATGGTGAAGTATCTAAAATATAAAAGTGTTTGAATGATCAGCTACACACGAGGTCCTTCAGAAGCTTAACTGGACATGCGAGTGTAGGAATGCACTCCTGTAGCAGATTCCCTATGAAACATCCCTACAGTAATAACCATCTATGACTCTTCTCCATTTACACAGGAATAGAGAATTAAAAGGAATGTATCAGGACAACAAAAGTGGATGAGTGGAAGCAAGAGGGGAAACTGAATAGCGGCCGTGTCTATCCACTCCAGCTGAAACACAGACTCAGTCTTTGTGCTCTCTCCTGCTCTCACAATTGCAACATATTTAATGGCTCAGGTGGCCCTCAGCCCCACAGAAGAAGTTCTGTAAGGATATTAAGACTTTGCTGTGCATAATTAGCAATGAGTGACACACAGGCTGATGATTTCCTCCTACTTTCCCTGTCAGACAGCAAATGGATAGATAGAAACACAAATGGACAGATATAGAAATATACAGCATATATATATATATATATATATATATATATATATATATATATATATATATATATATATATATATATATATATATATATACACACACACATGTTGACTACAGTTCATTGAGGGAAGCTACAGCTACAGTTCATTGAGGGAACCATGAATGTCAACATGTACTGTGACAGACTGAAGCAGAGCATGATCCCCTCCCTTCAAAGACCCCAAGCACACTTCCAATATGACCAGTGCCTTGCTAAAGAAGCTGAGAGTGAAGGTAACCCTATTGAACATCTGTGCGACATCCTCAAACTGAAGGTGGAGGAGCACAAGGTCTCCAACATCCACCAGCTCCGTGATGTCATCATGGAGGAGTGGAAGAGGACTCCAGTGGCAACCGGTGAAGCTCTGGTGAACTCCATGCCCAAGAGGTTTAATGCAGTGATGGAAAATAATGGTGGCCACACAAAATATTGACATTTTGGGCCCAATTTGGACATTTTCAATATAGGGTGTACTCACTTTTGTTGCCAGCGGTTTAGACATTAATGGCTATGTCTTGAGTTATGTTGAGGGGACAGCAAATTTACACTGTTACATAAGCTGTACACTCACTACTTTACATTGTAGCAAAGTGTCATTTCTTCAGTGTTGAAAAGGTATAAACATGAAAAGGTATAATCAAATTAGGCCCAGACAAACAACTGAAATGCAGTGAGAATTTTATCATGCCAGTATGATTTGTACAAACTAACTTCATACAATACCGATCATTTTACAGGAAGATGAGAAAGTCAACAGGATGCACACAATTCTAAATTGCCTATTAGATTGCCTGCCTGTTAGATGCTGTGTGTGTAGCATAAATGATTAAAGTCAGCAGCTGTCTAAATGCTGATCTCTCAGAGGGGCCATCTGAGAACTGATTACCGGAACGACTAACACAAACAAGCTGACAGAGTGGTGTACAATGACATACAGATTCTCATTTGCACACACATACATACACATGGTGCTAGATATTCTCTAGGTGATTACAAAAGCTAGGATTTAAGAATGGATTCTAGATCATACACTACATGTATAGTGAAACTGCAGTAATAGAAGATGGGCATCTAATGGATACAATTTCAAAATCCAGCCCCAAAAGAGTCAGTTTTCAAGCATTTCAATTCAAAACATAGCATGAACTCGAACACACACACTCTCACACTCATGCGGGACACACATTACACAGCATCCCATCAACAGTGTCGCATTTCTTACCCATTTGACAGAGTTTCTCCTCCCTTTGACATTTTCATCCGGCACAGTAAAGGATGTACAGAGGTAACACACACAAAAAAAAGAAGACGGGAGTACAAGAAGGGAAATGCAGAAGAAGAATTCACAGTGTGCTTGAGATCAGGCCCCTTCAGGAGTTCCCAACAGCAGCTTCCCTCACCTCGACACACATACACATAGTTGATTCAACTCACTCTCTCTCTCTTGCTCTCTCTCTCTCTCTCTCTTCTCTCTCTAATAGGAATGAGCACAGGGAATGCAGACCTTAATAAGATCAGGATGACTATCACATATAGAGCAACAAAACATTCACTCAGCCCCCTTTCTCTCTGCCCATCATCCCCTCCTCTTCCTAAAACACACACAAACACACACACAGTACGCAGCTCAGATCGGCTTTTCCTCTTCTCAGCACTGCACTCATTCCACACATTGCAGTCTGGTCTCTGATTGGTCAATGCAGCAGAGGGAAGGAGTGGACTCTTTCCTTAGGACACTAGCCAAATAATAAGCCTAGCTATTTTAATAGATATTACACAGTCAAGTGACAACCTGACCACTATTTTGAGCTTACAAAGGCCACCCTTATTACAGGACAGTTCATCATGAGACTCAGGGCTAGAAAGCCTTAACTGCAGCCTGCACAATATGTGTGTAAGGCAATGACGTAGCCTAAAGCAACTGAGAAATATAGAGCGTGAGAGTTTATGGATGAGACAGCAAGAGAGAGAGAGAGAGAGAGAGAGAGAGACTCTGTGCTGTTTTACTGCAGTGATGTAGATACAGCAGCAACCGCAGGGGAACAGCACAAAATGGCACATAGCCAGCCTCAGTTGTCCTCCATGTAATTTTCAAATAAAAATGCAGAGCACGCAAAGCTTTTACATCTCAGAATAACAGAAGAAAAACAGTACTGCACCTGATGAGTCACGATTCAAGAGCCAGTTTAGAATGAAAAGCAACTGTATGTGAAAGTTTTACCAGAAAATATTAGATCTATTATTACATTATTAACACACATTACCAAAGACTGCTCTCAATACAACATCAATACAACTTCAAGTGATGCTCCTGTAGGAGAAACCTTTGGGCCAGAATTAAAAACTTAAAATCTAGTGCTAACCAAGGCAACATGATCAGCTTCCATCATTACACATAAACATACAGCAAAGACTAGAGCTGATGGCCAACATGCACACACTTTCACCACCTACACTCCATACCAGGAGGGGGCAGTAGTCTGTATTTGTTATTTATGAATACTAGATCAGAAATACAAACAACATACTACTGTTATTTTTTCTCCTATATTAGTCGTTTGCCAATTCCAAACCATTAGCTAGCTCTTCCTTACACACAGCTACCAACTGGAGAGGGTGAAGGGCAGCATGTGCTCCCTCCAAGAAGGGAAGCCAACCACCACATCATTTGCTACTCATGCTACATCACAGCGCACAGATCTTCCCTATTCCACATTCACAGATGCCCACGACTGGTTAGAGCTGCTGTGATTGACAGCAGAGGGAGTAACGTCATCCCTCCAACAAAAAAAGCACAGCCAGTTATAGTGCTGTGAAAAAGTATTTTCTTCTGTTTTTGTGTATATCTCATAGTAAATTGTTTCAGAAATTCAAACAAAAGATAAGATAAAAGTAGATAAGATAAAATTCTTGGGTTTTATAATTTTTATATAACCAGCGACAGCTATTGAGTAGCCATGATGAGCCGGGGAGGGCGGGGACTTTTAATTTTTAAAAAATTTTTATTCTTCTCAATAAAATATTTGGGAAAGGGAAGGGAGGGGAGAAAAGGTAAATGAATCACATGAAATTGAATCACATGTAAATGAATCACATGTAAATGAATCACATGTAAATGAATCACATGCATGTAAATGAATCACATGCATGAATATGAATCACATGAAAAGGAATCATATGAAAATGAATAAATAAATCAATGGAAAAGGAAATAAAAATAAGGTAAAACAAAGGCAACCTGAGCAAACACAAAATACAGTTTTTAAAAGATAACGTTATTTCCATCCATCCATCTTCTACCACTTACTCCTTCTTCAGGGTCGCGATAATGTTATTTATTGAAGCAAAAAAGTTATCCAATTCTGGCCAAAACTGGACCTTTGTGAAGATATATTTGCCCCTGTAATTATTAATTCCCCAAATCTATGAAACTGCATTCATAATGGGGTTCAGCTGGACTAGACACAACGAGGCCTGATTTTACAAATCCTGTTCAATCAAATCAACACTTAAATAGAACTTTTTCAACAGCATGAAGTTGGTTAAAAGCTCTTAACCAGTAACACACTTCGCCAAAGTTGAAAGAAATTCCAGAAATTAACAGGAAGAAGGTGATTGAAATACATCAGTCTGGGAAGGGTTACCAATCTATTTCAAAGGCTCTGGGACAACAAATAAACACAGTGAGAGCCTCAAAAAGGAAAAACTCGGGACAGTAGTGAACCTTGCCTCTCTTGCATCAATAAAGATCACTGTTCATGACACCACTATCAGAAGGACACTGGGCAAAAATGGCTTCCATGAAAATGTGGCAAGGTGAAAACCACTGATATCCCAGAAGAACATTAAGGCTAATCTGAATTTTGCTAAAACACACCTTGATGATCCTTCTTTTTAGCAAAATGTCTTTAAAAAATTTTCATACTTAGTTTATATTTTATATTTTTTTAGATATCTTTTAAGAATGCCTTTGACAAAGGAAGAAAGTGCTGAAATCATTTTGGCTGGATCAGGAAGCTGTCGCAAGGTTTGCGATGCACTTTAACAGGAAACAGGGCAAGTAGATCACACACAACACTGTTGCCAAACTTATTAACAAATTCAAAAAGTGTTGCGGACCAACCGAGAAGTTTACATCCACAAACATCCAGAGAGACACACCACAAGAGATTCCGCACTTGCTGACAACTGACAGAAATCATGGTGTGTGGTGTGCATGGGGTGTGTTTGTGTACATGTCTGTAAGTTGACTCACCTTTTACTAACATCACACACATCAGAGAAAACGCAGCAGGGATTTGTTCCCACACAAACAGAAACATACCCAATAAGTCAACTGAGCCATGGCAATTGATGTGGACTAACTGGCTGAGACTTTTTTTCCCCTATGCACTGTCTGTGTCAAACACTCACAATGAGTAATAAAGCAAAGCAAGCACGCTTTGATGTTTGGCTAGAGAATCAAATGTGTCTGTTATTATGCTGTTATGCAGGATTCTGTAAGAGAGGGAGAAGTCATTAGAATAATGAGTTGATGCACCTTTTCAGAGACATACAAGTGAAGATACTCTTCTGATGCTGCCTGTTTAGTGGTGAACGCTTCTTTATAAAGAACCACTGTGACAGTGCTGATGACATACTTGATACAAACTTAAGCAATTATCTGTGTTTATATGTTGTAAATACATTTTCATACTGTCAGTCAGTGAATAATATTTATCTCACCCATGCAATTAATCCAGAATGCAGCTGCACAACTTATTTTCAGTCTCTTCAACTTTCCCACACCACTTCATACTTCATTGACCTGCTCCTCCAATGGCTTCCTGTAGCTGCCCGCATCAGATTTAAAACACTCATGCATGCCTACATAGCCAGAAACAGGCCAGCCCTCATCTACCTGAGGACATACATCAAACCCAAATCTGCACTCCCTTCAAGCCTCTAGCATGGCTTGATATGACCCACAGATACACATCTAGAATCTTCTCTGTCCTGGCATCCAGATGGTGGAATGAACATCCCCAAGCTGTCCAAACAGCTTAGTCTGTTTTCAGACACAGACTGAAGACCCACCTCTTCACCAAGGTGGCACAAAAAAAAACCTTGACTTGCACTGTTTCTGTGCTAGACTAGATAAGTGTATCTGTCAAATGATTTACATGTAAATATAAAATATTAACAATAAATGGGATGTTATTAACCTTTTAAACTCCTAGGGCCCATCAATGACTTCAGACTTACATTCCTCAGTCTTGTAACTACATGCATTGCCTGTGAGTTTAACTACAGTTACTACATAGGCATAATTCATAGTAATGGCTGAATAATACCGAATATTGTATATTGAATTATAAGCTAGGACTTCCAGTGGTGTACTGAAGAAACAGAATCATGCTTTGTTGGCCAAGTACACTAGTGTCTACAGTACAAGGAATTTAATCCATGATACAGTGAGGGTTAGGGTTAGGGTTAGGGTTCTCCTCCTCCAAACACGGCAAGTTGAGTTGATGCCAAAGAGCTCCATTTTGGTCTCATCTGACCACCAGAGGACAACTGGGTGAAAGTGTTGTTGTCAGATGAAACCAAAATGGAGCTCTTTGGCATCAACTCAACTCGCTGTGTTTGAAGGAGGAGGAATTCTGCCAATGACCCCAAGAACACCATCCCCACCATCAAACATGGAGGTGGAAACATTATGCTTTGGGGGTGTTTTTCTGCTAACAGGACAGGACAACTTCACCGCATCAAAGGGACGATGGATGGGGCCATGTACCGTCAAATCTTGGGTGAGAACCTCCTTCCCTCAGCCAGGGCATTGAAAATTAAAAGTAATTACTAAGTCATTACCAAGTACTAAGTCATGTTTTGCAGAGGGGTCAAATACATATTTCCCTCATTAAAATGCAAATCAATTTATAACATTTTTGACATGCGTTTTTCTGGATTTTCTTGTTGTGATTCTGTCTCTCACTGTTCAAATAAACCTACCATTAAAATTATAGACTGATCATTTCTTTGTTAGTGGGCAAACGTACAAAATTAGCAGGGGATCAAATATTTTTTTCCCTCACTGTATAAACACAGAGAAAATGTGTAGTGTGTAAGCGTGAACAAATAGAGCAAATGTTGTAAACAATAAATATAAAATTAAGTAGATGTAGTTTTACTCACATTGGTAGCTAACTTTTTGGACATTCTGTATATACCAATTCTGTATACTACATAATGTACACAGATTATACTATGTACTATACTATATACAAATACTACACTATATTCTGTACCAATATTGCACTAAATACCGATATTATACTATATAACAATACTAAATACCAATACTATACTATATAAAAAAAGTTGTTAAAAAATATAAACCAACATGAAGACCAGAAAGCTGCCTATGGGAGAAAAGCAAGCCATTTTGAAGCTGAGAAAAGAGGTCAGATCCAATGCAAAAGCATTGTACATAGCCAATAAAATAATTTGGACTGTCCTGAGAAAGAAAGAATCCACTGGAGTACTAATAACCAGACATCGGACAGGTCGGCCAAAGAAAACAACAGTTGATGACAGAAACATTGTGAAAGCTGTGAAAAAACCCCCAAAAACAACAGTTAGTGACATCACCAACAACGTCCACAGGACAGGGGTGAAGGTATTACAATCTACCATTTGAAGAAGACTTTGAGAGCAGAAATATAGAGGCCATACCACGAGACACAAACCACACATCAGCAGTAAGAATCGGAAAGCCAGATTGGAATTCGCTAAGAAATACAGTGATGAGCCACAAAAGTTCTGGAACTGAGATTAACCTCTACCAAAGTGATGGAATTGCCAAAGCGTGGAGAAAAAAAGGATCTGCTCATGATCCAAAACATACAAGCTCATCGGTCAAGCATGGCGGAGGTAGTGTCATGGCTTGTACTTTCATGGCTGCTTCTGGAAAATGCTCGCTGATCTTTATTGATAATGTAACTCAAGATGGTAGCAGCAGAATGAATTCAGAAGAAACATTCTATCTGCCAGTTTACAGAGAAATGCATCCAATCTAATTGGGAGAATCTTCATCATGCAGTAAGACATTGTTCCAAAACACAATACCAGCTCAACAAAGGACTTTATTAGGGGGAATAAAGTGGAAGGTTTTAGACTGGCCAAGTCAATTACCAGACCTTAATTCAACTGAGCAGTTCTCCTGAAAAGTAGACTGAAGAGAGAAATCCCCCAAAACAAACAACAATTGTAAGAGGCTGCAGTGAAAGTCTTGAAAAGCAACACAAAAGAAGGAACCGACAATTTGGTGAAGTCTGTGAGTCACAGGCTTGATGCAGTTTCAGTCACAGGCTTGACTGCAAGCAAGGGATATGAAACCAAATATTAAGTATGACTTTTTTTCATTTACTTAATTTTCTTTAATTTACTTCAAGACCTATCTGTTCCTATACTTTTGCTCACCTAAAAATTGGGTGGTCTGATAG